>VDFB02058242.1:576049609-576121911 GCA_007258455.2 Sequoia sempervirens | reverse complement strand
TTTTGTTAGCAACATTGTGTTACGTTTCCAAAATTCAATAAAGGATAAAGATTAAGACAAAGTCTTGAGTTAAGATTTGATTAGATTATGTGAGATTGCAATCACCCAAGCAAGGGCCACTTGTGGTAACTGTAGTGCTCTTTATAATTTTAATTGTTTTTTAATGACTTGTTGAATTAGATTGTTATTATTTGTGTTTATTGATTTGATTTAGATGTTTAATAGTTATAATCATTTAATCATCAATAGTTATTTTGCATAGTTACATTAATGTGTACTTACAACACAATTGATTTAAGTGTGTTTATAATTCCAATGGAATTACCTACCCATAGAAACTATCAATAATCAAGGTTTATAAGAGAATTTACTTTTAGCCAAGTTTTCCATACACAACCTCTAAGATAGCTCAAAAATCCTCAACTGTATATATAGTATGAGTACCACCCAAGAAGAATATGGTTCCCTGGTTTGACATAATTAAATGTAACACACTATAGACAGTAGGTTGCTTGAAAAAGGATTTTTTGGTCCATTGAGTTGAATGCATGCCGCTTTTTCATCAATTTATTGGCCATAAATGGAGTTAGACAGGCCAATTTTTGGTTGATTCTAAATAGCTATAAATAGGATCACTCAAGGCTCTTTGGGAGGCAACACGATTGGAACAATTTTCACCATTTCTTGCACTTATAAGATAAAACCCCTATTTTGTGTGAGGGGGTTAGACGAAACCCTAACCTTCCTACATTCCATTTCCAATTTCATTTTTGCAATTTCCCTTATTCTTTTTTATCCCTACATAGAACTGACCAATTGTGAACTGTATTTAATCAAAATTCAATGGTTGATTAAGGAGCTAAGAAAGAAGAATTATTGTTTCAAGTTTGTGAAAGATCTCAGTAACCCTTCACAACCAAGCTTCTAGGTGTAGATACAAACTAAACACAATTTGCAGGCTAGGCTAGCATTAGCCCTCTTCACGCTCAAATTTAGGATCCGCTAGGACTAATGATAGCTAGAGTCTAAATAGAATCCTAGAACAATTGCTCATCAACATCGAGTCAAGGTATCTATAGAAAATAATTGGATTTTGACATAAATAATCAAATATAATCATGGGAGTATAACTTAGGAGTTGTTGATAAAAAAATACATCCCTACATTAGGATATTTGTAACCTATTAGGTAATATATTGAGGGTTTCACACCTCAATCTTAGATTGTAGCATGTGCATGAGCTAAGGTTTCTATTTCAAGGGGTGATTGTGTTCTTGTGCACCCAAATTACCCCATGAACCAATAAAAATCATAAATGATGGGAATCAAACACAATTTATTTAGGGGCTATACCACGCTTAATTACAATCCATCATCATCAATAAAATTATGTACATTCCTACTCAAATTTGATTTATGTTGAAACAATTTCTATATCATGTTTGGAAATAGACTGTGGGATCCTTAAATGGTCATTTTTATTGTGTTATGAAGTAACAGTCAATTAGTTTCTTTATACTTTTGTCAATATGGTGTATAGACTTACATTCTAAATTTTTCATGTTAGATTTATGTTATGAATTCACCTTGTCAAATCTGATCAAAATAATAATTGGAAACCCTAAGATCATTACATTGGTATTAGAACCAAAATCCTGTCATCTTGTGAATCATTATAATTTTATCATTTCATGGTAGATTTATCCATTGCATGTCATTCTTCTATAGTTGCATATCAGTGTTTAGTGTTTGCAAGCCAAAAAGATGAAGACTATTCAAGAACCCATGTTAGAAATGTTAGAAAAGTTACAAGAATTGTGTGATATCAAAATAATTTTATTGCTAGGATGGAACATTGAGAGACAAAGAGATTTTTCTTGAAGGAAGAAGAAAAAATAGATTTGAAGTAGATGGATAGGATAGTAACCAATAAGCAAGAAGAACAACCTATACAACCACAACAAGAGGAAGAAAGGGAAATATATCATGTTAATTATATTTTCCTGGATCCTACCATCCATTCTTGAAAGAGGGTGAAACCAAGATGATGGATCACAAAATAGTGAAGGGTACAACATATACAAAATTACAAGAGAATGTCAAGAAATAAGTTGTGATAGTGGAACAAAAAGCAAAATTGAAGTTGTCAGACATCATGGAGCAAGAAAAATTGGACCCCAATCAACAAGTTGAAGGTGAAGATTCCTTTTTTTTATATCTAATGGTTTTGAGTACCAACAAAAGACCAATGAAGTGAAGGTTGGAAAGACTCAATTTTTTGGGCATGAAGGGCTTGAGATGAAGGAAGGGTTGTTAATAATTTCAAGTGATGTCTAAGAAGCATCCACCCAATTTTCAGGTATGGAAGTAATTGAACCATGTAATGATTATTTGTAATGGATGAAAGTGATTGCACCATGTGATGTTGATTTGTGCAAGGCATTAGCTATTCTATTGTGAAGAATTATTCAACTAAGATTGACCCCCATGAGGAGGAATTGCAAGTTTATCATGAAAACCCTAAAAAAATTGGAGAGTTGAAATTTATACCCTATAGATTGGAGCATAAGGATCCCTTTATTCAAGTTCAAGGTTATTCACATGTAATGGTGTGTGATCCAAGAGACTATTTATTTGATGGATCTTCTCCCACTATTGGCTTGAGATTATCTATCCCTTATACGTGGATAAAACAATGGTTAAACTTGGCCATGAGAAAGAACAAGGTATGTGGTGATTTATATTTGGGACTAACATGTTGACACATCCTCTTGATGAGATCTCATAGGTTTACATGATGCTTGATGAAGATATACCACATGATATGGAGTTGCCCAAAATAGGTCACACAATTTCCCAAAACATTTAGCCTTTTTTACAACTGTTGGCATGAGGGAAGGAGACTCCATGATGATACACACTGACTACATAGATATTGACCAGGAAAAATTCAAACTCCTTTGCTTCAATATTGGTGAGATTGTTGATGGATTAGTTTGTAGTCATGAGAAGGAGACTTTTGGTTTGCAAAAGTGGGTATGGGAGAGGTCAACATAGATATTGAAGGACACTAGACACATTCACCAAGTTATCACTTCACCACACTTGAAGACCAAATGGAGATAGTAACCTCAGGAAGCTTGAGGCTAGATGGAGGTTGAGGTTTTGATGTGGCCCCGATATATTTAGAGCATTATTCCCATTTATAGGTGAATAGTTTAATTAGTTCCCATGAAGAGAGTTGAGTAATTAATTATGATAACTACTCTAGGAATGTATGTGACTTAGAAACAAAAGGTCTTCCCATTGGAGACAATCTATCTAAAACTAAATGTGAAACACAAAATTCTCATTTAAAATTTAGTCAAAAGTTTCTCATTGCAAGTGTTTTTAGATCAGATGTTGTTCAATGTGGAGAAGAAGGGGATGTGTTTGGGATGGTAACTAAGTTGCAAGTGATTCAAAATTTGGACAAATAATGTTGATAAAAATAAGGAACTTGAAGATCTTGTTGTAATTGGCAGGAGTTGAATGCATGGTGATATTGTTGCATTTATTTTGTATCCAAAATAACAGATAAGTACATTAGTCAACATTAACCTTTTTGTTGATTTGAAAATGTTTGCTAGAGAAGTTAAAATAGTTGTCCTTAGTAGAAGGCTAGAACATATAGGAGCCTTCACAAAAGAATATTATTCACTTCATGAGTCTTGGTTGGGTAGGGTTGTTGAGGTGGTAGATAATGTGACAACTTGGTTTGATCTATCAAAGTGTAAAGTAAAAAGGGTAGACCTCGAGCGCCTATTTTTAGTTTCTAAGAATATTTTTGAAGGCACCCTAGATGCCATAATATATTTTTTTATGAAGCATGTTGAACATGAGGCTTCAACATATTCAGTCTTTGTGGTGCATCCTAGAGGGATTGTTGGGTATTAAATGCAAAATTTTGCTCCAATAAGGAGAACTATCTACACTACCAACCTAATGTTTGATTTAAATCGTCTATGGGAGGTAGTCATTGCACAATTGTTCATATTGATGATATTGAAGGGAACACAAGGATTGTTTTTGCTAGGATTATTTGTGAGCGATAACATAAGTTGGGTTGGAGGAATGGAGAAATATTGTAAATTACCAAAAATATTGGAGATGCACATGCAGGGTATTTCAAATCCAGTGAATATCATAGAAAATAGTTGGAGCTGGAAGAGGCTTGGAAGGCTAGGCTTGCACCAACAAAATTTGACGAAGGTGGCAAGGAGATCAATCCTCATATTCCTTAGTTTATGTCGTCAGCACCATGGTATATCAATGAAGAGAAAACACGAGGGTCACTCACATGCTTCTCAATCCCCTAAATGAAGAACCCAAGATAGGTTTATTTGTAGGTGGTCTTATCCCTCTCGCCCTCATTTTACCTCTCCCTAGGTCTATGACTATGGGTTTGTTGGATAGTCAAATTTTGGCAAGTTTACTTGGTCTGCCTTAAATATTTTACTTGCTTGTCATAGTCAACCACAAAGAGAAGAAAAAGAAGAGGGTATGATTTATTATTGGGAGCCTCTCTTGGATAAATCAAACATCATCGATGTATGGAGAAAACTAGAGTACAAGGAACCCTTTCCACCCCTAGTGATATAGCTCTTGCCACTTAGTGGCTTTCTTTTTATTTTTTGTGCACTTTAGGCTTGGATTCACTTGTACTATTTCTCCCACCCACCTTTTCTTGTGATTATGTGCAATATTATTTTTTAATGGTAATATTGACACTTATAAAAAAAATTATTGTTAGCATATGAACATTTCTTCTAATAAATTGAAACAAGTATTTTTTGATAGATTGATGCCAAAAGAAATAATAGTTGATGATATGGATGGCAAAGAAAAATAAGAAGAAAGAAAATAATGATAATAATCAAGAACAAGAACACAAAGAACAAGCAAAAGAGGAGGACAAAGAAGAAAAAGAAAAACGAGGAGTAAGAAAATGATGATGAAGAGAAGATGAAGGATACAAGCTCATGCATTTCAGCTTCAAAGAAGGAAGATTCAATCCTTCAATTTTATTGATGTATTTAAAAGGAAACAATTATTATTTTTGTAAACTTTAGTAGTGAGTATAACTTCATCATCATGAAATTAGCCAAGAAACTATAGGTACAAGCAAAGCAAATTAAGGACACTCAAATAGTGGGTAAGGATTTTTTTTGAATATTTAAATCTCTCCATGGATAAAATATTTTTTGCATTCAAATGTTTATGCTTTGAATATGTCTGAGTTGATTATTGTTCTTGGTTATACTTGGTTAGAATCTTTGAGAAAAATAAAAAATTTATGTGCAATAGTTCATGAAGCTTTGGTGTAGGAGGAAAAAAGTTACATTACAATATATTACACATAATGAATACAAAGAAAAGTCAAGGTAGTGCAAGTTCTAAAAGGTACCAAAGAGTGCACCAAAAGATTATCAAAGGAAAAATGTGAGAAGATATCTTTAGAGAAAAAGAGGAAAAATTTGCTCCTTTTCCTATTCGTCAAGAAAGCAAGCAACAACAAATGGTGAAGAATCAAAGGTTACATGTATAGCATAAGGTGCAATCTACAGGAATCCATAATATTCTAAGAGGCAAGAATCATAAAGGAAGCCATCTTGGAGGCATGATAATACATGGAATCAAAAAGTTAGTCACTATGGATCTACATGAAATCAAAGGAACAACTGCAATAATCAATGACATCATAGAAGTGATGGCTATGCATGGTAGAAAAGGAGAACATACTATGATGAAGAATAAAATCAAATAGGTGCAATAAAATTTAATCAAGGATGCAATCCAAGTATCATCAACCTAAAACCACCACAAAGATCACATGTGTATGGTTAGATGATAATACAAGGCATCATATTTGTAATGACTTGCAACAATCTTATTATTATCTTCTTTTCATTTTTCATGGATGAAGCATGTCAAGGAGGGATGACATATTATATACCTAAGGATATGATATTATAATGTAGATAGTGCATGGAATTGTTAGTTTACAAAATTCAAAAATATGATATATGGAGATCTATGTAAAGAAGGTGAATATCATTGTAAGGATATAGGAAGAGTATAATATGTGTTTGGGATTTCTTGGGTGTAATAGTATGTAGTGGCTTCTTCCGTAAGGGTTATTGCATGATGTTACCCTACCTCAAGGGTTTATTTTATTTCTACATATATTGGATATTAAGGCATCTTGGGCCATGAAAATATCACGTGGTGTGTGATCTATCTTCTACATTTTATTATTCTATTATTATATGTGTGGATCTTATCACTTAGTCTACAATGATCAAATAAAAAGCTCTCAAAATTGAGGGAGTGGACCTCTTACCACTAATTCCAACTATTTGTTAGACTTCCTTATATAAAATAATGATAGTAGAAGCATAGTTATATTATCTCTTACTAGGGTAATTGATTGGTTATTTGTATTAAATATGCATAGGGTTTAGTATTGTTATATTATGTAGCATAGTTCTATCATTTAAATGCAAGTATTTTGGTGTTAATATTGTTTGCATACATCCTTTGGATTTTAATAAGTAGTAGTCCCTTGTGAGTTTGATAGATCAATAGATTCAAGATACCCAAATGGGGTTATCAATCCTTCTAGAAAAGGTAAATTCATATCTTGGGAATAGTGAATCTTAAACATTGACTCAATTCTTAGACATAATCAAAACAAGGTGTTAATGAAAAGTATTTATTTAGTTGACCAATGGGATTACATAAATAACCTATCCATGAAGACATGATGTGTCCACAATCCATTTGAATGAGTTAGAATGCTTTTGCTAGAAAATTCAATAGAGTTTTTTGCATCTTCTAATTCAACCTATGAATAGTTTTGTTTGCAACTGCAATTCATTTTGGTACTAGCATATTACAAGGGTACAAATGGAAGATAATTCCCAACACAATCCCTTGACAAAGATGCCATATTGCATTGCTAGTATGTGAACCCAACCATATTAAGCTATCCTCATTCAACAATAATTAGATCCTTTCCGTGCATTACTCTATTTATTATTGTTTAGAAATAGTAGTTTTTATCCATAAACCTAGTTCTAATGGAAGCAAAATGTCATTCACAATAAGGAGTGGAGTGTATATCAATTTGAAATAATCATGGCATACATAAATCTACACATGCAAAAGAGGAGATCTCAAACATGCCATGTGTTTGCAACCTAATGTGTACTTATTTTCAAGGGAATCCTACAACTATCTTGCTTTTAGTTTTTTTCACTATAAAAACTCCTAAACGCTACGTCACCTTTCTCCAAATGAACCTCCTCTTACCTTAATCATTCATTTGAGCCCTTTGAGTAGAGCACTACTAGTGTATCAAACAAAACATTAATTAAGTCTTTGAATTTTAAATGAGTTCTTTGTCATATTTACTTAGTGGACTAAAGACTTTGGTGCTTGTTGAAGGTTAAAGATGGAATAGTGTGGTCATTGTACCCCACGATACCATCCTTAGTATGTTGAAATAAAGGATACTTATCTATCTTTTGTATGGAGTCCAAAACCAAATATCTCACTATTTTTACCAAAACAAATAACCATTTAATATATGTTGCAATATTTTCAAACACACACTTTCACCTCTTTAACAAGGTCATATTTGATGTAATTTGAGTATCAAGAAGAATGGGTTAGAGTCTAATCATATAGCTTTTTTTTATGGAGGTTTTTCAAACATTCACAAATTCATTTTGCTATCTAATATGAGAGCACAAGCCTATATTGATGCCTCTTCCACTAAGACCCAAAGATTAAGGGGTATCAACCTCACCAAAATCACCCAGGGTACTATCCTAACCTTGTCCTTTATACCATACTCTCAAGGGTTTGAACCTCAGTGGATAGTGTAATCAAGAAACATCATCCTTTCTACCATACCCTCAAGGGTTTGAACCTCGGTGGATGGTGTAATCAAGAAGCATACTATCAGCCTCATCAATTGTGTTCAACCAATTCCATTAAAACCCTTTGAAACATAACTATTTTAAAACTACAAATGAATACTGGTTAAACTCAAACAAATATGAACACAAATCACATAGATGTTTACTCCCCAATAATGATCATACATTGAATTCAACAAATATAAACTACAGATCATATAGATGTTTACTCCCGAATAATGATCAAACAGACATTAAAATATGAACAGATCACAAATTTATACTCTTTCCCTGTTCTAAGGGGAGCCGTTAAATTTACTCTACGACCCTATAAATTGTAACCAAAGAGAATTCCCATTGAAATTTCATATTTCAGTTCTTTCCCTGTTCTAAGGGGAGCCGTTAAATTTACTCTACGACCCTATAAATTGTAAACCAAAGAGAATTCCTATTGAAATTTCATATTTCAGTTCTTATCCTGATTACAACAATTTACCAGCAGCCGAACAATCATAGAATAAACCCATCGATATACCATGGAAGGTCAAACAAATTCATGAATACAGATGGAATATCTTAGAATTAGTTTTGTGTGGGGGCCGCGCGAACGCGAGCCCCCTCTGTCACAAATTATGACGTGCACTCTCCACAATGGGAGATGCTAGACAGAGCCCCCTTCCAAGTGCAATGAAGGTGCTCTCTCTAGGCCATCGGCCTTCTTGATCACCGATCGACCCCGCCCAGGTAAGTATGCTTTGTCTATGCCCTTCTCCCTCTTCTTCTACTTTCTCTTCTCCCTTCTTTTCTTCTTTTCACGCATGTGGGATCAATAACAACTTCGCTGTAGAACCAACAATGTCTCCATGTATTGAACAGTACCGTCCATTTAATGCCCTCCTACAACTCACGGATCTCTTTAGCAGAATATGGAAGGAATGGTGAGGATTACAAATCCGAAGTGCAAAGTAGGAGGAACGTAATCTGCTACATTAAAACAGATTAAAAAAGCTGCAGACTTGCACAGACAAATTCAAACTTGTGCAGAACATTTCACCGGAACTTTTCAATCGCAACGTCGCCTGAGAGATTCGAACTCTCCTTGGAAACCATCCCCGTCTACTTAGCAGGCTTTCTAAGAATATGTTTACTACTCCCTTTGTATTTATATGATCTTTTTCCCTTTCATGATTTTTAATGTTTTTGGGCTAACCATGTATTATACACACTCGTTTTCCTCTAATGTAATGGTGAATATTTTGATTTATTTTATTTTATATGTAATAATTAGTATATAAGTGTGTATTTTGTGTGTGAGAGTTAAAAAATTATCTAATTTTTTATTGATATCAATTTTTCACATTTTAAAAATCTTTATTTGATTTAAAAACCACTCATTTCATATTTTAGATCAATTTTGTTGTTGCATAAAATTGATTTATGTATTTTTTATTCAAATTTTATAATATGTTCATGTTGTCCCCTCTCAACTAGTCATTGTCTACTAATTTGAGCTTGAAATATTTCAAATTGCATTTGAAGGTGTTGTATAAAAGGACAAGCCTTAGTTTATTGTGATTATCTAGGATCTAGGGGGCTCACTAATAAAACCATCTCGCAAAAGATCATAATGCTACATTAGCTCTTAGCACCATCTGATATCTACAATGACACAGAAATAGGCATATTGCATCCACATTCATTGTCATATATAACTTCTCCAATGAAAGTAGATCATGAATAT
This sequence comes from Sequoia sempervirens, assembly GCA_007258455.2. Classification (NCBI taxonomy): domain Eukaryota; kingdom Viridiplantae; phylum Streptophyta; class Pinopsida; order Cupressales; family Cupressaceae; genus Sequoia; species Sequoia sempervirens. The sequence continues at coordinate 576,112,206 of VDFB02058242.1, read as the reverse complement.
AATTCATTTATTATGTCACTTGATTCCAATTTATGAACTTGTAATCATTTGTATGCCATGAGATTAAATATGGAACTTATTCCAAAGATATATTTCACATCTTTAAATGGGATGCAAATTTCCTCATTATTGTCAATCTTGAACACACATTCCATAATACTTCACAGATTGAAAATAGTGTATATGCATCAAAGTATATATGTTAAGTACATAAACTTAATGATTTTATGACAAGGGGAGTGTCAAAATATTCACACTTTTCCCTATAACCAAATTTTTGGTTAGTTAACTCCACGAAAAATTAAATTATTAAAAATTCAAATTCATTATCACAAGCCTACTAAAGCATATACACATAAGCATTTATGTTATGCAATTGTTCTTAGTTATTGCATGACTGTTTCTAGCTGTTACACAAATGTTCTTGGTTGTACTTATGCATTTGAATTTTTTTAGGCACTCAGTGTGAAAAGTCCTCAATCCATTTTAGTCAAAATCAAGCAAATGAAATTTAGGAGTTCTATTTGAGATGATGTGATAATATTTGTCTAGAGTCAAATGGGTGTTTTGAACTTGAGCAATTTGTTTAATAACGACCCCAATATGAAGACAAATCCACTTGGAAAATGAATGGTTTGGTTCTGATGATTGAGGATCAATAGCTAATAATTCATGATGAAATTTAGGGCCAAGAAGATGAAGCAAAATGATTGCAAGGAACAAAATAACAAATGTAGAAACATAATAGGGAGTTTTGGGTGAAAATGTGCCCTAAAAATGTGATAGATCTATAGGTTCAATCAAGAAAGGAAATAATGGCAAGAGTGGGTGTATGAATATAATTAAGTCCATTTTTTAATGTAAAATTTTCCCAAACTTCATGTATGATGAATAGAATATTCAAACAAGAAGAGGCAAGGACACAATTTCTCATTATTGTGGTGAATCAAAATTTGAACCATTAATTTTATTGAAGAAGTCATTCATAACCTTGAGGAGATAGTCTAGAGTGTGACATTAAAGGTGCCTACAATGAGATATATATGTACAAATTTTGGGAGGTATGTAATACCCCAAGAAAGGCACCTAGGACAATAGCCAAGTGAACTATTTTTTAAAGAAAAACATAAGAACAACTATTAACAATAAAGATACAACAATAAAATGTTGTAGTACATGTCAACATGCATTCAAGGTGGTGTATTAGGCATCATGAACACAAGAAATAATTAGGATGTTGAGATGATGTTTCACATCACACACAACTCAAGACATTGACAACACTTACAAGACATCACCATTGCACCAAGAAAGGTGGAACAAGTGAAAGATTTATGGATCATGAGATGAAGCTGTCATGATGAACCTATGGGAGGGTGGAACTACACCACAATGATGAGTGGGTTCTAACGCCATGTTTATGTTCTCTCATGAATGCCATAGAGAAGTAGGATGAGGAAACCATCTACCTCAAATTCCAACCCCACACACACTTAACACTAACAACACCAAGAGAAACATATTAAGCAATGAGACAACTAGGAGATATCATGTCTCAACTAGATGGACAACCATTGTTTCCCCTTATACAAGACTTGCTTACTAGAGCCAAGGTGGGATATTTCCCAACCAAAGGCATCTAACATAAGGGACAAACCTTCACAAGATTTTTTCTTAATGGGATATACAAATCCTTCATCAATTGTAATGACAAAGGGTCATACAAATGCATACTTCCTAGTGCAAAGTACAACACAAATTTAAAATGATACTACTTATTAACAAAGAGACAACATGGAAAGACTCACACAACCAAGGGGAACAACTCTGATATACAAATTTTCCCTAGAAAATGCCTAGAAGTCCTTATTATTTGATGAAATGGAGACTACAATGCATATAAAGGACACTAGAGTGTTGTGAGGATACTAGCATGTCAAGAGGACGCTAGTGCAAATCCATAGGCATCAAATTTTTTTGATGGAGTCAACTTTTGTGCTAGAGCCTAGAATTTGCACTAGATTCTAAAATTAATATTGTAGTCTTGTTTCTACTCTATAGTCTTGACTAGAGATTAAATGGATAATTGTTCCCAAGTATCATACTTGAGGAAAATTCCCAAGACAAAAAAAATATATTACAACACAAAATAGACTCCAAAATGATCACAAATGATTGAAAGAGATCAAATTGGATGTTCACACTTGATCTCTGAAATGAAACCAAAAGGAAAATATGCTTCCTAAGGATTGGGATGCTAACAAGGGACTCCAAAATGAGTCCAAGGATATGAGGGATGAATGTAAATTCCATCCAAATTCCCTATTTTCCCTCCTACCATGAGAAGAAACAAAAAAAAATCACTCATGGTGGCCCTTAACACATGTAACCCAACACTAGGATAACAAAACCAACACATTCTAATGATATCATAATTAAATATTTTATATCACATAGCAATCATTTTAAGCCTAGACCAAAATTTGCACTAATTTTATTTTACCAATAAGTAATAATGAGGAAAATCATGTAAAATGACATGCATGTTTGACACCACTTGTTGTAAAATTAATAAACAATATGTCACCACTTATGTAGGTTGTTTACAACCCTTTTAATTAGGGGGTCTCAATATAACATTACATTTACATGCGATGACTCAAACGTCTTAAATTGTGCATTTTTACAACATTATTACAAATGAGATAACCAAGATAGTTATGAAATATTTCTCCATCTCATGTGTGATCTTTATCCACTCCAATAGATTTAGGTTCCTAATAGTTGAGTGCCACCCAACCATGTGGTACCTATATGTCAACCCCACCATGCTAGCGTATAGTTGCACATGCCAAAAAATGCACACATAAAACAAGGGAGTATGGCTCACACACACACACCAAGCAATATGAATAACCATCATAACATACACAAGATAAATGGTATGATAAACCATCATAGCATGCCAATAATCATGATCCACCAATCATAACATAAACATGCCTAGAGGAAAACATCATAAACATGAGGCATGAGAGATGAACCACATCACATAACAACCACATACCAACAAATCACATGCAACATAGGTATGGGCACACACATAATTAATATCTCAACTAAACACAACACTCATGGATAGACATGTCTCTTTTTAGATACACAATCTAATGACACAAGGATGAGAATCCTAGAGGCAGGAAAAGAGCATCTTGATTAGAGGTAAAAATAGGTTTTGAAGGGACCTAAAACCATTTACAAACAAGTTTTGAAGGGACCCAAAACCCCTTTTAAACAAAGAACGTTGTCATAGATAAACTAGAGCCAACCAACAACCAAGCCACAACATACAAACATCTTAGGAAAATAGCTCTTAAGCCAAGAAATACAACAAGAACCAACCAACAACTATAAAAATCCTTACACATGCTTCAAAATGATTTAGAAATCATATCACATCACCCAACTTAACTCTCCACCTCAATAGGAGAATAAGAGGAAAAATAGAAAAAATGGCAATGTGAGTCCCCTTACACCTTCTCCAAACCTCTCCAACAACACCATTCTCCACCTCTATAGGAGAACACTCCACCTCAATAGGAGACACAAGAGAGGGATCCAACTTAAGCATAAATATACCCCCATACACACCCATAGGAAAAAGCTCCACCTCTATAGGAGAGATCTCCACCTCAATAGGAGATACAAACTATGGAACTAGGAAGAGAGTAAATAAACTATAAAAAGGGTAGCATAATATCCGTTTAACAATGAGAACATTAGGGTCTTTAGTGAAAACTTTGAGCACAACCCATCTAACAACACAAAACCAAAGAAAAGGGTAGCATATGCTCCCTTAAAGATATTAATCCTTCAAACCCTCATGGCATGAGATCCGAGAGTACTTCCATATGGAGAAACCATAGAAACATCTATGAGGAAGAAAATAAGAAACAAGGGATAAAAAATCCCTTCCAAAGAGAAGCTCACTAGCAAAAAAATCTACAACTAAACAACAAACTCCAAATACCAGAACATTAAATAGCAGACTAACTACACTCAATAAGCATCATTACCCAATGCTTCCAAAGCCACAACAAACTAGAAGAACACAATCTTATGGATCTCCAACACCCATAACTTCATAAGCTTGGAGGCATTGAAACCAATACTCCCTTGAAAATAATTTTCCATCAAACCATTATTGGGTGAAAGAATGGTCTTATCCAAATCAAAGAAGTCATTCCCAAAAAACACAATGGGGTGGACACAAGAAAAAGGGGAAACCCTAATGACCAATTAGGAAAAAAAACCCTTGAACATGAAGCCCAAGTAGCCAACAAGGAAAAGAACGAGTCACCATGCAACAACCCATGCAACAGAAAAAATGGTGGCTGCAACCTAAAATAAAAAATTAACAACCCTATGAGGCTCAATAGTGACACAACAACTTGTAAAACCAAGTTGACACAACCATGCCAACCACATAGAAAAAGCTCCTCCAACAACAAAGAAACCACCATCATACTAGGCTTCAATAATAGAGCAACCATAACTGCACCAGGTTCCAACAACAAAGCAGCCATAACCATGCCAAGTAGATCCCAATCTGCATCCTCTTAGTCCCCTTCTCCATCTTCCTCATCCCCTATAGATTTTAAATCTACTCCTCCACTCCCTTTCCCATTGATGACTTAAGTAGGAAAGGAGTGTCATCACAATAGCTCTATAACTTTGCAAATGTAGTATGTGTTCCCATCACAAGATATGGGTGACACTTGACATCCAACAGTTTAGAGTGTGGCATTCCCTTGTCATCCATATCGAGACTTTAAAGAACTCATGGTATGTCACTAAATATGTTAGTGTCCATACTAATACTTACATATGCTTTGAGTATGCCATTGAATTAGCATTTTGGTTTATTTTATTTATCAAATATATTTTTTATTATCATGATTAATAACTCTAACAAGTTGGAGCCTTGAAATCACTCATGGATTTAGGACAATATTGTGATCCACTCCTTCCTAACCCTCTATACCTCAATCCTAAGTTCCCTACATCCAATCACTATTTGGATGTGGTACGTAAACTAATACACAAAAGTGGAATAACAAATGGAGATAGGATAGGAAGAAGATAATATTAAAAATGATGATGAGAGGGAGCTTGTTGAGAAAGAGGAAGAGACTGCTATTGTGTCTCTTCAAAACCTTAAAGATCAAATAAAGGACTTGTCTAGTCATGTCTCAAAAATTGAGTCAAGAAGGGACATCAACATGCAAAAGGAAAAGGTTATGGGTTTAGAAAATGCTATTGGTAGAATTATCTCTATAATTGATGGTATCATAAATCATGCGGTTTTTGGTACTATTTCAAGCTAATCCAATATCAAGAAACTCAAGAGAAAGATGTGCAAGACACAAAAGGGAGAGGATCAAATGAAGAATACCATGGAAAACACAAAGAATGATTGGAAGGATTCCCTTGATGTGTTAAAGGTGAACTAGGACCTTATCAATGGTCCTAAGGACTAGTAATGAATTTTGATGCCTTTTGTTTCCTTTTTGTTGTTCTTAAATTTTACTTTTAGCCTACAAGCCTAGTTAGTTTCTACTTGGGTGCTCTTTTATGTTGTTTTTCTCTTAGTATGGCTTGTGTTCCTCCTTATTTTGTAGGTGTTTGGTCAGTGGGGCCGTTGGGCCTTTTTGTTTTTGCTTATGTTGTTTTGTATTTTTGGGATTAGGGCCCTTTCCCTACTTTAATATTATAAAAAAATAGACAGTCCCAAAAAATCCCAAATGAGAAAATGATAAGGAGACTTATTTTCTCCCATTGAAATTCATTTAAAATCATTATAAATTCATCATGCAAATCACTATTGAGTAACATAAGTTGATCTGACAAATTATAATTATTCTTTGTATAGTGCATTTGTGTGGGAGAGTCTACACTTCTCCATGTACAAGTTTTTGGCTTTGTAAATTTAAGGAGAAGTTGACATATGGAATTTGTGTAGGAATTCTAGTTGCCATCAATTTTTGAGGTTCACATGTCCGTATGTGGATATGCAGTTGAAGGATTTTGTTATTAGGTCCTATGTCGTGCCAACCTAACAAGTTTGCAGGTATGTGAAGGATAAATAAGTGTTGCGGTCTTATGTGGGATCTAATATAAGCCCATGTCGACCTATTTTAAGTTATTTTGAGGATTGAATCTTGGTGCAAGATATGTATGAAATTTTTAGGGCTGAAAAGTTATATTTGAGTACTGCATCTAATTAGGCCAACCGAATTGATGTTATGCTTGAAGTGGATATATATGTTAGATCCTTTTGGTGTTTTTATGTATGGAATGGACATATGATGTGTGATGTGAAGATTCTCATGCGAATATAATTAGAGTAGAGCGAATTTAAGTTGTGAATATTGAGTAGAAGATTGAAGTGATGCGAATGAAAAGGAAAGAAAAGTGTTAGATCTGAATCAAATAAAGTGTGTAAAATCAATTTATTAAGCTTCATTGGAACTATATTTCATGCATATGAAAGATGCAATCGTAACAGTTCAAAATCTTGGTGTTTGTGTTATATGGATTTTTTTATGTTTCATGCTTTCTTTTCTTATTACAGTTGAATATGCTTTGGTGATTGGATGTTTAATGTTTGAATGGTTTAAGAGAATACTAATTCACCCCCCCTCTTAGTATTCTAGGTGTTCAACAATATTTCCACATGGAGGGAGAAATTTGAATTTGAAAATGGAATTCCATGAGAATATTCTTTAAATGATTGGAGGAATATTCGTCAATTAAATAATTTAGATAATTATTTAATTATGCAAGTTGAGGAATTGAAAACTTCAATTAAATAATTAGGAATTATTTAATCAAAGAGGGTGAATTGTTGGTGTAGGTTTTTATTTTCCTAGTGGGTTGATTTAGTTTCCCTTAGTCCTAGGTTTTTCCTACACTTAATTAAGCTTGCTTAGGATAATAAAGTGAGTTTATTATTTAATAACTAGGAGATAGTGGCATCCTCTGCTTTTGGTGGTCCATCTCCACTTTTTGTGGTTTATTCCTATTGATTGGATTTTCCACCTACCTCCTCTCCTAAGTTCTATATAACCTCACTACCTAGCTTGTATTTGCATCCATTCTTGCAATACTCTTGTATCTATTCATGTATATTTGCATTGTATCTTTTCATCTTGGAAGCTCTTAATGCATTCTGTCATATTGACATTGCATAATCTCTCAGAGTTTTGGTGTGCATTCTTTATGCTTTTCCAATTTATGTAGCTTTGATTTTCTCTTTAAAATTTCCTTGGGTTATTCACTCTATTCCAGGGCTTTAATAAAAATGTGACATTATGAAAAAGAAATAAAAGAAAAATGTTATTGCACAGTAAAATGAGATGAAATTTTCATTTACTAGATGGAGGAAAATTAGTATCATTTTGTGGAGTTAAAGAGAAGATAAAAGGGTAATTATTTTATCCAAAAAGAATATTTTTAATTCTGATGCATACGGTGAATAAATCAATCGGTGGAGAAAAAGATAAGTCTCCTTGATGCTTTGAGTTACCCCGATACGTGAATACATATGGTCAAAGTGAAAACAAAAGATTGGATAAAGTGTGATTATGGTGAAAAAGAATATTACTTTGAGAAGATATAAACTTCACATTTTTACTGAGGGGATTTTTAAGGTGGATGACTATTTTACCCACGAAAAGCATAAAGGGTAAAAAATTATAAAATATTTGCACTTGGTGGAATATTTTTCACCAAAGGAGTTACTAGAGGGTAATTATTGTTACATGAAAGACATATTTATTGGGTGAAAATGCAAGTGCTAGGATAACAAATCAAAATTAAAATTCACAAAGAGGAAAAATCAAAGGGAGCATAAAACTATGAAGCGAGTAATTATTTTACCTAAAGTACTTTTCGGGTAAAATATAAAGTGAGAAATTGCTAGCAAAAGAATTAAAGTTAAATATTGCGAAATGATTTTCACGGGAAACACAGATAATGAAGATTAAAGTATTTTAATTTTTTGAAGGAAATTAATTAAAATAAAATGAAGAACTGCAGCAGACAGATGTGCGAAGGATCACAACTCTTGAAAATGCAATGTATATATGAAGGTTGAAATCAAATTTGAAAATCATTAGTATTAAAATGAGTTAGGTAGTAGGTAGGAAATCATCAGTAGTCAGATAGGTTGATCAGTTGCATCAACAGATGTTATGCCGTGTATTGCAAAATAATTTTAAAGCAGATAGATGGACAAGAAATTATAATTCGGTGGCTACAATTCTAGTGTTCAATTATTTGTTAACATTTTTGCATATGATTTTATCTTGCTGTCTCCAATATGATTTTCCCTTGTTATTTAAATCAATGTATTAAGGATATATTTGATTTATCAAAACACATTTATTGTTTTTGTGTGGTTCATTTAACTAGTTCCTTTAAGGAAGGATTAAATTCTTTTAAATAAGTCATAGTAATGTGGGAGAATCGTTTGAATCGATAAGAAGAGCTTGGTAAACTACATCCTTGCATGTTTATGTAAGCCATAAACAATAAAAGTGCCAAATAATTAGAGTTAAGCCAGAAAGAGGTCACATACCATTTACATCTTGACTCCATCTACCCAACAGGAGTAGGCACTGGTCATACCCATTCCATTTTAAAGTTTTATAAAATCTTATCCATACATTCACATTTCAAATTTCAGTAGTAGTTAGTAAGCCTTCATCTATTCCACTTTATGCCACTGTGGATAGATCCATAGATTCAACTAAGTCATACAACTCTTAACGTGCTTCAGCTATCAAGTTCTACCCGCCTAGGTTTAGCAGAGCTTGAAGTGGAGGGAGTGATCAACCACATAGGTTAACTCCATTCATTGGCTCAAAAACGTTACAAGTCTGATCATAGAGCTTGGCATCCTCTTAGGATTTGTAACCCTCAACCCTTAAACCCTAAACCCTTAAACCCTCAACCCTATACCCTCAACCCTCTACCCTAAACCCTAAACCCTAAACCCTCAACCCTTAAAATCTAAACCCTCTACCCTCTACCCTCTACACTATACATTAAACCCTCAACCCTCAGCTCCTATACCCTCTACTCTATACATTGGACCCTCAACCCTAACCCTTCAATCATGTACCCTCAAACCTATACTCTAAACCCTAAAACCTCTACCCTCAACCCTAAACCCTTAAACCTCCTACCCTCTACCCTCAACCTTCATCCCTCAACCCTATACCCTCAACCCAATACCATAAACCATCAACCCTATAGGTCCTCAACCCTAATATATCTTTGTTCCTCCCTCCTATTCTCTCCTTCTCTCTATCTCACATATCCCTCCATCTATGCCCCCATCCATCCCTCCCTCTCTACCCTAATCCCTCAACTGTATGTCCTCAACCCTTAAACCCTTAAACACTCAACCCTAAACCCTAAACCCTCAACCCTTAAACCCTAAACCCTTAAACCCTCTACCCTCAAACCAATACCCTCTACCATCAACACTAATCCCACAGCCCTAATCCCTTAACCCTTAAACCCTTAAACCCAAGTAAACTCTCTACCCTAATCCCTCAACCCTCAACCCTTAATCCCTCAACCCTCAACCCTCAACCCTTAAACCCTAATCCCTCAACCCCTATACCCTTTACTCCTATACATTGGACCCTCAACCCTAATCCCCCAACCCTATAATTCTCAATCCTCTACCTCAACCTAAACCCTCAACCCTCAACCCTCAACCCTCAAACCCTAAACCCTTAAACCTTCTACCCTCTACCCTCTACCCTATACATTAAACCCTCAACCCTCAATTTTCAACCCTCAATCCTCAACTCTCAAAGCCTAAACCCTCAACCTCGATACCCTCTACCCTATACATTGGACCCTCAACCCTAATACTTCAACCATATGTACCCTCAAATCTATACCCTCAACCCAGTACCCTAAACCATCAACCCTATAGGTCCTCAACCCTATACCCTTAATTCTCAATCCTCTACCCTATACATTGAATCCTCAACCCTCATATATCTTTGTCCCTCCCTCCTTTTCTCTCCTTCTCTCTATCTCACTTCTCCCTCCATCTCTCCATCCATCCATCCCTCCCTATCTACCCTAATCCCTCAACACTAAACCCTCAAACCTTAAACCCTTAAACACTCAACCCTCAACCCTTAGCCCTTAAACCCTAAACCCTTTTAAACCCTCTACCCTCTACCCTCAACCAAAATACCTCAACCCTAATCTCTCAACCCTTAAATCCTTAAACCCAAGAAAACTTTGTACCCTAATCCCTAAATCCTCAACCCTTAAACTCTCAACCCTCAACCCTCTACCTCAACCCTCAACCTTTAAACTCTAATCCCTCAACCCTTATACTCTCTACCCTATACATTGGACCCTCAACCATAATACCTCAACCCTATACCCTCAATCCTCTACCATCAACCTTAAACCCTCAACCTCAACCTTAAAGCCTAAACCCTAAAACCCTACCCTCTACCCCTCTACCCCACACATTAAACCCTCAACCCTAATTCTCAACCTCAACCCTAATCCCCAACCCTCACCAACCTTTAAACCCTAAACTCAACCTCCCTATAATTCTACCATTGACCTTTAATATAATTCTTCAACTATATACCCTAAACCATCTACCCTCAACCCTAAACCCTAAACCTGAAACCCTTTAACCCTAAACCATTAAACCTTCTACGCTCTACCCTCAACCCAATACCCTAAACCATCAACCCTATAGATCCTCCACCCTAATCCCTCAAACCTGTAACCTCAACCCCTATCCCTTTATCTCCATCTATATATCTCATCTCTCCCCCTCCCTCTCTCCTACCCTATCTAATTGTCTCTATCTACCCTCTCCCTCTTTCTACGTACCTCTCACTCAATCAATCTCTACCACTCTCTCTCACTCTTTTTGTTTTTCCGATTTCGACTTTATTGATCGATCCTTTCCGGATTTGATTGAAAACGATCGACTTTATTTTGCCCGTGACGGATTTCTTAGATTTTGATGATCGATTCTCAAGACTTTTCTCTCTCTTGACCTACCTCTCTCCTCTCTCTTCTCTTCTGTCCCTCTCTCCCCCCATCCTACCTAGAAAACTCTCTTTCTCTCTTAAAATTCTCCCTCCCTCTAAAGACATACATAAATACATACATACATACATGCAAGCATAATACATATGTACATACAATAATACATACATACAAGCATACATGTACATATGTAGATACAATCTTACATACATATAGGCATACATACATACATACATGCATACATACATACATACAAGCATGCATGCATACATACATACATGACATACAAGCATACATGTACATACAAACATACAAATATATAAACATACATTCAATAGAGTAGCATTTAACATAAAATCAAGACATAATGTGGGCATGTTATACCATACTCGTATTATGTCTTGCTAGACATTCCTCGCACAAACACAAAAAACCATGTCAAAACTAAGATATAACACGAGTGTGTTATAACTCACTCGTGTTATATCTTGATTTGGGAATCTCCAAGCCTTAGGCTTGGTATTTTCCTTGGAATACCAACCCAAAGGCTTGGAGGGCCTTCCCAATGATGAGATATGTGTTTTTGCAAATTCTACAATATTTCACATAATCGGGTTCGTGCTTATGGTCAGGATTGCACGTGTTTCAATGTTGAACAAATCAAACACTTGGAAAATGTTAGGCTCCCTCTTAGCTATCCAATGATGTAATTTTTTTTTACTTTTTGACAATGTTAAGCCTTTCATCTATAATTTCTTTTGTTTGTGTCTCTTTTTTGGAAAAAAGTAGTGTTTGGTATTTTTTCGTTATAAATTAACTGTTCATCGAAATTTCAAATAAATTACATTTTTAGAAACTAGACTCCATTCTACATTTAAAAAAAAAAAATTCAATTAGTTTCCAAAATTTGTAGGGGTAGCATGGCCAAAATTCTATTTTTTAGGAAGTGTCCACTTTGAAAATTAGTAAAAAATCAAATATTCATGAAAAAATTATAAGAAAATTCATGCATCAACTACATACTATTAGCTAATTTCTCATCGAAGCGATTTTAAAAATACTAAAAAAAGGTTCATTGTGCTAGGTACGGACAAAAGTTGCTATGTTATGTTTTTCTAACAAAAACAACACTAATTAGTATTTTAGAAAGTAGACTCGAAGCACTACGATCCTTGTTTTTGTTGCATCTCAAAATTTTGAGTGTAACTATCCTCAATTTCACGTCCAAGGTCAGTATTTCTTGATTTTAGAAAAAAGTGGCTACTTAAGCCCCCTTTTTGGCCCCCCATCTTTTTGCACTTACCCAAAGATGTCATAGAATCAGGGAAAAGGATTAGGCATTGATAATACCTTTATAATGTCGAGGGCAATATTTTCTAATACAAACATCAACATAAGGGGGCATAATGGATTCTTATGGGGAAAATACTGTCAACACTACAACTAGTCATATCATGAATCATCATCTACCCATCATCTCATACGCAAATCGGGACCAACATAGAAAGAAATATTCCTATCAAAGAAAGGAGAAGATCATCAAATAAAATAAAGCAGTAAAGCAAAAAGGACAAAGCAAATACAAATGGATACCAAAGAATGCAAAAGAAAATCATCCCAATGATAGTCCATCAATCAAAGAAATTATGGGGAAAAGTCCAAAAGGGACATGCATCCATCAAAAATTTCCTCAAATACAAAAGTAGGCTTCTCAAGCAAGGAACAAAGTATATCCAATGGTTGGTCCTGATTCCATGAAAAACCTTCGTTCTCACCCATCATTCCTCATATTCCCAAGATTGGAGAGTCAAAGGTTCCAAAACATCAACCTATTGGTCCCCAAATTTGCAATCAACTTGAATCCTAAAGGGGTGTCAGGCTTAATGGTCAGATTCAAGGAGATATTTGGACAACGAATGAGAGATTGATATAAAGTATTTCTCCTCTGCACTCTGGGCTCTGTGAAACCTGGGAGGGTGATTCCAACAATGTGCTTGAAGATACTTGTGTGCCAAAGCATCTAGAACACTGTAAAAAGATAATTCTCCTTCAATTGTTAAATAGACATGTTACCCTAAAGATTTTTCTGACCTTCATGGTAATGTTTTATTTAAATATGAGAAATGTAATGCATTAAACTCCACACACAATTACATCAAGACAAATAAGTAAATTTGATTTTAATTTATAGTTGCCACAACCAATCTTAGGATACTGCAACATTAAATGACCAATGCCATATTCTAGGGTGGAGTCACCTAAACCAAGTAATTTAAAATACATCACAACATTTATCCTATCATAACTATGCCTATTAGATGATGCCTTACACCATTGATACTAGAAACTCAACCGGTCATACTTAGTAATCCCAACACATAGGTTGCATAAACCTCTATTTACATTAGTACAGTTTAACTCATTCTATGAATGAGAGTAATAACCCTAAACAAACATTCAAGGAAAGATAAGAAGATAAACACCAACAATATTTGATTACTCATATTCATAATCCATACAATGTGCACTATGGAGACAACTAGCTCAAAATATCCTATCATTTACATACAAATATGTCACTGTCATGAATAAATTCTCCATTATATGACTCAGAATCTTCCAAAACTTGAGAAAAACACTTATGATTTTCAAACATGTTACAAAAATGTATTTCCCCATGAGACCAAATAGTGTGCAACTTCTGGGCAAATGAAACAGGAAATGCCTTTTAGAGAAAATAGAAAAAACCCTAAAAGAAAATCACCATTGACAACTGGCATCAAGCGAGCCTTTGATCAATAATAAAAATCCACTTAAAGAAAAGCCCCTTTTACACCTTACTTTCCTTCTTTCATTTTCTTGCCCACGATACAACAAAAAAGTTGTTTTTTACTATGAAAAACCTTCACTTCTTCTTTTGTTTTGCCCTGCAGCTGAAAATATATTATTTTTTATATGGTGAAAGCTTTCATTCTCTTATTGGGCTGTTAAAAACCATCTACCTGTGCATTTAACATTTCATTTCCTAGCAACTCAAAGTCTTTATTTTACTTTGTGAAGGCTTTAATATTTAAAATGGGTTGTGGAAATCCTTTTACTATGCACTTCACCTTTAGCTATCTCTCATAGTCAAAAGGAAAAACCCTTCAAATAATAACATTTGACATTTACCATGGGTCCCACCATCACTTCAACATTTCTTAGTAGTTATCATCATGTATCACCAAAATGATGAGAGGATGGAGGTACAATATAGCGATGGGCAATAGAGAACATATGGTATCGCGCATCGCTGAAGTCAAAACAAGGAATCATCACCTTTTAATGATGGAAAATAGGAAGCAGGGGACTCCACGGCTTGGTTGCTCTTCACTTTTTGCTACTTTATGATGAACTTTGGTGGCATCTAACAAATGTTTACAGTAGTCAACACACAACTCTATCTTCTTCTCATCAAATCCATGTGTATGCAAGCTTTCCACAATCGATAGTTGACTAAACACACATAGTGTGTTCATTAATTCAGACATCGCTTAATGAAACTTACCAACAATACATTTTTGTCTTTGAAGTGTTGAAGCTGAAAACCTTTCCATTTCACTCCTAACATCAAAAAAAAAACATGCAATTTGAGGGCCCCAAATGCGTAGCTCTTAATAATGTTTATTTACAATCTTTCCAATGTTTTTCTCATAATGTGTTCGAGCTAAACAAAATGAAACTCGGGTGGCAGTGCTAAATATAATTTCCTCAAACAATTCTAATACATTTTCATAGCAAGCACAAACTATCCTTGTGTAGAGTAAGCATGTGATCGATTTACTTACACATCAAGCATTGAACAAAGATGTTTCCTACAAAAAATTCATATACTTGTGTAAAATTATCTTTGTAATATCAAATTGACCCCTTTTATTTAGCACAATGGTCACCATTTGCAGCATAAAAATTTCTCGATCTTTGCATCAACACCATACAAGGAAGTTCTCGAGCCTTCTCAAGATATGTTGCCTCATTATGTGGATCCCTCCTCCAAAAAAGCCTTGCAGTAGCTAGTTTCATCATGTTTGAAGGCAATCTTCATGTCTCCAATGTGTAGTGCAAAGAAGACAATGAATATCGAATACAGGTGGTGAGTGTAGTAAAATACTTTAAAGAAATGTTGCCTGATGGGTTTGAGTGATGTCAACCAAATTATCAGGCCTCCCAACAAAGTAATATCTCCAACCATATTTGAAAATCCTATTTTTGTCTAGGGCATCAACTTTCCAGGAAGTTCATGCATGGCTCCCCATATCAATAAATAACACACCCCATGAGCTATGAAGATCACCATTGTCACATGAGCAATCCAAATGTGATACTTCACTAAAAGTTCAAATGAAACATTGAGAAGTTGCAATAGGAAAAATCCATGAGTGAATTGGAAGAAGAGGAAAGCCAGACATAGGGTTCCAACCAATCCCAGACAACAGAAATAATAACACACTTTATTTCCCACAATTTGACCCCTGGTAGTACCACACTTTGATTAGTTCCATCCAGACCATTTACAATATAAAAGTATAAGATCCAAACTAGTAAACCTAGAAGGATGATAATAATAACAAGTTTACCACCAGTAACAGTTCCAAGAGGTCCTCCTATGATGAGTGGACATGTCCATAGACACACTGCTTGTGTCTTGCTTTTTGGCTTAATAGTTTTCCGTTTTCTAGATTTGTAGAGGTAGATGGACCGAAAAACAACAACCAAAAATAGGAGTTGAAAGCAAAATTTTGATTGAACATATATGGGGAGCTGAAAAAAGTACCTTCACTTTTTTCTTCATAGTGCTGAGGGTAAATCTCACCCTCCGAGTTTTTTGTATGTCACTAAGAAATAGTATTATGGGACCTAAGCATTGGAGAAGGAGATATCACAATAGCTGATCTTGTTGAGGAATCTAGTATGGCTGCTATGTTGTGTGGGGTTCACGCAAAGCTTTATTTGCAGTCAATATGATTCCATGGCTATCCTTTATTATGAACATTATTATTATTATCCCTTATGAGTATTTGGGTTGTCTAATGTTCATCTCATTACACTTTTTTGCTCTTGACTGTTATGAACCCTCCACTCATGCACTATTGTTAGGTTTCCACTTGCTTTCCATGTACCTCTTTTGCATTAGTAGACTAGAATCAAGCACAATATGGTCCTTAGTTTTGGTTGAAGCTGTCTGAAAGAATATTATCCATTAAAAATGCTTCACAATTTTGAGAGCTCCATCACGACCAATTGTGGGGGCGTTTGTTTCTTAGTGAATAGAACAAGATTTCAGAATCTTTTGGAAGAGAAAACCGAGTGCTATAACCATAGGGTGACCCACAGTTCCTTTAAATTCATTTTTTTAAACCTCATTTGGTGGCCCCAAGCTACCAAATGAAAAAAGGAAGTCAATACTTACCCCTGTCAAACACTAGTCTATTAAAGGCACTAATCTCCTTTAATCCATACTTGCCTCTATCACACCACAACAACATAAGTAACTTCTTTCCTACAAAAACAAGTGTCTGACTACCTTTGAACAAGTGAGAAATTACTCCTTGTTTAGTTTTACTATCACATGACAACCCAATAACATAGGCCACATCACTGCCACTCATTTCATTTTCTGATTTTGTGGCAAGTGACAAAATATGAGGATAATGATCAAGACTATATGAAGACACAATCTCATCACATTTACTAACCCCCTCATAATGATTTAGGTCAGAAAAGATATCATCCCTCAAAAACAACATGCAAACCTCTTGTATATTAAGCAAAGAATGCTCACACATTTGTAACTCCTTCAACTTAATTGCATCACAAGCGAGTTTATCATCATCCCAATAACACAACCCAATCACATTATCATATGTCTCAAGGTTATGAAAAACAAGACTTATCAACATCCACAAGTCCATTGTCCACAATCAAATCATAGCATTTAAAAGAGGCATGGGCATCCCAAACAGTGTTTTCCACTTCAGGTTCATGAACAAGATTATCAACACTCATCACGTTATCACATAAGAAAGCTTCAAGTGGAGGTTCATATGACTCAAAATCTTTGTTTGCAATAAATGCCTCATAGTGAGTGTTCAAAACAAATTCACAATTGCAAGGAGTATCATACTCAACATTACCTCTTGCTACATCAACATGAATATATGAATCATAATGCTCATGAGGAATACTATGAGTTGTAGATCCAAAAAATAGGTCCTCGTATGCATCCATATGATTGACACAATCACATTCTTCAAGTGCAAACTTATCACAAAAACTGTCATTAGCTATATTAGCATTTTACTTTACATTTTCAATTTCATATATAGTTGTACTTATGCTATCCCCATGCAAACATTAGTAATAACCTCAAAATCAGAAAAAGAAATGGAATAAGGTGAAGAGTCAAACGAGAAAGGATTTTCATGTTCACCACTTACCTCACCAACACATATATGCTCTACACAATCAGCTACTTGAATTGATTCATTCAATAAATCTCTTGGATGCATACTCTTTTCTTTGTTCATACTGCTACAATAATTTGTGAGGTCATAAATTTGACTATTAAATTGCAAATCATCATTTATTTCTCCATTATAGCTGCTCATGAATGATTACTCTATCTAAAATGTATTGCATACTTTGTCATTTTCATCTGATACACTAACATTCTCAAAAGAATTCCTCAAATTAGCAGGCTCCTTTGTCTCATCACCATGAAAATTTTCATCAATGCTACACACACTTGTAGAATTGGTATGACGAAGTGTATCATAACACTGCTAATTACACATTTCTTCTTCAAATAATATATTGATTTCATATCCACTATCTTTTCCTTGTGAGTCTTTAAAAGTATTGTCATCATCTTTGTTGGAATACTTTTCACTTAGGGAAATTAGTGTTGCCTCCTCATGAGATGAATCATAGTCATAAGGGGTGCAAATAGACTTGCAATCATCTTGATCACCCAGATAAGAATACTCCTCAGTTGATTGCATCTCACATCAGCAATACTATTGTTACCATCATGAAGAGATGGAACTTCATAATCAACACACCTAGTATCACTACAACCTTCATCGTATATAGAAAATTGGCTCTCTATTTCTATTCTCTCAGAGCAAATAAAAGAAAACTCACACATTTCATTCATTTCATCATGATTTTTATGGATGCAATCTTCATCTAGATAGATTTTCTCAATGGGTTGTTCAAAAACAAAATCCTTATCATAACAAGATGCATTATTATTATATTTTGCTATAACATCCACATCCATTGGACTAAGTCTGAAAAAAGTACCATCACATAATTGAGTTAGGAAATTACTTCTATATTGCTCCATCATTTTTCCAATCACTCAAATCCATTGGTATATGCATTTAAGGCTAGGCTAGGGGGCTTTAGGTTAGCTAGCATGGTATTCAAAATTGTCTCACAATTATCACAAAATAAATCAATGCAAAATGATTCATTAGGTCTTTATGATTCTGACATATCAAACATAATTTCCATGAACCTATCATGAAAATCATAGGGTGATTCACCCTCAAATCTTTTTGTAGCACAAAATCCATCAATATATGATATGGATTCAACTTTGTTCTCGGATTTTTCTTCAAATTCTTCATGGATATGCAAATTTCTATCCTTAAATAAGCATTCGTTGTCTATTGATTTTCTTTCAAAATAATCAATGAAACATACTTTGAGCTCATACCATGAATCTATTGAATGCATTGGTAAACCAAAAAACCAATATTCAACAACATCTTCTAAAGTTCTTACAAAAAAATTCATGATAACATCCTCTTCTTCTATTTGATAGTCGATCATCAAATCAATAAAACTTTGTAAATGCTATGATGCTGACTCTTCAAAATATCCTCTAAACTAAGGAAAATATTCATTAATCCTTCTTCGAATAGAGTGTGGATAACCTTGGATTTTACTAAAGTCTAGAGGGTTATATCTTTCACTAGTGAACATCTTTCTTTGAGGATATGATTGTGTTTTAGGCATGACATTACAACTTGTAGAGGGAGAACTAGAATAGTCATACATATTTGCAAATAATTTTATTCCCTCTACAACCATCTACTTCTCAATATTTCCTTCAAAATATCCCGCTTTCTCATTTCCCTCTCTACTAGTACCTTAGAGTACTAGATAAGGGACTATACTAACTAAAAACTTTGTTGAAAACCTTCATACATAAATATTGTAATAGAAAAATACCTAAGAACTATTGTAACCAACTCTTTTGATGATGTAGAATATTATGTAGAGTCGCCACCTCTTTGAATGAGGAAAAGATCTTCAAGTAGTAGAAAGCTTCTTTCAAGATCTACGTATTTCTGAGTTCTCTCCACTAGTAGAGCACCATACTTCAAGAATACAATAGAAATGTTGCAACAATCTCCTTCAAGTATGCAGGTCCTTGGATCGTTTGACCCAAAACTACAGGTCAACAAACTGATTGACTCTTTTCAAATGGATAATACCAAAGCTATCCCCAGTACAATTGCCAATTTGTTGGTCCCCAAATCTGCAATCAACTTGAATCCTAAAGGGGTGCTAGGCCTAATGGTTAGATTCAAGGAGAATTCGGCCAAAAAATGAGGGATTGATATAAAATATTTCTCCCCCACACTTCAAGCTCTACGAAACCTAGGAGGGTGATCCCGATAGTGTGCTTGAAGATACTTGTGTGCCAAAGCATCCAAAACACTGTAAATTGATAATTGTCCTTCAATTTTTAAATAGACATGTTACCCTAAAGATTTGGCTAACCTTCATGGTAATGTTTGATTTAAACATGAGAAATGTAATGCATTAAAGTCCACACACAATTACACCAAGACATATAAGTAAATTTGATTTTAATTTGTAGCTGCCACAACCAATCTTAGGAGACTGCAACTTTAAAATACCAATGCCATATTCCACGGTGGATTCACCTAAACCAAGTAATTTAAAATACATCACAACATTTATCCTATCATAACTATGCCTATTAGATGATGCCTTACACCATTGATACCAAAAACTCAACACACAGTTGCATAAATCTCTATTTACATTAGTATAGTTTAACTCATTCTTTGAATGAGAGTAATAACCCTAAATAGAAATTCAATGAAAGACAAGAAGACAAACACCAACAATATTTGATTACTCATATTCATAATCCATACAATGTGCACTGCAGAGACAACCAACTCAAAAATATCCTATCATTTACATACAAATATGACACTATCATGAATAAATTCTCCATTACATGAATCAAACTCTTCCAAAACCTAAGAACAACACTTATGCTTTTCAAACATGTTACAAAAATGTATTTCCCCATGATACCAAATAGTGAGCAACTCCCGAGAAAATGAAACAAGAAATGCCTTTTAGAGAAAATAGAAAAACCCTAACAAAAAATCCTTGTTGACAACTGGCATTAGGCGAGCCTTTGGTCAATAATAAAAATCCACTTGAAGAAAATCCCCTTTTGCACTTTTCTTTCCCACTCCTTGCACTTTCTTTCCCATGCTGCAATAGAAAATTTATTTTTTACTACAAAAAAACTTCACTTCTTCTTTTGGTTTGCCCTATAGCTGAAAATATATTATTTTTTATATGGTTAAAGCTTTCATTCTCTTATCGGGCTGTAAAAAACCATATACTTGTGCATTTTACATTTCATTTCCCAGCAACTCAAAGTCATTGTTTTTACTTTGTAAAGGCTTTAATTTTTAAAACAATTTGTGAAAAGCCTTTTACCATGCACTTCACCTTTAACTATCTCTCATTGTCAAATGAAAAATACCTTCAAATAATAATATTTGACATTTACTATGGGTCCCACCGTCACTTCCATTTCTTGGTAGTTATCATCACGTATCACCAAAATGATGAGAGGATGGAGGTACAATACATCGATGGGTGATAGAGAACATATGGTATCATGCATCACTAAAGTCAAAAGGGGAAATCATCACCTTTCAGCGATGGTGATAGGAAGCAAGGGACTCCATGGCTTGGCTGCTTTTCACATTTTGCTACTTCATGATGAACTTTGGCAACATCTAGCAAATGTTTACAGTAGTCAACACACAACTCTATCTTCTTCTCATCAAAGCCATGTGTATGCAAGTGTGCCACAACCGAAAATTGGATGAAAATACATAGTGCATTCATTAATTTGGATGTTGGTTAATGAAACTTACAAGCAATACATTTTTGCCTTTGAAGTGTTGAAGTTGAAAATATTTGCATTTCACTCTCAGCATCAAAAGCACATGTAATTTGAGGGAACCAAATGTGCAATTCTTAATAGTGTTCATTTACAATCTTTCAAATGTTCTGCTCATAATGTTTTTGAGCTAAAAAAATGAAACTTAGGTGGTAGTGCTAAATAGAATTTCCTCAAGCAATTCTAATACATTTTCATAGAAAGTGCAAATTTTCCTTGTGCAGAGTAAACATGTGCTTGATTTACTTACACATTAGGCATTGAACAAAGATGTTTCCTACAACAGCTTCATATACCTATGTAAAATTCTCTTTGCAATATCAAATTGACCCCTTTCATCTAGCACAATGGATGCCATTTGTAGCATAACTTTTTTTTGATCTCTACATCAACACCTTACAAGACAGTTCTCAAGCCTTCTCAAGATATTTCGCCTCATTTTGTGGATCCCTCCTCCAATGAATCCTTGCAATAACTAGTTTCACCATGTTTGAAGGCAGTCTTCATGTCTCCAACCGATAGTGCAAATAAGAAAATGAATATCGAATACAGGTGGTGAGTGCAGTAAAATACTTTAAAGAAATGTCGCCTATCGAGTTTGAGTGATGTCAACCAAATTATTAGGCCTACCAACAAAGTAATATCTCCAGCCATATTTGAAAATCCTATTTTTGTCTAGGGCAACAACTTGACAAGAAGTTCATGCCTGACTCCCCATATTAATAAATAACATACCCCATGAGCTACAAAGATCACCATTGCCACATTAGAAATCAAAATGTGATACTTCACTGAAAGTTCAAATAAAATGTTGAGAAGTTGCAATATGACAGATCCACGAGTGACTTGGAAGAAGAGGAAAGCTAGACATAGGGTTCCAAAGAATCCCAGAAGAGCATAAATAATATCACATTGTATTTCCCACAATTTGACCCCTGGTGGTACCACACTCTGATTAACTCCATACAAACCATTTACAATAAAAAAGTATAAGCTCCAAACCAACAAACCTAGAAGGATGATAAGAATAAAAATTTCACCACTAGTAACAATTCCAAAAGGTCCTCTTGTGATGATTGGACATGTCCATAGACACATTTCTTGTGTCTTGCTTCTTTGCTTAATAGTTTGTTGGTTTCTAGATTTGTGGAGGTAGATGGCCCCCAAAATAGCAACCAAAAATAGGAGCTGAAAGAAAAATGTTGATTGAACATCTATGGGAAGCTGAAAAAAGTGCCTACACTTTTTTCTTCATAGTGCTAAGGGTAAATTTCCCCCTCTCAGTTTTTTGTATGTCACTGAGAAATAGTATTACGGGATATAAGCATTGGAGAAGGATATATCACAACACTTGATCCTATTGAGGAATCTAGTATGGTTGCTCTATTGTGTGGGGTTCATGCAAAGCTTTATTTGTAGTCAATATGATTCCATTGCTATCCTTTATTATGAACATGATTATTATTATCCCTTGTGAGTATTTGGGTTGTGTAATGTTCATCTCATTACACTTTGTTGCTCCTGACTATTATGAACCGTCCACTCATGCATTGTTCTTAGGTTTCCACTTGATTTCCATGTATCTCTTATGCATTAGTAGACCAAAATCAAGCACAATATGGTCCTTAGTTTTGGTTGAACTTGTCCCAAAGCATATTATTCATTAAAAATACTTCACAATTTTGAGACCTCCATCACGACCAATCCATCTCATATTCCTTCATTCATGACACCGTACACTCCATTCATGATATCTAATTCTCGCATTGATTATGTGTTGGTAGCTACTCTCCATCATAAGGATTCTGAAGGCACTCTATCATGATGTGTGCACATAGACAAGGTTAATTCTAATATCTATAAGACAAATCAGAGTTCTCAAAAGTTGCATTCAAGTGCTCGTATCTTAGCAAAGTAACTTCTTCAAGCAAGGTATCATTGGCACGTTACGATAATGGCCTCTACATCAGTACCACCAGGTGGTTCAACATGAGGGTAAATTTTTTATAAAAAATAAAAAAAATCTAAAACATAGTAAAAACAAAAATTGTCCTCCAAAACCACTACGGTGGCACTTTAGGCATGTACTATGATGAAAACCTAGAAAATAGGAATCGTGAGTAGAATCAAGTGTCTATATGATGCTTCTTAGAAAAAAGTATCTCATCCTTGTCATGATAAATCCAATGTTCCCTCCCTCCATCCAATCTAGCTTTATCCAGATATTCTAGTTTATCTTGATTTTGACAAAGGTTCGGCGTATACTTCAACTCTACTCATGGTAGAATCTTGATAGGGTCTTTACTATTTTGTCCCATGAAGTCCCATATATCATATCTAGCATGGTAAAATTCTGTTAAACTCTTTGCATCTACATTACCTATCTTGGTTTATCCATTGAACTATGACACATTGCTAGACATTGGGAGCAGGTTATTGCACTATTTTTTTTCAAATAACACTTGATCCATATCTTATATCTCACAACGTGATCTAGGTATCATGTATCCTCAGAAAATCCAAAATATTCGTAAAATTATCAAAATCCTAAAACATGTGAAAATGATCAAAATCCAAAAATACTTGCAAAATCCAAAAAATATCAAAATCTTGTATAGCCAAAATACAAAAACATTCAAAAAGTCATAAAGTCAAAATCCAAAACACATCAAAAATCCCTAAACATGTCAAAATATCAAAAAATCCAAAAACAAAACCTTGTCAAACTACATTGTCTCTAAGCTTGAATGTAGACAAGGTCATCACAGATGTGCCCTCAAGACACTTTAGGTTAGGATTTCATCACAATAAACTGACAATCCATCAAATGTTCATATCTCATCAATAAATGGTTACTAGTCAGAGTCAGTCAAACTACATGGTCTCTATATGTATAACATAGGCAAGGCTAATCTTTGATAAGCACTTGAGGCCCTAGGTCAATCCCTCTTAGGTCTTGGTCAAAACTTAGAAAACACAAAAAAATTGGAAAACTTGAAAAATCAAAACATTTGAAAACTTGAAAATCCTAAACAACCTCAAATAATCGAAAAACCTAAACATTTGCATAAACATTCAAAAAGACCAAAAAAAAACCTCAAAACATTAGAAAATGTCAAAACATTGAAATATCCCAAAAAATTCCAAAACCACCCATCCCATTTTGCTTTCACTCGCACTAAAATTCTATCCATAATAGATTGATTGCCATTACTTACTCTTTGGTAACACAAATGGAAAACAATTACAACAATCAACAAAAGTAGAAACATTAAATGTGAAAAAATCAAGCCCTTGATCATTATTAACATTTTAATCAAATATTATATCAATAGCCTTTCAAGCAACCTATCAACCTGCCACCATCTACTAACATGTCCTAGGATACATCCTTCCTACAATGGGAATTATCTTTGGCAATCATTTTGGATACTTATCCTCAAAACACATTACGCCCGTTTGGCAAGAGATATAAATAACATTGACTATTTTTTCATTTTGATGTTGTCTTATGATTTATATTTTTGACCCATTCCAAGGACCTCTCAATGATTTCTATCAAAATGGTTGAGAGAGAGAGAGGAATGGGGCATCGATCATTATCTTTTTTTTGATGTGCGTGTGGGATGTTCTTGTAAAATAATCTTGGTGAATACTTTCTTAGTTGTGTGTAGGGATGTCATTTTGAATAGATTGTTTACTATATTGCATATGCTTTGGTCTGAAATATTCTAAACTTATAAACTACATTCCAACAAGGTTTCCGTATGTAAAGGTGTGAGCAAGGATTATCCTATCTGTTTGCAGAGTCAAAGTCCATTGCACTAAATATGCCATCATGGTTATCAATACCTTGATGCATCGTTTCTATGTGTTATATCAAACATAAGGAATGAAGTGCCCAAGTATCCCAATCCATGGAACAAGAAAATCATCTTTCTCATCACCATATCTAATAAAGTCTCAAATTATCATAGACTTGTTCGACTTCTGAATCAATCTTGAAACCAATGGTTAAATCAATATCTATCTCATTATTATTCTTCTTATTCTTCTATCTTTACTGATAGTTCTATTCAAGTGTTGAATATGTGTGATATATCAAAATATACATGAGGCTACCCATAGTCGATGACTATTTATACATTATCAAATCTATCTAAATCAAACATTTGAGCTTTCTAGTCCTCTTTGAGATGAAGTGATCTTGAACCTTTTCGCAATCTTGACTTGAAAATTAAAAATTTCACTCGATCTCTTGAGGTGGATGGATACCAACTTAATTCCTTCCATTGGGGCAACAACAGGGTATTCGAAAAATCAAGAATTTGTAAGTTTTTTATCTGAGCAACAACATTAATTCGAAAAGTGTCAGTCTTTGAACCAATGTAGTAGGTACCTCACTTCAAAGAGGGGAAAAATGTACACTTAAAATTTTCCTGACTGATATTGCACACTTGAATCTGATTACTAACACCATTTTATCCTAAATTCACCTTATTTTTGACTATTTAATTGAATAATCCTAGTTATTTAATTAAATGCATCATTCTCATTTATTAATTTGATAATTGATTTCATTTGGTTAATTCACCCCCTTTCACACTGTCATTTCATCTTATTTAATTTAGTAATGCAAATTATTTTATTAGATTTCTTATGTCCTCTCATTTCATTAAATAATCTTAATTATTTAATTAAATGTCATTTGAACCTCTTTCATTAAATAACTAAATTATTTAATGATAATCCTAAATTCACTCAACTTGCATAATTAAAAATTTGTTTTAATTAACTAATTCCCAATTATCCTCACCCTCCCACTTGCAAAAGAATATTCCCATGGAATATTCCTCCTCTGCACATTACTCCAAAAGAGAATATTCCCATAGAATATTCCTCCCTGTGCACTCATTCAAAATAAAATATCTTTTAGCCACTTGCACAACTTGCACAATTAAAAATTTGTTTTACTTAACTAATTCATATTTTCCCTCACCCATCCATTTGTATGGGAATATTCCCTTAGAATATTCTCCCATTTGAGCTCCAAAAAAGGGAATATTCTTTTCTAACAAACTTTGTAACAAACTTTCTAACTTTGAAAGCGTGTTTGTTTGAATCATTGTGATCCATTGATTTAATCCTTGATCCATGTGATCTTGCATTCTCATCTATTGATGAGAATCCTTGATCCATGCCTTTACCCCACATTTCATCTTGACCATTAATTGATCAATTTGATCTTGACCCTTGATTCACCATTTTCTCCTATAAATACCTCACATTTTGGAGAGAAATGAATCCACAATCATTTGAGAAAGTTATATAGTTGAAATGCATCCACACTTTCATCCATTAGCATTATTTTGAAGCATTTTTCATCCATTATGGTTCAAATCATCCATTTTCATCAATCATTTATCAATAGAATCCATTTGAAAGCTTCTTTTATCAAAGGGATTGGGAAAGAGTCATCATTCCAAATCAATACGACATCAATCCCTAATGGGATGAGGTTTGAGGCATTAGAATAGGTTTTCAATTTCTTGTTGTTTATGTTTAATGGCTTCCTCATTTTAATGGTTTTCAAGTATTTCATTGGGATTGTAGCTAGCTAGTTAAATATTGCTTAAATTTGTATGGATCTAGTGTATTTAGCTATTACTATGATTACAATCATAGATGGATCCCTTCGTCTTTGTATAGACTATAGATAGTTGAATAAGGTAACGATTAAGAATCGTTATCCACTTTTGAGGATCAATTATTTGTTTGATTACATGCACAAAGCTAGAGTGTTCTAAAAGATTGACCTTAAGTCTTATTATCATTTGTTGTGAATTGCAGAGGTAGGTATTCATAAGACCACTTTATGGACTAGTAATGGCCACTATGAGTTTATTGTGGTACCATTCAGGTTGACGAATGCACTTGTAGTGTTCATGAGTTTCATGAATGAGGTATTTCGTACCTTCTTAGATTAGTTTGTGATAGTGTTTCTTGGCAATATTTTGCTATACTCATGAATTAAGGAGGAGCATGAGGGGAACTTGTGATAGGTTCTTCAATGTTTGAGAACATCATTTGTATGGGAACTTTTCAAAATGTATCTTCTTTCATCTAGAAGTTCACTACCTTAGTCAAATCATATTTGGCGATAGTATCTTAGTGGATCCATAAAATATTAGGGCCATTATAGATTGGCCAACACCTACCAACATTACAAAGGTCAGGAGTTTCATGGGATTAGTAGGGTATTACCACCATTTTTTTGAGGGTTTTTCTAGGATTGTGCATCCTATTACTTCCCTTCAATGAAAAGGGAAGAAGTTTGAGTGGTCAGAGTAGTGTGAGAGGACCTTTTGGACCCTCAAGAAGAGTTTCACAAGTGCTTCAATCTTAGTAGTTCTAGACCCATAAGTAGATTTCATGGTTTACACTAATGCCTCAATTGATGGCTTAGTTGTGGTACTTATGCAGGAGGGTAGAGTGATTGCATACGAGTCATGAATTATCAAGACCCATTAGTTGAACTATCCTACTCATGACTTGGAGTTGGCAATGGTAGTTCACGCTTTAGTTCATTGGGGCATTTTCTTTTGGTACATCATTTTGAGTTGCACTCAGATCACCATAGTCTTTAGTGCATCTATACTTAGTAGAATCTAAATGCTTGTTAGATGTATTGGATAGATTTTTTATGCAGGCACGAATTTGATGTGCATTACATCAAGGGAAGGAAAATGTAGTAGCAAATTCTTTGAGCTTGAGGTAGCATGAGTTATCATCTATGTATTTGGGCATAGATTTGAGGAGACAAATTTTACAACACTTACCAGAGGATGAGTGGTACATGACAGTCCAGCTAGAGATCCAATCACAAAGGACCCTTAAGGGAAAGTTTGTAGGATACACCTTAGAGTTTGATATTTTACTACCACATAAAGATCACATCTATGTATCAATTGTAGGAAATCTTCATGCAATCATATTATCATAGGCACATAGACCACCCTATGTAATACATCCAAGGGTGACGAAGATGCACATCAATATTAGGAAGTTGTATCATTGTGCAACGATGTGATGAGACATTGCAGATTATGTGACTCAATGCCTTGAGCATCATAGATTCAAGGCAGAGCACTAACATACAACAAGACTTCTTTACCCATACAATATTTCTAAGAGAAAATGGGATACCATTTCAATGGATTTCATTGTTGGTCTACCTTTTTCCTCACACCGCCATGATACCATCATGTTGATTGTTGAAAAATTGACCAAAGTAGACCATTTTTCACTTGCGTGTATGACTTATACGACTCCAATAGTCGTGAGGGTTTTCGCAGATGATATTCTTAAACTACATGGAGTCCCTTGTAGGATCATATCAGATAGAGATTCACTCTTTACATCAGTATTTTGGACATCATTGCAACAGGTGTTGGTCACTCAACTCAACTTTAGTTCAACTTATCACCCTAAGACAAATGGGAAGATTGAGAGGGTGAATCAGGTTTTGGAGGACATGCTACACATGTACATGATGGATCATTAGTCCTATTGGGAGGAGTACTTGTATTTAGATGAGTTTTCTTACAATAATAGCCATCATAGTTCCTTGGGTATGCCACCATTTCAAGCATTGTATGGTAGATCTTGTCATAATCCTTGAGTTGGGATTAGATAGAGGATAGAGTGACTATTGGTCCAAAGTTGGTTCAGGATATGGAGTGGCAAGTGGATTTTATTAGACAACATCTACATGAGGCACAATATCATTAGAAAAAGTATGTTGATGCTAAAAGGACTGATCAAAGCTTCTCAGTTGATGATCATGTATTCTTGAGAGTGCAACCACATAAGAGTCCAATCTATTATGGAAAGTTCTCTAAGCTTGAACCATGTTTTGTAGGTCCATTTGAGATCTTGGAGCTGATAGGTCCTATAACTTATTGTCTAGCCTTGCCACCTATCTTGTTGCACATCCATGATGTATTTCATGTATCAATTTTGTGATATCATGTGTATGATGATTCTAATATATTGGGTTGGGATGCCTTGTAGGTGGAGTCAAATGGGAAGCTAGTGTTGGATCCCATTCACATTTTGGCTCGACATGTGTTGGCCCTTCAAGGGCGAGAGCTAGACCAAGTCAAGGTCCAGTGTGACCATTATGATGAGGTTGCAACTATTTGGGAGGATGCCTCATAGTTGAGAGCACTATATCCTCAACTCTTTGATGACTTCTAGAAGAATGTTCATTCCTAGAGGGGGAGGATGTGAGTCCCACATGTTGAATACTAGAAATTATGCTATTTTTCTTTCATTTAGATTGATACTTTATGATATTGTTCATGATATGATAATTTAGATACTTGACAAATATTTGATTTTTATGGATGATTAAAATGCATGTACAAAATTGATAAATTATAGTTCAATAACTTGTATGTGTGATGGTGAATTGATAATTGTGATGCAAATGTTAATTTCAATGTTGTGATGAGAAAAATTATTAAGTTTTAAATTAATTATGAAATGAAAATTATTGCTTACCTTGTGAAAATTGAATGATTTTTTTTATGTGAATTCAATAATTATGAATCTTTGAGATTATGATAATTGGGAATTATAATGTTTGTGTGATTTAAAATTCTCTAGGGTGAATTTGTATGGTTTATTTTAGTTGCTTTAGCTATGTAATTTTATTGGATGCATTAATGTGTGAAATCGAGTGTGCAAGCACATCATTTTGTGACCAATGGAATCAAAGGTCTTCAAGGAACCTAATGTGACAAATCTTTTGATGTTGACTACAACCCTTTTGGAGGGACTATAGTCTCAACGTAAATGTGATCTATGTGTTGTAGTTTAAGACATGAGTGTATGTGATTTTTTAGGTCTTAAAGTTTTTAAAATTTTAATTTTAATTTTGTAATGGTATCTTTGAGGGAAATTTCTTTGAGTCTTTAAAGGGGTGAAAAAGGTTTTATTTTGTGTAATTTTATAAATTTTAAACCCCCAAGTTGTGTACTTAATTAATCCAAGATATGCCCCCTCTTAATTGCCTATTAAGAGGGTGATAAATTTTGAAGTTGTAGGAGTGGTTGGACTTGTTCCAATCACAACCCCATTTTTTTCCAAGTTCATTAATAGATAGAGATTTTGGGGGAGGATTCCCCAAGTGGACCCCCCCTTAATTATTTGCTTTGAGACTTTTAGGGAGGAGTGGAAGAGACTCCTTCCCTTAAATTTATTCCACATAAGGGACACAAAAGGCGTGTGTTGGAGTGTCACCTTCCCATTGGTGAGGATCCCAATAGTGACTCTATTTAGTATTTCATTTTAGATAGTTTGGGGGTTCTTTTCCTTATGGATTTTCTTAGGAATTTTCTTGAAGGAGTTCTCTGCAAAGACTTGGGAAGGAGTTGGGAGGCTTGGAGCTCTTCTTCAAAAATATTTTCCTTGAAATGCTTGAATATATAGGAATCAAGCTTCTATATTTTTTTTGTATGAATTTGGTTGAATGTTTGTAATGAATAATTTATGTTTTCGTTTCATGTTCTTGTTCTTGTTGTTGTGATAAATTTTTGGATGGGTTGTTATGAGGGTTTCTCTCACACTTCATGAGAGCTCCCCAAGTGTGGGGTTGATAGAGGGAGAACCTCTCATGGGGAAAACTCCATCTTTTAAGAAGGAGGAGCTTGGATATGAGTACCCTTATTGTTTATGTTGAGTATGGTGTTTGGGACATGAAGTGGAGATTCTATGATAACTGAAGTTTTGGAAGAGGGTTGTTTGAAAACTATGTTTGAACTTTCTAAATATCCCCATTGGGTTGAGATGTCACCTCATATTCCCCTTATGAGTCTTGTGAAGATTCATTATGTGATTCAATCCTTGGGCTTGTGTTATTATTTTTATGTGTGTGTTTCTTAATGTTATATTGTTTGGAATGTTCTTGAGTGTTACCTGATTCCTATGGAGACCTGCTAGCTCGGGGTGGCTAGTTTTCCAACCAATGGTTGGGTGGTGAGTACCACCAATGGCCTTGGTAAAACTTGTTGCATTTCTAGGTGTGGGTTGACATTTTGGTGAAATCTTGTAGATTTAGATTAGTTGCAGGTGTGCATTGGTCATATACTCATGTAAAAAGGCTATTGAGATCTTTATTTTATATCTTGTGGACAAGTATTGTAAAAGTGAAGATCTTTGTAAATATATGATTCAAATGCAAAATATGTTCCATTTATTTGTATGCATAAACTATCAAAAACTATTTATTATTGATTAAAATTAGATACATTTATTTTGTTTAAAAATATATATAAATGCTCATTTTTTAGGATATACACATGGTAGCTTGTTTAGCAATAATGAATATATTTGATTGACTAAAATTTTGTGTTAGTCTGCTTGATATGAAAATGAGTTATATTGGCTTGTATTAATGAATATGTTGTTTAGGTTATTTAAAATGTAATCTTTTATCTATCTGGAAGGAGAGTATTATTGTGATTGAAAAATAAAATATGTGGTATTCTATATTTCTAATATTATCTCTGCTTCAAAATGTAAATAAGTAATTTTTGAAAAAGAAATTTGTTTCTTTCTATTTTACAAAATAGTAGATAACCAATTGAATGCAATGTATAGGTTGCATAAAAAAGGTTAAAACTTAGAGTCTTGTGCTAAATTATTGACCTGTATTTGGTCTTTGCATAAATGAAATTTCCATTTAAAATGTTAGTTAGTAGGTTATCATTGTCGTGACTAAAAGGAAATTTTTGAATAATAGTCTTAAAGTGCATTTGCTTTGATTTTTGAAAGTCTCTTCATATTTTTTTAAAAATAGGGGAAATTTTTATTTGTTCATGTTAGTAGTTTAAAGGACAAAAATAGAGTATACCAGCAGAAGACTGCAGTATTGGTACAGACATCCACCATGAAGGAGTCACATCCCTTCAGGGAAATGAATGTATATATGTAATAGATAGAAAGAAGGATATATATGTATGTAGAAGAGAAGATAAATGTAATAGGATATAGTGAGAATAGACTAATGGAGCAAAGCTTAGACTTGCCCCTTTTGTATATGTTATGATATAAGATATATATATACTAGAGGTGTTATAAGAAGACATGTGTATTGTGCATATCTAAATAATTTTTTTTGGTATATTGTTTGTATGTTATGGATTCCTTATAGATTCCTATCACATGCTTGTTTCTCTTACTTCTTCCTTCGAGGTATAAACTAACTACTCAAGGAATATTAGGGTATAGATCCTTCTAGACTGTACTGTCTGCATTTCTCTTGCCAATATTGGTTTCATTGGTTGGACCTTGGAGAGAACAATAAATAAATTAGAGGCATAGAAGTAGGAAATTGGCAGAAAATTAAATCTCGTAAAACCCTAAGGGTCACCTCTGTGAGAGGGGGCAGGCCATTGGGGGATAACAAATGGGAAGGGGAAAAGATCCCAAAGATCCTTGAAAAGATGTTACTGTTTGTGAAGAACCTTCCAAAATTGTGATATAGAGGGAAGAGAAAAGACCAAACCAAGAAGACATATGGGAATAGGGAAAACCAAAAGGGAAAGAGAGATAACTATACTATTTGTATGTTATGGATGCGTTATAGATTCCTATCGTATGCTTATTTGTCTTACTACTTCCTCTGGGGTGTAAATTGACTACTCAAGGAATATTGGGGTACAAATCCTTTTGGACTATACTATCCCCATTTGTCTTGCCAACATTGGTTTCATTGTCGACACCTTAGAAAGAACAATAAACAAATTAGAGGCATAAAAGTAGGAAATTGGTAGAAAATTAGATCTTTTCAAACCCTAAGGGATGCCTCTATGAAAGGGGGTAGGCCATTGGGGGATGATGAGTGGGAAGGGGGGAGGATCCTAGAGATCCTTGAAAAGATGTGACTGTTTGTGAAAAAACCTTCCAGAATCATGATATAGAGGGAAGTTAAAAGAGTAGACCAAGAAGACATATGGGAATAGGGAAAACCAAAAGGGAAAGAGAGATAACTAAGATCATTAAACTAGGAATGGAGATGAGGGTAGAAGAGAAAAATAAAAAAAAACTAGGAAAGAGAAGAAAGATACCACAAGAGGGAAACAAAAAAGGAACAAGCATGAAGAATGGAAGAGGAAATCCTAAGGACACATATGGAGTGCTCCAAGAAGGGTGCTATTGAGTATGTCAATGTGGGTGCAGTTGAAGGAAGGACCAAAAAAGGAAAAGATATGGAAGCCAAAGACACCAAAAATAATAGGAGGAGGTGGTGGAACCTAACCATGAGGATTTGTTAACTAAACATAAAACAATTTCAATCATTAAAAAAAATATAGTCACAAATGGAGAGGTATGGAAAATAAACATCACCCTAGACCAAGAGTCGCCCCTTAAGCTATACATAACACATATAGAGATAAATGAAGAAAGATAAGAAGGTAAGAGACCAAAATTATGGACAACATTATAGTGAATTAGGACATTCTAGAAAAAAACAACCAATCCATTGAGTGGAGTACAGTGGAAGAGTAGAACAACTATGAAAGAACAAAGAGAAATACCAAATCCAATTCTATATTTAGCAATCAAAGTAGTAGTACCACAAGTCCAAATTAAATTTTATCAAAATAAGACATGATTACGATGAAGAAAATTCCAACATTCAAGAGGGATAGTAGTAATGTCGTAGAACAAATCTTCTTGTTAGAAACTATATGGAAGAGCCTAAATGAACAAAGAGATAGTATAAAGTTGTTTGACTTCATTAGTTCCTTAAGAGAAGAATCGCTAAAATGGTAAAAAAATCATACCCCCAGAACAATAAACTTTGGGATGAAGTGAAGAAAGCGTTTCTAGAAAATTTTGATAGTCTCAAACCCCCAATGGAGGGAGTAAGAAAGTTAAGGGAATTATCCTAGAGGGATGATGAATCTATTTTGGAGTTTGATAAAAGGTTCAAGGAAGTGATCAAGCAATTAAATGAACCATTCAAGAATAAACAAAAAAGAGAATGTTTCCTTTCAGCTATAACTTCGTAACTTAGAATGGCTTTGGATGGGAGAAATTTTAGTTCATACTCTAAATTATGGATGTTAGCATGCTGAATAGAAGGATAGTCTTGGAGGAAAATAGAAAAGGAAAAAGAAAACAAAAAAAAGGAAAAATTGTAGTTGGAAATGGACTAGCTATGACTAAGGAAAAAAATCATGAAGCATGAAATTGGTCCACAAAGGCCTAATATTTGGTGTTCCTATTGTGGTAGAGAAGGCCATATCCAAAAAAAATGTCTAATGGAAATAGGCAAAAAGAAGGAAAACACTTTAGGTAGACCTCCACACAATTAGAAAACCCAAATCAGTCTATTGTAGGGTGTGCAGAGAATGGGACAACCATGAAACATCAAAATTCCAATCACATAAATTTTGGATAAAGGAAGAATCGAACTACAACTTGGAAATGGCATATGTAAAAGGACTAGCAAAAAGGCTATTATATGCACAAGACCATGGATATAGGGTCCCTCCATGGAAGAACCAAAGAAATGACAATGGCATCCAAGGACCAAGAATATATGGTGATAGCGACCCATATTGGGGAGGAAGTGGTCATGGAAAAGGGAGAGGAAGAAGAGTGGATGCTACTTGTTTCAACTGTGGAAAATCAGGGCACTTCGCCATAGAATGTTGGGGAGAAAAGAAGAGACAATGTGGATTTTTTGGGGAAGAAGACCATGATGCATTTCACTATGAGAAAGCATGTCAACACTATGCACAATCTCAAAAATACAAGCAACAAGACTCAAGTAATACAAGAGTAGCAAAACTCCACCAAACACCCAAGGACCTAGAAGAAGGAATTAAACAATGTCAAAAAATAGGAAAAGAGGAGTACATAATGTAAGAAGATAGCACCAAGAATGAATATTGAGAAAAACAAGATGTGGGAAAAGGGAAATACTATAGTAGTGACTAGGAGAGGCACACATACCAGAAGAATGGATGAGCGAACTTCAGAAGAAGAAAGCTTTAGAGAGCAATAATTTCGCCCCATGAAAGAACAACATGACCAAGTAGCGAAACAATCCAAAATAATTATAGAGAAAATATAGAATAGAGAAAGGATGGAGAATAAATATTTTATAGAACCAAAAGTAAAGGTCCTCAAACAATTTGCAAGATTGGTAGGACAACAATATCTACTCACCAAACTAATACAACTGGGTAAATATTGGAATAAGAAAAACATACCGCAAATTAGAACTATAGGAAAACATTGGAAAATGAGACCAATCATGATTGAAATCTAGATCCACCAGAAAAAGACCCCCCAAAGTAATGGTTGACCTAGGTTCAAACATCAATCTAATTCCTAAAAGAATATGGGAATACTTGAACAAACCAACATTAGAACCTATACCCTACAACATCAACTTGGCAGATGGTAGTAAAATGAAAACAATGTGTACCTAAAAGAGCACAAAATTTAATGTAAAAGGAGTGAAACAATCTATAGATTTTGAGGTGGTCACTATGAAGGAGACATTCAATTCATTTGATGCATTACTAGGGCTCAGATGGCTTGTAGATTCCAAGTGAATTATAGATTCTCAAAAGGAAGAAATATCCTATGTAGATGACAAAAGGGTGGTCCACATTCCCATAGGGAAAAAACCTAGAGGACCCTATGTAGAAGAAGTGAATGTTGAAGAAGATAAAGATAATGACCGGACCATAAACACTATAACCATATCGACCATGAAATTCAAGAAGAACCCAATTCAAAAAGAGAATTGGAAATAGAAGATACTAAAGGTAGCACAGAAAAAGAAGTAGTATTAGAAGCATGGATACAAGAAAAACAAGAGGTGTATTCTTGAAAAAACTATGGTTCTTGAAGAATATTCATGATAAGGAAAACACAACTAAAACAAGGCAGTGTAGTGCAGGACATGTGTCATTTCGCTAAGAAGGAAAAAAAGGACTATGGAAGGGACTCTTGTATGGTTGGTCATATTTTCCAAAGGATATTTTACAAGAAACTTCCCAGATACTTAGGAGTAGGTGAACTAATACATTATATAACCCAAATCGAGAGAACCCTCCTTGAGGAAGCAAATAGGCTAGTTGGGCATACTCTTACCTGCACTACCGCATGTTGGTATAATACTCATAAACAAAGCATAAAGAAATGGGATACATTTAAAACCTTGGAAAAATAAATATTCCTACCAGAAGTAGGGGATTATGAGGACATACCACCATATGAAGGTGACATCCCATCAGAGAAGTACTTAGAGTGTAAGAATTGGATATGAAGGTAGCCACCCAAGATCTAGAGGCCTAATAGAAAGCACAAGCAAAAGAGAGATAGAAACAAGATGACAAGAATAAACTGTATTCAATGTCAATGATATGAGAGGATTGTTTACAATAAGAGAGACCCCTTGGTTATATAGCCAAGGTGAGAACATAGAAGGGCATAAGATTATGACAAGTGTCGTAATCTTATGACATGAGACAACTATGAAAACCTATCATTCCACTTAAGGTGGAGAGATAATCACATGATGTGTCCACAAAAGGTAGAAGTGATGAGATAATGACATTTCAAGTCCACCAAAAGTGGAAAATCTCCAACAACCTCCTATGTGGTCCCTAAGTAAACTTAACTAAGGTGTAATCATGACCTAGGACAAGGTACAAGAAATTTAATTACACCAACACCCCCCCTTAAGAGCAACTTAGGGAGAATGTACACAAAAGTAAACAATGCAAGATGGGTCCCGGCTACGAGGCCATGTTAGGTACCCATGTACAAATGCAATGCAATCTCTCATCAAGCGGAGAAAGGGAGGAAACCACGTGGGAAAAAACTCCCCCCCAAAAGAGAGATGAAACACAAAAGCCTATGAACATGGCATGAGAAGGAAAAAACCCCATGTGAGGAAAAAGTCCCCCCCATACAAGGGAAGAAGAGAGACAAGGTAGCCCCCCCTCAATGTACAATGATCACCCATGGAAGATGCTCGAGAAGGAATGAAGAAGCTGCTCCAAAACTGTCGAACAACGTTCCTCCCCTTAGGAAGAAACAATACCAAAGGTGTATGAATGAAGTCTCCCCAATCCACAAGTGAAGAAGGAAGAACCCTCAAAATGTAAGAAGTCTCTGAAATCTGCTCAAAGTTCCCTGTGTTGATGCTGAAAGATGCCTTTCCCAAACCATGCGAAGTTGCAATGTAGTCACTTCCTTGAACTTGTGAGAAACCATTTGCAACAACACTCTCATTTGCTGAAAAAGACAACTAAAGATCTAGCAAGGATGTAGGTAGAACATACTCCAAAGACGATGTCTCCTCAAAAGAGAAAGTGGCCTCCTCCAACTACTGTAAAGATGCATCCACAATCACATCAACCTTGAAAGACTGATCATGTAGAGGAGGGTCAGAGTGTTCCCTCGCAACAACTGAAGAAGAAGCACCTTCATTAAAGAGAAGATGTAAGGAATCAAATGTGTCTCCCAAATCTGCAATGTAGGATTCCACAAACAAACTGCCAATGTCTGACAAGTAGTCATCCCATGAAACTGCTGCTGGAAGATAAGGTATGCATTGTTGCATTGAATCACAAGGCACTGAAACTGTCAGAACACAAGTATCATTAGGTACATCAGTCAATGTAGGAGATGGAGTATCAACAATAGGTTCAAGAACCTTAGGACTAGTGAGCACTCCAAGATTTAAGTAACCATACTCAATCTCCTCAAGTGTGTCCACACTAGGGTGAACTGAATCATCAATAGGAGCAAAATATGAGAAGGTGTAGAACCAAGAATGATGATCAACCTCCCCAACTACAACAAGAGCCCTGCTATGCAAATCCCGAACAATGAGAATCTGGTGTGAATTCTAAACTCTTTCCTGTACCACTATGTGTAATCTGATAGATGGAAAGGATGTTCCTTGACAAAGTAGGCACACATAGAACATCATTAAATGCTCCACCTTCAATGTCAATAGACCCCTTCCCACAAATTTCCAAAGAAGTGTTGTTGGCCATCAAAATGGGTGGAGATGAACAAAAATCAAATGAAGAGTACATATCTTTGGACGAAGTCATATGATGTGAAGCTCCTGAATCAAGGATCCACCTATCTGAATTGGAATCTGCAAAAGCAAGAAATGCTTTCCCCTTATGTTTCTCAAATTGAGATGATGTAGAAGAAGGAGAAGAGCTTGATGCTGTTGCCATGAGAGTTGTTCCTTTTCCCTTAGAAGAAGTGGAAGGGGATGAGTCCTTCTCTTGATATGCAGCTGGCAAGTTGATGTTGTTCTTCTTAAGGATGTTTTTCAACTCATCAATTTGCTTAACATGACAACGATGCTCATCATGACCAAACTTTTTGCAATATGCACATGTTGGTTGCTCCCTCTTGCTTGAATAGTTGTACTTCTTTGAAGAAGATGATGTTGATGAGCTTTGATGTGGAGGAGTGGATTGTTTGTTCCCTCCTTGTGGCTTTGGTGAAGATTGTGTTTGGTCCTTCCCTTTGCCTTGCTTGTTGTTTCCATGATTGACCATCAATGCTTTTGAAGTTGAAGACTTGAGAATCCCCATGCTTATCAACTTTGCTTGCTCTAACATCAACATTTTTGTAAAAGCATCAAATGTAGGCATAGTGAAAGAACTACCCACTGTCAAGCAATGGGTTTGGAAGCTAGAAACAAATGCTGCATATTTTGATGGAAGCTTTCCCAACAGATTATAGACCAACTGTGCATCCTTATCAATGCCACAATCCTTAAGTTGTGCTCTTAGCTCATTTGCCTTAGTGACATAGTCTTGGATTGTATCAAAATTCTTGGGATCTAACATTGTGAGATCATTGTCAAGCTGATAACCTCTAATCTCATCAACTTGGCCATACAATTGACCAAACTTTTCCCAAGCTTCTTTAATTGTTTTACACTTATCAATTTGAAAGATTAGATCTTTTGATACATATTTCCTTAATGTTCCAAGAGCCATAGTATTTTTAGTGAGCCAATCCAAATGAGCAACAGGATTAGCTTGAGGATCAGATGGTGCAACAATAGTTCCATCAATATAATGAGTTAATCCTTTTTCCATTAACTTACTCCATGCATCAATTTTCCAAGAAGCATAATTATGTGGAGTTAACAAGGGAAACTTAGGAGAACCTATAGCAGCAAAATGAAAGAGAACAAGATAGAGAGAAAGATGCACAATCACTCAAGACACCCCCCCAAATTCACTCAATCAAAGAACCCCCCCCCCCCCAAAAGGATGATTTGGCACTTTATAATTAGTGCGTGTACAATGGCCACTTGCAAGCCAAGCAAAGTGGGCTTCTAATTTTCAATGTTTTACAACAACCTTAAGTAGGCTACAATAGACTCAAATGACTGATACAAAAGACCAAATTGAGATCTTATCTTTACAAATGCCAAAATAGGCCAAAAATGACCAAGTGTTGAAAGTACAATTTATGATCACAATCACTACAAACTGATAGAACCATTGTGAAGTTTAGAAAAAATCATGCACTTTAAAAAAAAATGGCACCTGAAAAGGAGTTCGTATGAGCCTGAATGGAGCCCCGGAAGTTGCAAAAACGGTGACAATTCAACTACACCTGAGAGAAAACGTATTTTCTGGAAAATTTGTGCACCAAAATCAGAAAATAACTACACTACTGCGGTGTACACGAAAAATTACCTCAAATAAAAAAAAATTGCACTAAAAAAGGCCTCAAAACGACCAAGATATGAGCCTATGAAGTTGAACTGCAAAAGCCAAAAGCTCAATGGAGAGGGGGTCAAAATTTTCAAAAAGTAGGATGACGTAGTGCTGACGTCATCACTTTACGACATTAAATTTGACAGCCGTTTGACCGTCGCGCGCTACAAAAGGTTAAATTTGATGGCCGTATGAACGTTGTCGTCGCGTCGCCTTTGCTGAAAAATTCTATTAGACGAAATATTCCGTGCGAATATTCTGAGATGGCCGGATTTTTGCCGCTACCCGGATTTTGATTTCCGCACCTGGAATTTTGGAAAGCCACCGAAATTTTTGAAATCGCCCGCTGCCGGTTGTTGATGGTGGGGCTGCGGGGACCACGGCTGAGAGGCCACGTGGCCTTTGCAAACAGGTGTGGTACCTGTGCAGGCAGGTACTGTCTGCGGTACCTGCCTGCATAGGGTACTTACTTTTTTTGTTTATTTTTATTAAAAACTTTACAATATAAATAAAATGCAAATAAATAAATTTTTGAATGATTTTTTTTTTTTTTACAAAATATTTTTCGCAAAAAAAAATTCCTAAATATTAAAAAATTGTACCAACTGTCATAATGGTTGGGCCGTACGGCTCGATCAGTAAATTTTTTTTGCATCGACGGACAACTTGCTCCGATTTGGACGAATTGACAGTCGATCTTAGGGTTTTTGGCCCTTCTTAGGACGATGGCAAGGTCCTTTTTAGCTAAAAATGCTCCGAAGTGGTAGTTAGGTCCTAGATCTGGTAACCACCTCCAATCTTCAACCCTTTGTAGATTTGGCCTCCGATGTCCAACTGAGACGAAACAAAGGGAAAATCTGACTATCTCGGACACTCCAGACACAATGGTGAGCTCAGATCTAATGCAATAAGCTCCCAATATGCACCTGCAACACAAGGCCAAAAATGGAACCCTCCAAGAATCTCTCCAAAAGACTAACTAAAGGCACTCTAAAAGCTCTGATACCATGTAAGAATTGGCTATGAAGGTAGCCACCCAAGATCTAGAGGCCTAATAGAAAGCACAAGCATAAGAGAGAGAGAGAGAGAAACAAGTGACAAGAATAAACTGTATTATGTCAATAGAATAGAATGTAATGAGCTAATAGTACATAGGAGACCCCTTGGTTATATAGCCAAGGTGAGAACATAGAAGGGCATAAGATTATGACAAGTGCCGTAATCTTATGACATGAGACAACTATGAAAAGTTATCACTCCACCTAAAGTGGGAAGGGATAATGTGATAATCACCACAAAAGGTGGAGAGATAATCACATTATGTGTTCACAAAAGGTGGAAGTGATGAGGTAATGACATGTCAAGTCCACCAAAAGTGGAAAATCTCCAACAACCTCCTATGTGGTCCCTAAGTAAACTTAACTAAGGTGTAATCATGACCTAGGACAAGGTACAAGACATTTAATTACACCAACACCCCCCCTTAATGGAGAGTCACTGCTCAAATGTCACAATGTCAGGAGTCCCCAATCTAAACTAAAGAAGGAGAGAATGTAGAACAATGTGAAAGCTGAAGTAGAGCGGACCAAGGATGATGATGAGTCCTCCAAATGTTGTTGCAAAAGAAATGCCAAACTGTGCAAAGCACTAATAGAAGGAATCAGGTACAACTGCAGAAGATGCCACATAACTGGTGACTGAGCTGAATCTGTCAACTCAAGAGTAACTGCAGAATCTGTCAATGAAGAATTGTAGAAGAATCCACACTGCAATAGGAATAAGGTCAGAACCAAAAAGACAACTGTGTGAGCATCAACTGAATGCCCATCAATAGCAGATTGATACAATCTAAGTCTCATTGGAGCCATGCACGAAGTCTCTGGATGTAGAACCAAACTTCTGAAGACAGGTAGAGTGCTCCCAAAATAAGGTGGTCTATATGGTGTTTTTTCTTTATAGATTTTTAAAAAAAATATTTTTTCTTTATTAGTTTTTTAATAAAGTTTTTTTTAAAAACAAAAAACAATGTGTTTTTTCTTTATTTTTAATAAAGTATTTTTCTCCAATAAATAAATTTTTAAATTAAACTTTTAATTAAGTATTTTTAAAAACAAATTATGCACTAATAAGCAAACCTAGGAAAATTAGTTTGCCTCTCGATCGAGCCTTGTATTGGACCATTTGTTCCTCTAATCGGCAGTCAACAGGGGTCAGTTGCTGCTACCGACATCCACCTGGAGGGCTTTCTTCACGGTCTTCAGCTTCGAGGCACCTTTGGTTGGCTTCTTCATCAACATTCCTAGTTTTGCATCATGGTTCATGGTTGTTTTTTTTTTAATTAAAAAAAACTTTAATATTAAATATTAAAGAAAAACTTTATTAAAAAGTTTTATTAAAAAAAATTATTAAAATTTAATAATGAAAAAGTTTTATTTTATTAAAAAAAACTTTAAAAAAATATTAAATAAAACATAAAAAAAAATTTAAAAACTTTATAAAAAAGTTTTAATAATTTTTTTTTTAAAACTCTGCAGGCGCGGTCGGCAGTGGCGCCGCTGCCTGTCACATCCGTGACAGTGGCAGTACGCTGTTGCCTGCCACGCGGCAGACCTGCGGTCCATAGGGGCTGACAGGGCCTACAGTGCAGGTACCCTGTCGGTACCCTGCGTACCGCAGGGTTGTTTTAATTATTATTATTTTTTAAATTTTTTTTAAAAAACTTTATAGTTAATAAAAAAACTGCAAAAAATAATTTTATTTTTTTAATTTTAAAAAAAATATTTTTGTAGAAATTAAAAAAAATTCGTACCGACTGTCATAATGGTTGGGCCGTATGGCTCGGCCAGTAAAAAAAAATTTGCCTCGACGGATAACTTGCTTCGATTTGGATGAATTGACAGTCGATCTTAAGGTTTTTGACCCTTCTGAGCACGATGGCAATGTCCTTTTCGATTGAAAATGCTCCGAAGAGGTAGCTAGCTCCTGGATCTGGCAACCACCTCCAATCTTCAACCCTTTGTAGATTTGGCCTCCGATGTCCAACTGAGATGAAACAAAAGGAAAATTTGACTATCTCAGACACTCTAGGCACAATGGCGAGCTTAGATCTGATGCAACAAGTTCCCGAAATGCACCTGTAATACAAGGCCAAAAATGGAACCCTCCAAGAATCTCTCCAAAAGACTAAGTAAAGGCACTCCAATAGCTCTAATACCATGTAAGAATTGGCTATGAAGGTAGCCACCCAAGATCTAGAAGCCTAATAGAAAGCACAAACATAAGAGAGATAGAAACAAGATGACAAGAATAAACTGTATTCAATGTCAATGATATGAGAGGATTGTTTACAATGAGAGAGACCCCTTGGTTATATAGCCAAGGTGAGAACATAGAAGGGTATAAGATTATGACAAGTGTCATAATCTTATGACATGAGAC
The DNA here is from genome assembly GCA_007258455.2 of Sequoia sempervirens. Lineage (NCBI taxonomy): Eukaryota > Viridiplantae > Streptophyta > Pinopsida > Cupressales > Cupressaceae > Sequoia > Sequoia sempervirens. Next base: position 576,068,565 of record VDFB02058242.1, on the reverse strand, counting down.
AACAATGAAGAGTTATTACTCCACCTAAATTGGGAAAGAGATAATGTGATAATCTCCACAAAAGGTGGAGAGATAATCACATGATGTGTCCACAAAAGGTGGAAGTGATGAGGTAATGACATGTCAAGTCCACCAAAAGTGGAAAATCTCCAACAACCTCCTATGTGGTCCCTAAGTAAACTTAACTAAGGTGTAATCATGACCTAGGACAAGGTACAAGACATTTAATTACACCAACCTTAACTAAGGTGTAATCATGACCTAGGATAAGGTACAAGACATTTAATTACACCAACATAGAGATATGCAAATATTATTAGGAAAATAACTATGAATATGATGACCGACTATACATTCAACTGTTATACAAGACATTATGCCTAGTAGCACAAACTTGGTATATTGACTAGGAGAGAAGAGCATAAACTGAAACATGGATAGAATTAACTAGTGATTTCATTCAAACCTTTTCATTTTCCAATAAAAACCCTCAAATACAAACCATACTCAAAAAAATAAAAGTAAATTATCTTCATCCCACTTGAAGATGAAGAGACATGAGTACTAGAATCTCTTTCCAAACGATCAGAACACACATGCAAACACAAGGATTGAACATAATGGGAGATGTTCATATTAGAAAACAATTGTTAGGCAATATAGGACAACAAAGAAGAACAACTATCAGACATAGAAATTAGTTAGAGGGGAGAGGAAGATAGAAGAAACTACCAACACAAAACAAAAATACAATGAACCAATCAAATAAAAGAAACAAACATTTTGGTAGAAGATGACCCAAAAATAACACACATGAGATTATTGGGATGAAAAGGTGGTTTTCAAAACAATAGAAACACTAACTGACTTCCAAGATCTATTTCCTTGAAATTTCATTGAAATGAAAGGAATCAAAGAAGAAGTGGGATTCATGAAATTCAACTTAAAGAAGGAACCAAACCAGTTTGGAAAAGACCATATCAACTAAGTCCTAATATGAAGAAGAAAGTGAAAACTAAAATAGACAAAATGTTGGTATTCGGGATAATTAAGTTGATAGAAGATGCAGAGTGGATAAGTCCAATGGTCAACTTCTGGGAACTAAATAAAGCATGCATACACGACCTGTTCTCCACATCATTTATAGAGGAAATATTAGAATTGATTATCGAAAGAGAGATCTACTCATTTACAAATGGATTCTTTGGATACCACCAGGTGAAAATCAAGGAAGAGGATCAACCCAAAATAACCTTTGCTATTGAATGGGGGATTGCATATGTACATAATCATGCCATTTGGTTTAAAGAATGCTCTGACAATATTTAGTCAGTCGGATAATGATCAACACCTTCAAAGATTTTATTCACAATTTTCTTGAAGTCTACTTAGACAACTGGACAGTTTATGGCCTTGTAAAAGACCATGTCTAGGTCCTCCAAATGATGCTCAACAGATGTAGAAGTATACAAATTTCACTAAACCTAAGGATATACACTTTTGCAGTTCCATATGGAACACTCCTTAGCCACATTATATGCAAAGATGGACTTATGGTGGACTCGAGAAACTACCTCTAATCTTGAACCTACCACCACCAAAGAACGCTTTGGAAGTCAAGACATTTTTAGGATACATGGGATACCACAAGAAATTCATTAAAGGATATGGGGGAATTGCAGCCCCATTGGAAGACCTCCTAAGGAGAAAAACAAGGTGAAGTATCGAATGAAATGGAGAAGCCCAAAAGGCCTTTGATACTTTGAAATGGAAAATAGCAGAGGCACCAATCCTAATCTTTTCATATTGGAATAATCCTTTCCATGTCCATGTAGATGCCTTTGGAATAGCAATAGGAGAAGTTCTCACTCAACTGAAAGGGAATAAGGATCATCCAATAGCATTTGCTAGTAGGAAACTATCTATGAAAGAAAAAACCTACACCACCATGGAAAGAGAAGAGTTAGAAATGGTATATGCTTTATAGAAGTACCGACACTATCTACTATCTACTCCCTTCACTTTCTTCATTGATCATGAATCCCTAAAATACCTATTAAAAAAGCTGGTAACTCATGGCCAAATATCCATATGGTTGTTACTGTTCCAAGATTTCGGCTTTAAGATAATGATAAAACCTAGAAAGAATAACCAAGGACTAGATTATCTATCCCAGATTGAAATCAGTGAAGAACTAGACGTATACGGGGAAGAGTTACTTGACACACACTTGTTTTGAATTACAATAGTACCAAAAGAAATAGAAGACATCACTATTCTACTATCAACTGAAGAATTTCCCAAAGACCTAACACCACAAGACAAAGTCACTAGCATAGAGAGCAACACCATATAAATTAGTAGGAGAGTTACACCACAAGGGAAGAGATGACATCCTATGGAGGGTTATCTATAAGCATGAAAGAAAATCCATTTTGTAGGAAGCATATAGTGAGATTTTTCAGAGGTCACAACTCTTGAGAATCTACTGCAAGAAGGGTGAAACTAGCAGGCCTATGGCGGCCAACATTACATAAGGATTCCAAGGACTACACAAAAGGATGTGACATCTTTCAGAGAGTAGGAAAGCCTACCACTAGGGATGAGATGCCCCTCAAATTGGTACTAGCCCAAAACCCATTCGAGAAGTGGACAATTGACTTTATAGGGCCAATTGACCCACTTACAAGACACTCAAAGACTTGATTCATTATTATCGATGTAGAGTACCTGACAAAATGGGTAGATGCATAACCAACTAGAGATTGCACTGCCAAAACCGCTGCTAAGTTTCTATACAACAATATCATTATCAGATATGGATGCCCATTAAGCATAATTAGTAGTCAAGGAAAAAAAATTGTAAACAACATGATAAGGGGATTGTTATAAAATTTCATGATACTACATAATAAGAGCTTTTCATATCACCCACAAGCCAATGGAGCTAGTGAAGATCTGAACAAGATAATTGGCAAAACATTGACAAAAATATATGAGGGAAACCAAATAGATTGGGATGTTAAAGTATCAGTAGTACTATAGGAATATCAAACCTCCTATAATTAGATAGGAAATTTTACACCCTTTGAGTTAGTAAATGGCCTTGATGCAATAATACCCATGAACTTCATAATTTTGAACATACCATATCGCTCTAGCTTTGTGGCTAGAGGATGATGAATCCTTAAAGACACAAATAGAAGAATTAGAAAAATTGGATGAATTTCGGTAAGTTTCTATGTACAACCAACAATTAGAATGACAAAGGTAGAAGGCATGACATGACTGGAACCTCCAACTAAAAAAATTCCAAATAGACGATCTAGTGTTGCTATACAATAGAAAATTTATGAAATAGTGGAAATTATAAATTAAATGGTTAGGACAATTCTACATCCATCACATCGATGAATTCAGAGCCGTTAAACTATGACAATTAGATGGCACAATCTTAGCAGGGTATATTAACAGTGCATGATTGAACAACTATCAGCTACTGCCAAAATAAAACACATTAAATTCACCAAAGATGCATTGTACAATAGCTTTACTAACAAGAAATTAACCCACCATCATACTACTGACATCCATCAAATCATACCAAAAATGTCTTGAAAAACCCATGAAACAGGAAGAGCATTAAAATTTTAGATACCACCAACTACAACTCATACCCCACTACTTGAAAATCTATAAAAAACCCAAATTCCTCACAATTGTTATGAAATTAGAGTGCCCTCAATGCCTAGTGTGCAAGATTAGAAAATTCCTCAAAGAGATTTAATCAATATGGCAATATCCCAAGAAACACTCCCTAGAATGGCTATCCCCACAATTATCCCCATATCTGAGAAGCCCAGACCAACATTTAAATGGATCCTATTCAAGGAAAGGCTCACAGAAAGATGGGGATTTCTCATCAATTTCACACAACATAGTCCATCTAGAGGATGTGAGAAAATACATCCATGAACCCATTGTGGAATTCAACCATACTAAGCTAGAAGAGCTCCACCAAAATTACTAATGGAGGATGGGAAAACATTTAAACTAGAGTATATGGAGATTGGATGAAAAAGCTTGGATTTATGAAAAGACTACTTGGGCTTTTGCATGGAAGAGGAATGGGACTAAATTGTCCTAAGATGAATACATGATGATTTTTTGTACCTTAACAAGCCTCATAGAATCACAAAGGAATCCATCCATTTTGTGATTGGGTTGAGAATGGTCGAAGGGATCTTGACCAAAAAGGCCATAAAAAATAGTGAAGTCGAGAAATTGACCAAAGCTACATTTGACGGTAGAAATATGAGCCTGGAAACAATTACAAACCTGGTGATCAAGCATACAACAATGGATATATCATATAAATTATATTATGCCAACAAGGAAGACTCTACAACAACCACCTTTTTCCACACCGCATACTAGATGGTGGTCAAGGGTAAATATTTTGATTTATGTGAGGTCTTGCATGAGCAACTAATGGAGAAAATGTAGAAGATCAAGAATACCAAGTATCATTTTTGGTATGGAACTCTCATTATTTGCTTGGTGTTTTACTTCTTAAATGAACTACCAAGTTTCAAAGGTAAAATATGGAAAATAGACCAAACCATAGCAGCCCAAATTAGGGACCACACCCACCAATTTGAGAACTTTCAAGCCAAACAAATAGCCTATTGGGGTTTTTTCAAATACTTCCAAGAAAAAATGCAATTCAGGGAATGAGTTCCCTATGTATCAACCAAACAATATAAAAATACCATAACATTCCTAGTTGATAAAGATTTTACATATATGGAGGTGATTGAACCCCACACGATATGGATTCTAGCACTCCGCTACAAAATCACAGCTCATGAAATAGATGGCTCAATAGCAGCCCTGCTTTGAAACCCAAGAGACCCTACCACTCCATGGTTCGAGACATACCAAGAGGTCATGAGAAAAAAATGGACCAAGAATCTCAGGAGGATGAAGAAAAGAAGAATAAGAAAGCACAAAAACACGAAGGAAAAAAGGAGGGACCACAATCTGCAACAACCATCCCGACACACTCTAAACCTTCTAGAAGAAGGACCACTAGGTCATAGTCTACCCATCCAGGATTATTGGAAAGCTTTGTAGCATCAACACTGATAGCTCCTCATCCAATTCAATCATCACAAAATATGAAATGAATCCAACATGCAAGGCCAAAGCAAAAGCTAATAAACCAAAACCAAACTTTGAGGAGCTTGGGGTTCATGAAGAGATTTCTGAGGAAGAAGAGGTGGAAAAACCTCTACAAAGAAAGAAAAGAACAAGAAGGACCCCAGGGACTGTGCGAGTCAAACTAGAGCCCCAAGAGAAAGAAAAATAGAAGGAAACACCAAAACAAAAACCTTCGACACTTTTAATGGATCCAATAAATGTACTTGAGACATTTAATGCAATTTTTAGCCATGGGATGCTACCATAGATCCTAAAGATGTATAAGGAGTATGATGAAGCAAATCAAGAAAAAATAATCCATAGTTTGATGAGATATGTCAATTACTTGAACAAAATTCTTGAAGAAGTCATGGAGGGATTTCTCGACGTGATTTTTGTAACTATAATGGAAAAAAGGGCTAAAGCCTTGGCCCAGGATGAAGAAATCAAAAAGCAGGTCATACCAGCAATTAGTGCCCAAATGACCAAGGAACTGAAACAAGCTCTAGCACATGCACAAGCATAAGAGCTTTAGAAAAAATAACATGTTGATAAATTGATGCTAGATGATCCAAATGACATTGAAGCTCTCTGAAAAAGAAACAGAGGAAGCCACCTAGAAGTTGTATGAGGAAATGACGAAGAACCCGGAGCAAGGCCTAACACAAGAAGAAAATTTTGTTCAAGAAACTTGAGGCTAAGAGAATGTTCCTCTAGAAACCGGAATAGATGAGAAGACAAGAATCGAAAGATAATGTAAAATATTCTAGGGAAGAAACACAAAAGGAGAAAGATGACTTTTGGGAAGCACCCAACCTCTCAAATACCATCTTTGCAATTAAATTTTTTTTGGCTCAATAATAGCAAATCCAACTGGTCCTGTCTCCTCGATTACTTTGAGTACCACTAGTAGGATTGCAAGTGAACCTCTGCATAATGCCACCAATTCAAAAAACACAATTGGGAGACATCTTCCATGTGACTGCCAAAGAGGAACTCCTACAAGAACATGTACAACAAACCAAGAAACTCTAGGAATCCATAGATACATTGTAAAAGGCTATTCCTCATGTTTCCAAAGATCAATCCCTCCCTTTCCCACAACAGATACAACAATTGGTCATCGACATACAAATTAGTTTGATATCTCATAAAGATAGCATAAGAAAAGAATCTCAGGATGAGCTTATCTAGCAAAACACCTAGTAGCTCATTAAGAGATGTGTGTCTACACAAACCCAACTAGAAGTGCAAATTCAACAAACTGAGAATAGTATCAAGATTGCTTGAGTACTTTACCATTTCTACTTACAGTGGCCCAACATGATAGAGAACCTATGAGACCAGATCACACAAGTAGAAGATAAGAGAGCAAAAATGAGTTATGATCCCTTACAGAACTCAACCGAAACAACAAGGGACAACATAGAACACCTTCACATCTAGCTCCAACAACTCCACACACAAAGATAACTGCTCAAGGAACAACTACAACAACTAAGGGAGATAGTCAACAATGAGTTGAGGTTCCTCCAATTGATTTTGAAAGAAGCCAAATAAATAGCTAGTAGTTTTTCAATTCCTAACACTCTATCAGAGGCCAAACGAATGTTAGCCTAGATCCAAGCACAAATTGGCAGACACCTTTAGGCATAGGCACATTGAGCGGATACATTGGCACAACTCAAGCTAGAATACCATAACATCCTTCCTTGAATGGCATGTCTTTAGGAAAATACATCATTTTAAAAGGGGGGTGATGTTAGTAGGTTAAAGGGAAAAAACAAAGCATATTGGTAGAAGACCATGATACCGATAAAGACATCCACCATGAAGGAGTCACATTCGTTCAAGGAAATGAATGTATATATGTAATAGATAGAAAGAAAGATAGATATGTATGTACAAGAGAAGATATATGTAATAGGACATAGTGAGAATAGATTAACAGAGCAAATCTTAGACCTACCAATTTTGTATCTATTATGATATATATATATATATATATACTAGAGGTGTTACAAGAAGACGTGTGTATTGTGCATATCGAATTTTTTTTTTGGGTTAGTATACTATTTGTACATGTTATGGATGCATTATATATTCCTACTACACGCTTGTTTCTCTTATGCTTCCTCTGGGGTATAAACTGACTATTCAAGGAATATCAGGGTACAAATTCTTCAGATTGTACTAACCCTATTTCTCTTGTCAATAGTTCCATACTTAATGAAATTTATCAAGCACCTAGATCTTGCCTTGTCAAAATCTCTTTGCCCTTACATTCAAGTTATCATCATTCAAACTTGCACAGAAGGACAATAAAGAAATTAAAAAGAAATTAATATAAAATAATAAAATGAAATGTAAAAAGGGGAAACGTGTATGTGCCCCCTTGAGGGTATTATACCATTACTCCAAACACAACACTCATTGCATGAGGTTCCATTGTGCCACTTTGATGATTGGAGATCAAATAATAGCTAGTCAACATCTCTTCCCTTACCTACTTGCCATGTTTTGTACATGAAGTAAAACAAAAATAATATGAAATAAAAGATAATGAAGATTGAAGCAACAATCTCCACATGGACTTAATGCCTCCATGGGATTGTGGCCTAGATCCATTTGATCCTCACATGCCTTAGTTTTGAGACTTAAACTAGCTTACAAAACTAATAAAGAAAAAAAACTAAAATAATAGAACAATGGAAAACTACATTAACATTGCATAAAAAGAAAAAAACCAAGCATGCAAGAAATAATGGGTATGGAAAGCTGGTGGCTAGATCTCCTTGTTTAAAGCTCCTCTAAAGTTTCTTTTAGCCTACACATGCTAAAGAGAAAAAAGATGAAGCAAAGAAGGCTCAAGTTAGGGTTACTAACAACAAATTTAGGATTTGGTTGACTAAGCTCCATTAGTTTAATATTGAATGTATGAATGGGAATTTTAATGAAATACACGCGAAGTGGCTTAAGGGACCTAGAATACCAATGCTAACAATTTTTCAAGCTCTTCCTGATGTCAACACTTCTATTATGAATCTTGATCAAAAAGTTTGTCATCTTGTGAAGCCTTCCTCAAATAGCTCATTCAAACTACTCACTTTCAAATTATCTTTGAATTGGATACAGATATCCTCATATGTTGCATAATGAAGGATGAAGTTTGATGAGTGTCATTGCATTCTTCATCATTTAACTTATCAATGTCAACCCCAGGCAATGTCCATGACAATATGCAAGAGGGAGAAGAAATCATTTGCATGACATGTTTTTTCTACAAACAGAATTGAAAGACAATGCATGAAAGAAATTGTTGGAATCAATCTAATCTAAAAGCTTGTAAATGAGATGCTAGAATTAAATATATCCTAAGAAACTTGTAAAAGGAAATACTAGAAATATAATTGCTGAAATAAAATCTATCTTAGGAAACTTCTAAAGGGAAATACTAGAAATGTAATTGCTGGAAATGAAATTGAGAAATACTAGAAATATAATTGTTGAAATAAAATCTATCTTAGGAAACTTGTAAAGGGAAATACTAGAAATGTAATTGCTGGAAATGAAATTGATGCTAAGAAATAAAACTACAAACAACAACCACTGCTAAAAACTAAACTCTATTATTTTATAAAACTCTTCCCTTTTTTATTCCTTGATTACAATGAATTTATAGAATTCTTATCTTCAACTAATCTGAAAGATGAGCCTTAATTGTTGTGCAACAACTTGCTAGAAGATAGGAACATGTGTTGAGGGAAAAAGATAAGTTTTTCCTTCATCTTGCTAAGTCAATCTTCTTTGGCTGTCCAAAACAAATATGACTATTTTGCAACCCTTAAACAAGCTCCAAAAAGACATTTGACTGTTGAAAAAGTCATGTCTTTCCCTTGTGCATAATTAAAACTCATAAAACAACTCCTAGATGCTTGCAAAAAGGTTCAAACTACCCCAAACTATCTCCTAGATATGCTCTATTTGTTTGCACAACCTAGCAACCTACCTTAGATGCTTTGAATTTCCCCCTAGATGCTCTCAAATTTTGTCCCTTAACTTCTCATAGAAGCCCAAATTGTTCAACCTCTTCATAAATGATCCTTCATTTATTTTCAAAAATTTCGAAGCATAGAAGCAAACAAATGAACAAATTCTGAAAATTTCAGAGCATGAAAGAAAATTTCCGGAGCATCAGACTGGTGAAGTTTTATCTCAAACCACGAATTGGGTTTTCATGAAATTTAATAGGTTTTTTTCCTTCTTGTGTTCAATTTTTATCCAAAAATCTCAAGAACCCAGATCATAATTTTCAGGATATGATGAAATCTTTGACTGCTGCGACTGACAATCTCTTACTTTCCTCATCATGCTCAGTTTTGATAAACTTCATAATTAAGCAAAATTCATGTTTTTATTTGGCTAATAGATGAGACATTTTTTTGTCTCATCATCCCCCCCACACCTAAAATATTGCAGGTCCTCCTGCAACTTATAGTGAGCTTCTGGAGTCAATCTCTTCACTTTTATTGCAATTGCTTTGGGGATTTGTTGAGAGGTGCACTGGAGATTATTTTGAAGATATTCTAAATTATTTTAAAAATATTTTGGAGATTTTATTGTTATGTTGCAGAAAAGAAACCTACTCTATCCTACTCTACTTATTGATGTAGAGATATGTTACATAAAACCATTAACTTGTTGTGAAAAATAACATATTTTTCTCCAAAGATGGATCCATGCATTCAACTTTTTGAAAGAAGAGGAAAACCATGAGAAGAAGATGGCTAAATATTTGAACTATGATGCTCCTTCCTTTGAAATGCCAGTCTTCTCCATAATTTCTGATTCAAGTAGATGCATGGGTTGATTAGAAAGATTTTGCAATCCTTCTTCACATTTTGTTGCATACATGATTGAATACAACTCCTTGTCCTTCAAATATCTAATTGGGCAACCCTCTTTGGACTTTGAAGGTGTCCAAACAATATTTTTTTGTTTGTTGAAGCTTGAAGTCATGGTCTTTTGGTTGAGGAGATTACATAAAAGTTGTCACCTTTGCATGCAAGAACCTCTTCCTTTGGATTTGTTGTTTGGGAGGGGGCGGGGGGTTTCTAAAATAATAAAACAAGGAGTTTCTAAAATAATAAACCTAAAAATCTTTCCAAACTAATTTTTCTTTTGACGTGCTATCACCAGATCATCAACAAATCCCTAATGAAACCTTTCCTTGACAACGACGCCAAAAATGATGATTGTCGTTGCATTCCTCATCATTTAACTTATCAATGTCAACCTCGAGTAGTGTCCATGACAATATGCAAGAGGGAGAAGAAATCATTTGCATGACATTTTTTTTTACAAACAAAATTGAAAGACAATGCATGAAAGAAATTGCTAGAATCAAATCTAATTTAAGAGCTTGTAAATGAAATGTTGGAATTAAATCTATCCTAAGAAACCTGTAAAAGGAAATACTGAAAATGTAATTGTTGGAAATGAAATTGCTGCTAAGAAATAAAACTACAAACAACAACTGCTGCTAAAAACTAAACTCTATTATTTTATAAAACTCTTCCCCGTTTGATTCCTTGATTACAATGAATTTATAGAATTCTTATCTTCAACTAATCTAAAAGATGAGCCTTAATTGTTGTGCAACAACTTGCTAGAAGATAGGAACATGTGTTAAGGGGAAAATATAAGATTTTCCTTCATCTTGTTGAGTCAATCTTCTTTGGTCATCTAAAACAAATATGCTTATTTTGTTACTCCTAAACAGGCTCCAAAAAGACATTTGACTGTTGAAAAAGTCATGTATTTTCCTTGTGCATCATTAAAGCTCATAAAACAATTCCTAAATGCTTGCAAAAAGGTTCAAACTAATCAAAACTATCTCCTAGATATGCTCCATTTGTTTGCACAACCTAACAACCTACCTTAGATGCTTTGAATTTCCCCCTAGATGCTCTTAAATGCTATCCCTTAACTTCTCATAAAAGCCCAAATTGCTCAACCTCTTCATATATGATCCTTCACTTAGTTTCGAAAATTCTGAAGCATAGAAGCAAAGAAATGAACAAATTCCATAAATTCTAGAGCATGGAAGCAAATTTCTAGAGCATCAGACTGGTGAAGTTTTCTCTCAAACCACAAATTGGGTTTTCGTGAAATTTAATGGGTTTTTTTTCTTTCTTGTCTTCAAATTTCTGTCCAAAAATCTCAAGAATCTAGATCATAATTTTTAAGATATGATGAAATCTTTGACTGCTACAACTGAAAATCTCTTACTTTCCTCATCATGCTCAGTTTTAATAAACTTTGTAATTAAGCAAAATTCATGTTTTTATTTGGCTAATAGATGAGACATTGTTTTGTCTCATCAAAGTTCCTCTTAGTTTAAACCACCCCTTTGGTGTAGAAAATGCAAGTTTTTTTTCCCATTCTTCCCTAGATACCTTCCATCTACCCATCTCACATTTAATATGATGAGATCTGGTCCTCAATTATGCCACTAATATTTATTTTTTCCCTTAATTGCATCCTTTAAGTAATCTTTTTCATCATGTTCCTATTTAGGGTTGAGTTCTTTGACATAGTGTGCTTTTTGTGACCATTCTGATTTGTCCACATCACGGTCTTGAATTTTTCTAACACAATTTTTTTTTTTATCTCTTCAATAGTTTTAGGACATTCATGCAATTGAATGTCCCACTTTCTTAAACACTTTCTCTGCTTCATCCAAGTCTTTTTCTTATGTTTTAACTCTTCCTCAACAACCAATTTGGGCCAACAATATTTATCCATGTTATCAACTTTATTTAAATAGATTAGAAAACAAATTATTGTTGACACTTCCATTGGAAACATACCCACCTCAACTAAAATGATCTCATAGGGGATTGATGATATGAACTTGAGGCTACTAGTAATTAATTTTTTTTGGATTCTTTTCACTTTCCACCACTTGTGGGTCAACATGCTACTCCCCCAAACCTCCCAGCCATAAAGGACAATCAACACAACCAATAACCCAAAAAGAACTTTCTTGGTTTTCCAATCCCATAACTTTACTTTTCTACACCTATTTTAGAGTAGGAAAGAGGCTCTCCACCCTCCCCGAATCCTTTTTGTTCTACTGGTCACCCAACTAAGCCTATTGTGAAAATCAATCCCTAAGTACTTGTATTCTTCCACTATCTCCAACAAACTTCCCTCAAAGATAAAGTTAAATTGTTGCTTCTTCCTTTTCAAAGAAAAAATCATGACTTTGTTTTTGCTTGTGTTCACCTCCACCCCAACCTCTTGGAAAAAAATTTCAAGAACCTTCAAATGCTCACTCAAACCATGGGCAGTTCTTACAATAAGAATAAGATCATCTGCATATAAAAGTAACTTCACCACATACCCCACCAACTAGATCCCTTCCTCAAAAGATTTGTTTAACCATTCTTCAAGTTAATCAATATTTAAACCAAACAGAGTGGGGGAAAGAGGACAACCTTGCTTGATCTAAATGTCACTACCAAAGCACTTAGACATACCATCTTTAGTTCTAATTTTAGCTCTAACCTGGTCATATAACTTATGGGAAATTGCTTTATACACCTTAGAAATCCCAAGCTCCTCCATTCTTCTCCAATGTTTGTCACTAAGCACAATGTCAAAGGATTTTTTGAAATCTACAAAGAAATGAAAGGCTTCTCCACTCTAGGTGTCCCAAACCTTCTCAATAAAGTGTCTAAGAGTGATGCAATGATTAATGGTAGAATGCTTCAGTCTAAAGCAAGCTTGCCCCTTCACTTTCTTTCCCTCTTTTTATGCCCACTTGTTGATTTTGTGCTCTATCATGCTCCCAAAAAGATTTCTAAGAAGAGGATTGACCATAATTGTACGATAATTGGAAGGGTTATTAATATCATCATTTTTGAAAAGTGTGATGACACTAGTGGTCCACTCACTTGGAAAATTGCCTTGACTAATGTTGTTAAAGATACCTTTGATGTGTAGAGCAAGTAAATCAACTCCCCATTTTAAAAATTCTGCCTGCATCCCATCAATGTCTTGAGCTTTACCACTTGCCAAATTCTTTATGCCTTGTTTGATATCTTCCACTAAAAAGAGTTTCATCGATGTGTCAATTATTGAAGGAACGTGTCTTCTTGACATAACACATTTCCTCAAGCCTCGTGTCTTCTTGTGAGCCTTTCAAGAGTAACATGTGGTTTAGAAATGCAAATATGTGTTAACATGGGGTGGCCATTCTCTTCCTTCAAATTGCCTCTCCTTTATTAAAATTGGGCAACCCAATTTATAACTTAAATAACCCTTATTAAAGTGGGGCAACCATAATATAAGTTTAAATAAATCTAAAATAAAGTTTCAACCAATAAAATAGTATTATCAATGCCAACAATGTGCAACGTGAATCTGGTGTAAGCTTATGCTTAATAATATGAACATTAGTTCCTATAGAGTTAATAATATTACTAGTGGTAGCGTTAAGATAAATACTAATAGGAATCCTATTATTATTGTTAAAAGAAGCATAAATACTAATATTATTATCTTTGATAATAATAATTAAATAGCTCTCTTAATCAATATTAATAAATATATCAAAAAAAAAAATTATGATAGCATAATTACCAATCTTAGGGGTGACGGTAAACATTAATAATAAATAAAATTAATCTTCAAAGTCATATTAATAGTGGTACATTGATTAATAATGATAGTTAAGGTTAATGTTAATCTTATTATATCAAGAAGAGAATTATCAATATTAATAGAAATGGTAATATTAATATTAATAAATAATAATATTAATAATAAGAAGTAATGTTAGTATTAAGAAATATTATTAATGTTAATAAGGAATAGTGATATTGTGATTTATCATAGTAATTTAGCAATAAATATAGTACTAAAGGTAATACAAAGAATAATAATCATCATGGACATCATTACTCATTAGTTTATTAACATCATTAATAAGATTTGTGCCAATATCAAGAGAAATGTGAACCATATTATTATTCATTTTGAGAAATAATATTACTAAGTAATAAAACAAATAATAAGAGTACTTAGCAATAATGGTAATAATATCAATATTAATATTAATATTAAAGATCAATATTAATATTAATAATAAACAATAATAGTAGCTTATAGGGTATTATCTATAATAATAATAAGCGGCATCAACATAAATATTCAAATTTGGATTATCTTTCCTCCAATAGCATTTACCACCTTGATACTAACATGATATTAATCTAGATGGTATGCATATCATTTGAGAGAGAACATTAATGTTGAGATAAATAGGGTTTGTGATAATTATATTAGGCTAAAGCAAATTAATGATAAAGTTGTTATGATTAACAATAGTAATTTACATTAAAATTTAAACAAGTTAACTTCATGGTAGATTAATAATATTTTCATTTTCATGCAAAGATTGTCGTTATTGTTGAGGTAGGTGAGTGTTAGTACCTAGCATTGTGTAGAACCTAGCATAATAGTGACCTAAATCTTAGAGCCTACCCAATGTATGTTTAAGGGTGTGCATGATGGACTCTACACACCCGACCTCTTTATCCCCACACCCCACTCTCGGGAAATGTGTCGATGGTGATGTGATACAAACATCATTATTTGATGTGTATATTTTGCTAGCATGTGCATTCATGGTTGACAGTTGATAGTGTTTTTACAACATTGAAAATAAAAAATTGACGGTTGTTTTTGCCCACGTGCAAGTTTAGGGCATTACATATGCCTAATGTTCCTTGTAGGATCGTGTAAGCAAAGATGATGAAAAATATTTTTAGGCATGGTGATGTGGCATGGACAACATAGTGTTCGATCTCATCTAAGACCCCTACTAATGATGGTAATCTATATCTTGTAGACATTCAACCAAAGTCGGGTAATCACAGTTTGATATTTAGTAAGATTCCTCTAGAGAGACTTCCAAATAGAGGGTTTGAGCATGCCATTGAGTTGGAAGGCTCCAAGCCCATCATCCCTACTTATAAGCACCCTATGAAATTTAAGGAGATAGAAAAGGCCATTAAGGAGTTATTAGGCGTGGGCACATTAGACCCTATTTGAGTCTGTTTGCATCTTTGGTTCTCTTGATGAAGAAGGATGGGTCCATGAGGATATGCATAGATTATTGTGCCCTCAACAAAATGACTATTAAAAACTGATACCCTACCCCCTAGATCAATGAGTTTTGGGAAAGTTGCACAAGGTAGTGTACTTCTCAAAGATTGATCTTCGATCGTGATATCATCATATCAGAGTGAGGGAGAAGAAGATTAATAAGATTGCATTCAAGTGTCATTACAAGCACTATGAGTTTGTAGTTATTCCTTTTGGCTCGACCAATTCTCTTGCCACCTTTTAGTCTTGTATGAATCATGTGTTTAATAAGTTGAGGAAGTTCATCTTGGTGTTCTTCGATGACATTCATATACAACAAGACTTGGGAGGAACACTTGAGGAATCTTAACGAGGTTCTAAGTATAATGGAGGCACAATATTTGTATGCTAAGGCATCCAAGTGCAAGTTTGAGATGACAAAAATCCTCTACTTGGGACATGTGATCAACGCTCAAGGTGTCCAAGTTCATCAGGAAAAAATGTGGTGATTCGTGATTGGCCACCATCGAGATCATTGACAAAGCTGTGGGGTTTCTTTGGTTTGTGCAACTATTACAAGAGGCCCGTTAAGTATTTTTTATAGATAGGTGCACTACTAACAAACATCACCAAGAAAGGGGATTTCAAATGGGCAAATGAGGCTCAGCGAGTCTTTAATAAACTTAAGGAGGTGATGAGTTCTTGTCCCATGTTGGCGCTACCATATTTTAGTCAACCCTTTGTACTTGAGTGTGATGCTTTGAAAGAGGTATTGGGCTAGTATTAATGTAGAATAGACACCCTATTGCCTTTGAGAGCTGAAATCTCAAAGATAATAAGAGGCTTTATTCCATCTATGACAAGGAGATGTTCACCATGATGCATGCATTGGTGAAGTTTTGATAATACTTGGTAGGTGGGAGGTTTGTGATCAAAATGAACTATAACAAATTGAGATATTTGTTGGAACAAAAAGATTTAAATGAGAGGCAAAAAAAGTTGGTTAGCAAGGTACAAGTGTATGATTTTGATATAGAATAGGTTAGGTAAAAAAATGTTGTTGTTGCTGCTCTTTCTAGGAAACTCATTGTTTGTTCTCTAATAGAGATCTCAACTAATTGGAAGGCTCACTTTTTGGTGGAGTATTCCAAAAACACTTGCATGCGAGATCATGGATGGGAAAACTTAGGATGATAGATACATGGTAGTAGATGATATTATTTACTACAAGGACAAAATTTACTTGGTTCCTAAGTCAAAACTTAAGGAGAAACTTTTGAGAGCCATCCATGATACACCATTGGCAAGACATCAAAGATATCTTAAAACTTATAGGCAAGTCAGAGAGAGGTTTTCATAGAAAGGCCTCAAGGAGGATGGCTTGTGACATGTACGAGAATGTATGACTTGTCAAGAAAACAAATTAGAACACACTTTTCCAACTAGATTGCTTCAGCCATTGCCCATTCTAGAGTAGAAAGGGAAAGTGTATCTATGGACTTCATTACTAGTCCATCAAAGGTGCAAGGCAAAGATTGTATTTTTGTGGTAGTTGATCAATTGACCAAGTTTGCATACTTTTTCGCTATTTTCAAAGTATAAGGTACCACAGGGTTGCATAACTATTTTTTAGGAAGGTGTTCAAACTCCATGGATTGTTGAGAAATATAGTCAATGACAAGGATAGTTCATTCCTTGGTGCTTTTTGGTAGGAGCTATTTAAGTTAGATGGCACTGAGGTAACCCCTAACACTACTTACCACCCTCAAATGGATGACTAGAAAAAGATTGTAAACAAATGGGTTGAAGAATGTTTGCATAACTATGCAGCAGGGCAACAAGGGCTTAGATTAGGTGGTTGTGTTTAGGCAAGCATTGTTATAACACCACCTATCAACACCACCTATCACATGTTAATCAGGATGACTCTTTTTCGATCCTTATATGGATATGATACTCCATCATTTTTGGACTTAGCTTTCAATGATAGCAAGGCTCCCAAGGCTTAGGATTGGATCTAGGAGAGTCAAGATATCCTTAAGTTACTTAAGGATAATCTTCAAAGTGCCCAAAACTAGCAAAAAATGTATGCAGATAGGCACAAAGTAGAGAGAAGCTTTGACAGGGGGGACTTGGTTTTATGAGCTTGATCTTCCGAAGAACAACAAGACCCATAATGTGTTTCATGTATCATGCCTTAAAAAGGTTTTTAGGGTAGCATTTTATATTGTCGCCTGAGCTTCCACCCTTGGATGAGGAAGGCAGATTGGTTTTGGTGCCTGATGAGATTGTGGGTGTCAAGGAAAGAAGATTGAGGAGCAAAATAATCAAGGAATATCTAATCAAATGGGGATGCTTTCCCATGGAGGATGCTACTTGGAAGGGTGAGCAAATTTTTCAACATCCTAATCC
The DNA here is from genome assembly GCA_007258455.2 of Sequoia sempervirens. NCBI lineage: Eukaryota > Viridiplantae > Streptophyta > Pinopsida > Cupressales > Cupressaceae > Sequoia > Sequoia sempervirens. The sequence goes on along the minus strand of VDFB02058242.1, from coordinate 576,050,796 downwards.
ATAATTGCTTGAGGGAAAGTAATTTCCTGAAGGGAGGACTATAATGGCCCCTTCCACGAATAATCTAGAGGGCCAATTAGCCTATTTTATTCTGGTGTATTTTTTTTAATTAATTAATATGATCTGACTAAGCATATTTTATGGGTAATATTAATTAATTAATCTAATGAGTTTCACAAAGTGAATTTAGTGGGATTTAATAAAGTTTAGTAAGTCACTTATTTTCTAGAGTTCAAATAAAATATTAAAGTACGAGAATTTAAAAAGTCATTCAAGTGTTTTCAAAGAGGGATACAAAAATGCTTGGGAAACTCATCTTTATTACGCTTGATTAATTTTAATGAAATTGGAGAATTCTGGAGAACACAAAACCCTTGGATGAAAACCTAAGGGATGTTGGTTTCAGTAGTGCAAGATTCTACCCTAACTTGTTGCTAAAGGAATCATACATGTTTCTTGCTTTAGTTACAGCGAATGTAATTTCCAAAATTCACAAAGTCTTGTTCCAAGACAAATTTCGAAGTTTGAAATGAACTGGAAAGAAGCTTGAATTATTTGGGTAAAATATTTATTCATCTGTATCACTAGCAATCATACTTTATTTGCTTGTAGCTGCTTGGTAATTGTTGTTCGTACTACTAGTTGAGGAGTGATCGTTGCAAATTATAAAGGCATTGCTTAGCCTCTGCAAACTTAGTGCAACTTATTTCATAACCACGCCCCTCAAAGATTATTCACACTTTTAATGGGAGTGTCGTACCATATGGGAAGTTCATGAGGAGTGATGTGGACCCAAGTCAAGTCAAAATTTGAAGGTGGAAAGGTCTTGGGCAACTCTTAAGAAATTTCTAAGTCAACGAATAAGGGAAATAAGGAGTTGTATATTCAAACAAGGACATTGCTACCATATCAAATGTGGATGACATAGTGAGGAGGAAAGTCCGAAGGGTTGTCAGATGTCTGGAGGAGTTGTGTCCCAATAAGGAGCGACTAATTTTCGTACGACCGTCGCATCACTATGAGGAAGTTGCACAACTCGAGTCACTTCATAATATTTACTATAGAGGAAAATTTTATAACTTGGACTCCAGGTTAGCATTTGGAGTGTTATTTCTAAAGATACTTGATAAATACTTTATGATTGAATTTATATCAAGCATAATATAGGAATGTTGTTGTTGGTTATT
>VDFB02058242.1:575812414-576049509 GCA_007258455.2 Sequoia sempervirens | reverse complement strand
GACAACAATCCTTCTTCATATGACCATATTTGTGGCAGTAATTACACTGAATGTTCTTCTTCTTGGGGCTGTCTTGAGGTTGACTTTAGCCTTTCTGCTATGAAGGCTGACTTTTCCCTTTATTCTTAGCCTGAGACTTGGCTGTAAAAGCTTGCTCTGTAGAGGACGAAGAAGCACTACTACCAAACTGTTGTCTCCAATGTTCTTGCAGCAAAAGTTTGGTACAAAGCTCTGGAAACTTCAAATCAACATTAGTCGAAGTAATGTTGAGAGTTTCAACAAAGTGCTCATAAGACTTTGGTAGACTTTTCAAAGTGATGATTACCATGTCTCCTTCCTCCATCTTCTGACCAATCGCCTCCAACTGATCACAAATGTCTTGAATCTTTGTCAGATGCTCCTGTAAGGATATTCTCTCATCCATCATGATGGAGAACAATTGGTTCTTTAGAAAGAATGCATGGCTCTTGTCAGAGATCTCATGCAAGGTTTTTAAATGCTCCCAACTCTTAGCAGCTGATTTGTCAGATGGAACTTGTGGAAGTTGATCATTGGTGACAGACAGCTTAATGAGCATCACTGCTTCACGATTTTGCTCATCAAACATTTCCTCGTCTTTATCACTCGATGCTAGTCTTATCTTTTTACCCAAAATGATCTGATCAAGGTAGCAATATTTGAAGATAGTCATCAATAGCTGCTTCCAGGTATTATAGTTTCTACCATTGAATTGTTGATTGCCTTGCAACATTATGTTGGTCAAACTCGCCATTTTGCCTGCTTTTCAAAGCATGAAAAACAAGGAAAAAGAGAGGTGATAAAATTGATTTCACTGATCTCGAAAAACTAAGGCAGTTGCAAACACAAATTTCGAGGAAAACGTGCTTGCACAAATCCTAGTGCACAAATTTCAAATCACCTAGAAAATTTTGATGACAACCCAGAAATCTTGATGAAAAACACAAAAATAATATGTTATAAAAAAAAAATCGGCTTGAAAACAGAGGATTTATTTGAAACCCTAGCCGCCAAACGTGTTTATAAAAAAATGCCCAAAAAATGACAATCAACTTCGAAAACTCAAGAGCAGAAATAGATAGAAAGCCTTTTCTCATTCGCACGCCCTGAAAAATATGAGAACACCCTTCTTAGAAAAAATGCGAGCTGTGGAAGCACAAAACGCGTTACAAAAAATGTGTCACAAAATGTTAGTGTTTTGTAGCGGCGGGAGATATTTTCTCTTAAATATAATTAACTCAAGGCAGGTCAGCCTTTGTTTTATAAACAAAAGTTGTATTTTCTAGGTCGGCCCTAGAAGGGAGGTCGCCTAGCTTGCTATATAAAGGAGATAGAGTCTCCTCATTTTATCATCAAATCAATTCCATTCCAATTCGAATTCTTTAGCAGTAGGTTCGCCTTCTAAACAACAGATTCGCTTCAAGGAGAAGTGTCATTAATTGTGTATTCAAGATTCACTTCAAGGAGAAGTGTCATTATTCATTGTATTAGACTCGGCCTTTTCTAGGGCCTGATTTTGTGTGCAATTTCTGCACTTATTCTTCTGATTTATAAGAGAATATTTTGCTAGGTTTTTCTCCCTCGAGTAGGAGGGTTTTCCCAGGGTAAAATATTGTGTTCATTGTTCTATGTGTTGTATTTTCTGCTTATTTGCATTCGTAATCTGAGAACTAACATGGTATCAGAGTGGGTTGAGAAAAGATCCGATCAGATTTGGCTAAGCAGTATAAGACAACTCATTATTTAGGGCAGGTTTCTCAAAGAAAAGAAGATGGTGACTGGTGTCAAGGTAGAAGATAGGCTTGATGGAGCATCAAAATTCAACTCTTGGAAATTTAGGGTTCTCATTGCCTTAGAAGAGAATGATCTCCTAGATTTTGTGGAAAATGAGATGCTCGAGCTTTCCAATGATACAAAGAAAATTCAGTGGAAGAAAAATGGCACGAAGGCTAGAAAGCTCATGATAAACTTGTTGTCCCTAATTTTTGACTTGTTAAAAATTGGGATAACCAATCAAAATTTTGATAAAATTTGAAGATTTTCTCTTCTAAGGCACGTATTATAAGGTGCAAAGATTAGCAAATCTCAATTTTAGGTCTATAGTCCTTTGGGTTAGCACTTTTTACTCACTCTCGTCCGTTTTTGTGAAAGTCTGAGTCATTTTTAGTGTATTTTTGGTCAATTTCGGGTTTTTCTGACATCACTGCAAGTTGGAGATTTAACTTCTTGTTGCAAGTTTATAATAGGAACTTTTTATCTCCATTGCAAGTGCTTTTGTTCTTAATTTTATGTTTTTTAAAAAGCCTTTTTAGGAACTTTTTGAATAACTTGCAAGCTAAGTCACCAGGTTCGAATTTGAATTCGAATTCGGCAACATTGAAATTCGAATGAAATTCGACAAGGAAAAAATTCGAAAAGTATAAAATTCGAATTAAATTCGCCTTATGCAATTATTATTATTATTTTTTATATAAATATAAGTAATATATCCATACAATTGTCTAAATAGTTAATAAATATCCATACATAAATATATTAGTAAATATATTTTAATACATTATACATTATATAATAATAAATATATTATAAAATAGAATAGAGTTTTAATATAATAGTAAATAGTTAATATTTTAATACATTATACAAATTAATTTTTAATATAAATGTAATTATATAAAAAAATAAAATCTAAATAAAACATACCTAATATTATATAGCTAACCCTTATAAAAAATGTATTGAAACAAAAAATGAAAAAAATGATGGCCTTGCTGGTTTAGCGACGCCCACGGTGAAGGTTTGCAAGGCGTGAGAGGATTCCTGTGCAGGGCGTCACGATTTTGTCTAGGGCGTGAAGTTTTCGTGCAGGAAAAGGGCATGAAGATTTTCGTCGCCTCTCAAGCCGCAAACTGCAAACAACTTCAATCGCAGCACTAGAAATCGTCGCTGGAGTTTCGCCTTCAGACTTAAACTCTTATTTTCGCCTTCAACTGAGAGCCACAAATTCCGTCGCCCAGAGATGTAGCTTAGAATCAAACAATTAATTTTGCCTTCAACTGCTCGAGATGTAGCTTTCACTCTTTGCTCTGCTATTTAAAAGAGCGTCTAGAAATCCTAAAATTTCCCCCAAAAAAATGCATTTTAATTGAAGTGAAAGCTATTTTTTGTCCGTACGAATTCTGGGCAAATTTAATCGAATAACATGCAAATTTATTACATTCGGCGAATTTCGAATTTGAAGGTTGAAATACGCCGAATGCGGTGACTTAGCTTGCAAGTGTAGGAACTTTTTAAGTTCTTTGCAAGTTACTTATTCATTTAAGTTACTTGTAATGACTCTTAAAAGTTCCGATTTCACTTAAAGCACTTGTAAATGCTCATAAAAGTTTCGATTTCTTTTATTTTCACTTGCAATCGCTCCTAAAAGACCTGTTTTCTCTTAAAGTAACTTGCAAATGCTCATTAAAAGCCCGATTTCATTTAAAACACTTGCAATCACTTTAAAAAAGCCCTATTTTCATTAAAGTCATTTGTAATCACTTAAAATCACTTGCAAATGCTTGAAAAAAGTCCGACTTCTTTTATTTTGACTTGCAACATGTTCTAAAAACCCCGATTTAAGTGCTTTGATGAAAAGTAACTTGTAAAATGCCTTCAAAAACCTGATTTCTCATTTGAGTGATATTTTTCACTTGCTTTGAACTCTCAAAAACCCGATGCCATCCATGAAGAGAACAGTTTGAGTTCTAGTTTGCTTGCCTACCTCATTCCATGCAGATTTTGTAGATCTATAAGCAGAAAAATCGGATTCTCAGCTGCAATAAATTGAGTTATCTTCTTTTGCTGAGTTTACTTATCACGTCTAGGGATTTTCCATCATCATTTTGGCTTCCCAACTCTTGTTTCAGGTATGTTTTCCTTTATTTTTATTTCTTTCTTATTGTTAGTATATGTTTATATGGGGTCTTTGTTTCAGTTCTGAAACTTTATAAAAACGCATTTTTATTTGTCTTTCATGCACTTTCTAGAAAATGCGTTTTCTTTATTCAAAATGTTATTTCAAAATGCCTTCATCTTTCCTAAAAACGTGTTTCTCTTCCTACTTCATACATCTTTCTCCCCATTTACAAAAATGCATTTCTCATATTCAAACACTATTTCCATTCGCCTTTCATTCTCATTTTCAAACACCTCCTTTTCATGATAAAATCTGTTTTTATTCAAAAAACGTCTTCCCATACATGTTTTCTTCTCATTACATTTCAATACGCCTTCATACAAACGCGTTTTACATTCTTAATGGCTGAAAACGTATTCCCTTCATTTCGCCCTCTACTCAAAAAGGCACTTTCCTTTTCATTCCATTTTCATAATCCTTCATTCCATTTTCCTTTCATTTCATATTCATAACCTTTTATCATTCCATTTCCATTTTCTTGAAAAAAGAATAAAAAAAAAGTTGTGCTCAGAAGCAAATTGGGTTTTTATCAATACATTGCAAGTAGGAAGTTTTGATATAGAATGCAAGTTAAAAGTTTTCAAAAGTAACTTGCAATGACTTCCTATTTTTCCTATTATACATTTTTCACTTGCAATGGCTTTTCAAAATCCCGGAATGCACTATTCATTTGTAGCCAGCCTTCAAAATCCCGAAATGCCTTATAAGTGCCTAAAAATCGGACTTTTTGACCTTGACTGCAAATGCAAGTTAAAAGTTCTGATTTGCACTTTTCAAAGTTGCAATTTAACTTTTCAATTTGTCATAAAAAACACGTCTCTTTCACTTGCAATCAGCCTCCAAAGATCCGAAATGAGTTATAATGCTCATTTTCTGCCCTCATACAGCCAAAACACCATCTTGAGTTAGAGCCTCCGCCATGTCTACACTTGTAAATGATGATGATGTCTTAACCTTATGGAATTTTCATCGCAGCCTTGCAAATTCTTGTTTGATGACGGAGGAATCTGCTTCTCCACCAAACAAAAAGATGAAGTACAAATATGACAAGTATTAGAATGAGATTCCTCCTTCTCATGTTGTCTCAAACATCGAAGAAATCAAAGACACGGAGATTGGACATGTTGATATGACAGAGTTTCTTAAGAGGACTGAAAAATCAACTTCTCATCATATGCAGTTGCTGCTGCGAAGTCACATCCATTTGGTTTCTTCTTTTCTTGTTGCTGCCCTAGAGCCAGAGTTTGTTCTTGCATGCGCAACTCATTTTGACAGAGAATCTAGAAGTATTAAAGATGATGATGGCAATGTGGTCATTAGACTTGATCCAGAAACTATCAATAGGATTTTCAGAGTTCCAGACTTGCCAATATATTTAGATATTTCAGTAAAGAGCGCTCTAGATCATTATGAACAGAAGAAAAAAGATTGTATACAACACATCAATACCAAATGGCTTATGAAGCGTCGAACTTGTGTGTCTTGGTGGCCTAAGCTATACAGATCTGAATTCAAAGAAGAGATCAATGATATAATCACGCTCTTGAGCAGGATAATGGGGTTGAAATTTTCTAATGTCTTTGAGAAGTGCATGTACAAATTCATAGTGGTGGTTAGGAAGGCACAACACCCAATCTTTTGGGGTGAGATAATCAGTGATAGTTTATGTGAGCAACTTGCATAAGTTCCTACTACGCTCACATTCTATATGAACTCCTATTTGGTTTACATAGCAGCTTCATTAAGGCAATTTCTAGGCCTTTCTACCGTAGGAGATAGATCACTAGTTCCAGTTTGGGAATACTATGATTAGCTGCCCTTGAGACCAAGCAGGATTCATTACGGAAGAGTCCAAGGCGCATTCTTTGGTCACTTCATGTGTCTATTTGACAAGACCTTAAAGAACAATAGAGTATCTGACGCTGCTTGGAAGAAGGTCAATGCATATGGTTGTCTCTTCCTCCAGTTTCCTACTTTTACCTACATGAGAGTTGGCTGTTTTGAAGATCAGCCATACATGCTTCCAAGATATCCAACAGATAAGATCATTCTAATGGAACTTGCAAGGCAATTGATGACAGTACATGCACATCAAGCTGTACAACATAAAACTCGAGTAAGTATCTTGTCTCATAATCCATTGCAGATTGGGAGATACTCCGTGACAAGTACCTCAAAGACAAAAGCTATGGAAACTGAGATTCAGGAGATCAAATTAAAAAGATTCAAGGCTAGAGCAGATTTTGATTACAGAGGAATGAAGGAGAAGATAAAGAGAGCCTTCACTCATGTACATCGCCTAGAAGATATTTGGGTAGATCTCTGAATAGAAAAGGACATCTATAAAATGGACTATTGCAGGCTCACATTTGAGCAAACTATTGATCTTAATCTGACCTTGATCCCAGAAGGAGTAATTGATGATGGGTAGATTTTAGATCCAGAATATGAGGAACAGAGAGTTGCTGACGCTCCAATTCCAGCAATACAATGGTCTCATAAAGAATCAGTTTCTATCTTTAACAGGTTTCAATCAATCCTGGCAAATACTAACTCATGGCTCAAGAGTATAGGTGTCAAAACTATAAAAATCAGAGTTAATGATGATGATGATTCAGCTGGACCTGTTGGATTGAAATTAGAAGTCAGAGATAAATCCAAGGAAGGTGCTTCTTCTTCAGGAACCAGGATCAAGCTGAAAGTCAACCGTGCTGTAGAAAAACCTTTGGAGAAAACAACATTAAAAGGGAAGGAGGTTAAAGAGACGCAGATCCAAACCATCGATCAGCAAGAAGGAGAGGTTCTTGAGTCTCCTACTGCTCTAAGTATGATGTCTCCACATATTGATGCTGCACCAGTATCAATATTGTGTCCTATGTCTCAATTTGATAGTGATGTTGATTCCTTGTCAACAGTTTTCGTTCCTCCTATTGCTCCCACGGAAGTTACTCTTCATACTTCAATTTCATCCACATTGACCACTTCTATGGAGATCATGCATGATAATTTGGAGAATGTTTTTGATGCCAATCCGATGTATCCAATGACACTTTCAGAAATAGATACATCAGCTGCAAGTTTTGATTGTTTCATGGCTAACGTTGATCACAATATGCCATCCAAACAAACTTTTGTTGCATTTCAAACTGAGACATCTCCTAGAGTAACAACTATGGCGCAAAATGAATCTGTTTCTGCACAAACCACAGTTGCTGTTTCAAATGCAAATACATTGGATCTTCTCCGTGGTTGAGTTCAGTCACTTTAAAGAGAAAGAAACAGGCAATCTCTCCAGATGTATTTGATTTCCAACAGTTGAAGAAATCAAAGCCAAAAGTTGCAAAGAAGGCTAAAACGGTTTCATGGGTGGTTGTGGACAGCAATAGAATAAAGTATGCAGAAATAGTTGAACCTCTTGCAGACAAGTCACCAGAAGAGATGCAAGTATCTGATTACAAATTCACCAGGGTGGATTTAGGCAAACAAACACATGCTGGTATGATGCAAGACGCCCAAAATTCAGTAACTGTCTTGACACACAGTTATAATGAACTTTTGGCAAAGAAAGAAAAGCTGAAAGAGGAGAATGTACAACTTGTTTCGGTAATTCAAAAGATTACCAACTCTTCAGAGCAAGTTAATCCATTAACTTCTTTCACCTCTGAAGAATCAGTCAAGCAACTGGAGAAAATTACACAAAAGGCTAAAGAGGTTGATTCTTGGGCATCATTGCTGATTGATCGAGGTATACCAGTAATTGAAAAGGCATTACAAATTCTGAATAATGTTAGAATAGCAAGAGTAAAGATGAATCAGACTTTAGAAGCTTTCAAGCAAAGTTTGGATTCACTTGAAAAAGATTTAAAAATATGGCATGAAATGGATCAAGTCAAGCTAGAAATTCTATGCAGCAATTCAATCATACCAAACAGAGAAAAATACATAGAATTTGAAGAACTCATGACAAATAAGTCATTAGTTATTCAGGATCTCATCAAAGTTGTCCAAGCTACACTAGAAATGAGCGATGAAGTTGAGCAGGACATACTTTCTAGCTTTGAGAAAATTCCTTGCAAAATTTCAAATCATGAAAGGAGAATTACTTGCAACTGATGTGGTTATTACAGAAATAGCAACAAACCTTCGTCAAGAGTTGGAATCAGAACAAGTTACCATGGATTCAATTCATAAGTTTGTTAATCATTGAATGATCCTTGATAAGATGCAAACTGTTTATGAAGAGCATAGAGAGGCAACAATAAGGTATTTTGATGTAATCTTGAAGACTGTTGTGGTTGCCAAGAACACTCTAGGCCCCGATCCAGATGAGTTGCAAGAAATTATCAGCAAATTTTAGTCTTTCAAAGCTAGGACTGAAATGGAATAAAATATTTTATTTTTGTGTATTTTGTTTTCGACAAACTACATGTAAAAACAAATTTTGTAATCACAAGTGTTCCTTTCATTTGCAGTTTTGTAACTTGTAATTATATGTAATCGAATTACAAGTCAAGATAATTTAGGACTGTAATTTGGAATAAGTCAATTACAAGTAGTTGGTGGTTGAGAGAATTTCTCAAGTTAGTTGGGATCCTCCCACCTTTTTCTCATGACCTCTCTCCTATAAATACTTGAGAGGGTCTTTTGTAATCTTTTATCTTTTTGGCAAGCAAGTAATTTCTGCAGAATTTTGTACTCATAAAGACTTTGAGCTTTATGGTTATAATTTGTTCTTTTCCAAGTAATATCAAAGAGTTGGAATTTCAGACTTTGTATTGAAGTCCTACTTTGCATCCATTGTGTTCTTATGTCATTTTGGAGCATTACTTTGTGATTATTTGGGAATTGTGGAAGATTGCTAAGGAGAGCTTCAATTGAAATGTTTGCAGACTTTGTGCTGTTAATGTTGAAAGTTGAATTTATTATTTGAGTTTAGAAGTTAAGAAGAATTGCTAGTCTTTGTACTCGTAATAATTCCCATTTGTAGTAGTTAAAAGATACATCATACTTACAGACTTTGTGCTGTCTTATGCTATATATTGTCATTAGATTATCTTTCAAAAGGGTAGATAGGATCTCATATTTTCAAGACTGTGTGCTTGAAACTGTTTTCCTGTCCCGAAAGAAGTGACGAAAGTCTTTGAACTTTCAGGAAACTTCATTTCCTTTCTTTTGATTTTATTGCAAGCTGCTGTTAAAGTTTATTTAAAAGTTAATGTTACTTTTCTGAAAAGAGAAAAGAGTTTAATCTTTCCTGAAACAAGAGGAAAGATTATTGTTCCACCCATATTTGTTTTAATTAGTTAAAAAGGGGGAGCCTTCCCTTAATTAGAAGAGTTTTATCTCACACACTTTGGCTGAAACCACCATTTTGTTAAACCTCACAGGTTTACAAAATATTCAACCAACAAGACTTCGTGAAGGATCACCTAGTTAAGATTATCTCCAAGATGAAGACAACCAAAGAAATGTTTGAGGCTTGAAAAGGATTGTATGAGATCAACAATACTAGCAGAGCCCTTGCTTTGAGACAACTCCATCATATAAAAATGGCTAAGGGAGATTCAGTCATTTCCTTCTTCATAAAGATTTCTGATTTGAGAGATCAACTATGCACTATCGGCAACATAGTTGAAGACAAAGATCTGGTTATGTTGGCATTGAATGGTCTTCCTCAATCTTGGGAGCCTTTTATTCAGAGCATTAGTGGGAGATCTAAGTTGCCCAAGTTTGATCGTCTTTGAGCTAATTGTATTCAAGAAGAATCTAGATTGGTAGCAAGAGGAAATGGGTGAAACTCTCATAATGAAGAAAGTCATGTCCTTGTTGCACATGCTTCTAGAGGAAAAGGAAGAGAAGGAAAAAGAGGGACCTTCAAGAGGAATAGAGACAAAAAATTAGATTCTGTCCCAGAACCAAAGAAGAAGGATTTCTCACATTCAATGTTATAAGTGTGACAAGTATGGTCGCTTTGCTCGAGATTGCAAATTAAAATTGAAGCAACATGTTTCTATTGTTGATATTGATGAAGAGTCACCTCAGAAGGAATCTAGTCATTCAAAAGACAATTGAAAGGGATTTTTATTCATCTCCGCTCTTTCTAGTAATGTTCCAACTGACAGTGACACTTAGTTGATAGATAGCGGTGCTTCACGTCACACTACAGGCTACAAAGAGCATCTTATAGACTTAGTGGAGAAAGAGTCTAACTTGCAAGTGATAATTGGAGATGATGCTTGTTATATTGTAAAGGGAGCCGGGGCCACTTCTTTCTGGCTAGATTCAGGTATCCCTCTTCATTTGAATGATGTCTTGTTCGTACCAGGGATCAAAAGAATTCTTGTCTCCATTTCAGCCTTGGAGGACAAAGGGTACAAGGTTGCTTTTTCTGATGGGAAAGTTCTTGCATGGCCCAAGAACTCTAGCATAAAATCAGCTCATGTGATTGGCGTTCGTTAGGAGAGCCTATACAGATTATCAATTCGACCAGGTCAGGCATGATTACATGACTCTATTAGCTTGAGTGAGGCTATGGCACTGGAGACTTTCTCAATTACATTTTAGAGCTCTTCCCTCTATAGAGAAGGTGGTTACTGGTCTTCCAAAGCTTAATTTAGAGCACGATGGCATCTGCAGAGGACGTGCACTTGGTAAGAATATCAAGAGTCCCTTTCACAATAGTGACAGTAGATCAAAGGAGATTTTAGATCTTGTTCATTCTGATTTATGTGGACCAATGTCTGTGGCATCTTTGAGTGGATTTTGGTACTATGTGACATTCATTGATGATTATTCTCGAAAGACTTGGATTTACTTCTTGAAATCCAAGGAGTCTGAGGAAGTCCTTGATAGATTCAAAGAATTCAAGGCTCAAGTTGAAAACATGTCCAAGAAAAGGATTAAGGTTCTGAGATTGGATAATGGAGGGGAGTACACTTCTGGAGGATTTCAAAATTTCTACATTGAGGCAGGGATCAAGAGGGAGTTCTATGTTCCATACAACCCTCAGCAAAATGGAGATGCCGAAAGAAAGAACAGATCCATAGTAGAGGCAGCCAAGACTATGATTCATGATCAAAATTTACAGAGTTTCCTATGGGTAGAAGCTTCCATCACAGCAGTGTATGTTCAAAATAGAAGCCCTCATCGGATAATGGGAAACATGACTCCTAAGGAGGCCTTTACAGGTGGAAACCTGAGGTTAGTCACTTAAGAATATTTGATTGTCTTGTTTACATTCATGTGCCCAAGGATAAAATATCAAAACTAGAACCTTCAAGCAAGAAGGGTATATTTGTGGGATACAGTGAGTCTTCAAAGGCCTACATAGTTTATATTCCAGGGTAGAAACAGATTGAGATCAGCAGGGATGACTCCTTCGAAGAGGAAGTAGCCTTCAAAAGATCTAAAGGGACTTACATGGAGATAGACAGTGAAGAGGAGGAGACTTCTTAGGATATGGATGTATCTCTTGATCTTTCTCCTAACATTCAGAGGGAGTCCATCGAACCAACCGAGACTATTGATCCAGTTGATCCTATAGAACCAACTGATGGGCCTAGAGACATTGCCGTAGGTCGGAAGAGGCCTCTATGGGCTTGACAAACTATGAAAGAGGCAGAAAAATATGCAGCTCCTCGAGGCACTTTTAGGGAAAGCAATAGACCTCAGAAGTTCCCAGGTTATGTGGCATTGATGAGTCATATCATTGATTCTAAGACTTCCAGTTTTGAGGAGGCATCTAACCAGCAGGTATGGAGAGATGCAATGACAGAAGAGTATCAGTCCATCATTAAAAATGATGTATGGGATGTTGTTCCGAGACCAGAAGGGAAATCAGTAGTGTCTTCCAAATGGCTCTACAAAGTCAAGCATGCAGCTGATGGCAGCATTGAGAAACACAAGGCGAGATTTGTGGCAAGAGGATTCTCTCAGAAGGAAGGAATAGATTATGAGGAGACATTTGCTCTTGTTGCTCGATGCACTTCCATCTGGACAATTATTGCTATTGCCTTCGCAAAAGGTTGGAAGTTACATCAAATGGACGTAAAGACTGCATTTCTTAATGGTGTGATCAAAGAAGAAGTGTACATTGAGCAACCAGACGATTTTGTAATTCATGGGAAGGAGTCTCATGTCTGCAGATTGAAGAAGGCCTTGTATGGTCTTAAACAAGCACCTTGGGCATGGTATGAAAGGATTGATAGCTATCTGATGAGTTTGAGGTTCTCCAAGAATGATGCAGATTCCAATCTTTATTTCAGGTAGTTGATGGTGAGGCCTCGATCTTGGTTCTTTATGTTGATGATTTATTTCTCACTAGAGCAGAGAAGCTCATTGTCAAATGTAAGAAAGATTTAGCTTCCGAGTTTGAGATGAAGGACCTTGGTCTTATGCTTTACTTCCTGGAACTGGAAGTATGGTAAAGAGCCAATGAGATCTGCCTAAGTCAAGGAAAATACGCTATAGATATATTGAGGAGATTTGGGATGATGGACTATCAGTCCATGTTTACACCTATGGAGACAAATTTGAAGAAGTTAAGTGATTTAGCATCCGAATTAGATTTGGTAGATCCCACCATGTATTGACAATTGATCGGATCATTGATGTACCTAGTCAACACCAGACCAAACATTTGTTATGCAGTGAGTGCTCTCAGCCAATTCATGTGTGAGCCAAGACAAATACATCTAGTTGCAACAAAGCATATATTGAGATACTTGCGTTGTACCGTGGGATATGGTTTGAGATATGGATTGTTTGGTCAGACATTAGAGCCTACTTTGATTCACTGTGATAACCAAAGCTGTGTAAAACTCTCAGTGAATCTTGTATTTCATGATAGGACAAAGCATGTGGAGATCAAGTATCACTACATCAGAGACATGGTGCTAAGGAAAGCAATCCAACTCAAGTACATCTGTATTGATGATTAGACGGATGATATCCTCACCAAGCCTCTTTCTAGAGTAAAGTTTGCACATTTCCGAGACAAGCTTGGAGTGGTGGAGAATGTCGCCCTTGCTGAGAGGGACTTTGAACTTCATTAAATTTTGTTGTAATGTATATTTCTCTAAGACGGAGAAATATTAGGTGAAAGCCCCTTGTACCCAAAATAAATTTTTGCTTCAATGAGACATTTTTCTTTAAATGATCTTAATCATGTAAAATTGTTGTCAAAAGTCTGTTTTAGGTCAAACCAAACATAAGGTTTTTGTGGGTTTATGTCAAGGAACATATGTGTGTGTTGCCAAAAAGTGTATACTTTGCTTGATATGGGAATAATTGATGATAAATTGGACTTAATGAGGCCTTGATTTGGTGTCGTGAGGTGTTTACACATCCACACTAGGTCTTGAACCCTTGCAAATTGAATAAAATGCATTTATTGATGTCTTGTAAGAGTGTTGTAAGGTGTTGTAACACATCTACACACTTTTCTAGGACCATAATGTTATAATTCACCTAAATAACCTTACCAAGACCTATTTCAAAGTGTTGTAAGTCTTTGTAACAAACTTTCACACTTTCTTAGGCTTGTCATCAATATTTACACCTTTCTTATGCTTTAAATGGCCCCTTTATGCACTTACAGGCCTTAACTAAGTGTCTTGTTGAAGAAGAACCCGATAAACAACATTTAATACATTTTAATCTCCGACATCCACTCAAAATTGCCTAGATGGACTAAGTCGCCACCTTGGGCGACTTAGTCCCGTGTGGCACAAAAATCAAAATAAATTCAAATTTCTTTTGGGTTTTTATTCTTTAAGACCTAAGGTCGGCTTGTGATGAGGTATTTTCAGGAATTTAGGCATAATCGTGTATAAAAAGGGTTTTTCCTCTCATTTTTAAGACTACTAACTCATCTTAATTCATAACTCATCATCATTCATCAATCATCATGTTCTCAAGTCAAGCAAGTGAGGGTTTTATCATTGCGAAACATCAAGATAGCTCCCAAGGACATTCAAAGGCAAATTATTCATGTTTTGCTGCAGAAAATCAAGATCAAACATCATGGCAAGGTAATAACTTCATTGTTTCACACTTGATTACATTTATTTCTTCATTTGGTTTAATTACCTAAAAAGGGGTTTGACCAAGGCAAACCCCCATGCCCTAACATTCAACATTTCTTCTTCTCTTCTTGTGTGTTTCCAGATTTAGGACTCTTTGAAGCTTGGAAACCATTGGAGATCAAGTTGCAAGGTTGTTCAAGTCTTCTCTTCATTCAACAAATCAAAATATTAACAAAAACTCATTTTCAGGTTCGGAAATCAGAGTTTCATAAGCGGACACCTGTAGAAATCGAAGTGCAGACCTAGGGTATCCGTTTCCACTTCCGAATCTTTAGAGATCTAGAAGTGGACTAAGTTGCCACCTTGGGTGACTTAGTCCAATTGGACCTGAAAGCTATTGGAGGAGATTGGCCAGTACCAAGTGCTGAAAGCTAAGCTTTAAAAGCTTCAACAAAGAAACCATGGCAAAAAAGTATTTAAAAGATGTTGTTTAATGGAGGAGATTTTCAAAATTGAAAAATGCCAAAATTTGGCTAACTCTGGAAAACCACGCCCATCTACCAAGGAGGAAATGCAGTCAAAGGTGAAAAAGGCGCCCCTGCTGAGGAAAGGCACCCTTGAATAAGATGATGCAGATGTCAGTTGCTTATAAAACTTGTCTTTGTAAGATCTCCTCGGCTTTAGCCCAGCTTTGCAACAAACCTCTCAGCCAACCTGCGAGACAAATCAAACAGCGACAACGGTTGATTGTCAGAGTATACAAAATAGAAGATAAATTAGTGAGCTTCAAGGAAAAAATGCCCCTGCTGGCCAGGGGCGCCCTTCTTTTTGAGGCACCTCATGAAGTTAACAACTGTTTTATACAAGGCATTTGTTTAGCTCATAGGTCGCAGACTTGGCAGACTCAGGAGTCTCTTGGTGAGCCGAGTTGACTCGCCACAGACTCGGGATTTGAGTCTAGGAGAGTCCTGGGTCGGGACTCGGGAGTCTGACCTTAGGACTTGGCCAAGTCCTGAGGTCGAACTCGGGAGTCCCGACCCAGGACTCTCCTGTGTGGCTAGGAGTCAAAAAGGGTTAAAAACCCTTTTTTTTTTAACTTTTTCTTTCATTTTAACACTCAAGTTTGTGAAATACAGGTTTGCAAATTGAATTGGGTTTGAAAGAAGCCAGGATTATATATAAACATTTATAAGCTTATGATGCTGTTATACATTGAAACTATGAGTATTTGATGACTGTGAATGATTAAATTTCAATTATTGAGCGTTTGATGATCATATTGCATGTGTAATCTTTGAATTATGAGTGTTTGATAATCAAAATAGGCTCTTATGTTCTCTAAATGCATTAATTTGTAATTTTTTTCTTTTTTTTGTAAAACTACGGTTTTTTTTTTGCCGAGTCCTAGCCGAGTTTTTTCCTGAGTCCTGAGTTTGAGTCACATTTTTCAGCTGCCAAATCCGCGTAGAGTCCGAGTTTTCCAACTATGTTTTAGCTCTCTTCCAGCTTCGCGATCATTCCAACAACACATTCATAGGACTTGTCAAATAGTTAGAGGTTGAGATCAAGTAGAAAATGCCGGAGATGGAGACTGAATGAATAACATAAAGAATTGAATGAGTACCAAGGAAAAAGCATCCTTGCTGAAGAAAGGCATCTAGTCTTTTGGGCATGCAGATGCAGTCTATTTGCTTGGTGACCTCTAGGGTGACCTCCATTTTGATCAATCTTGACAACAAAATCGTCAGCAAAGACATCCGACAAATGAATCATCTGACGACGGATATCAAATTGAGGCAGTTTACAACATGAAAATAACTGGTCAAAAGTCAAAGGTGCCCCTACTTAGAAAAGGCGCCCATGCTTTTGAGAGACTGAAATTGACTTTCAGGAGTTGTGGAACCACTCATCCTTTCCAAGACTGAGCTGGTTACCCAATGCATAGTCAAACAAAGCCATTGGACTCATCAGTCAACGGTGACATTAGATCAAAGCATGAAGGGTCTAAATGGAGATTGAAGAATAGTCATGAAAAATTGTCTGTCTTGTATAAAAGCGCCCCTGCTGAAGAAAGGTGCCCTTGAATTTGGAGCCTCAAACTCAGGTTTCTGGCTTGATAGCTCCTAGGCATGCCTCTTCATGGTAGTTCCATCTCAACAACGGATCCATCAACAACTGCTAAAGATTGACTAAACGATTGGGAGCAAGGATCAAACAGAGGCTCTTCAACATGAAAATAATAAAAAAATCCTTCAACTCTCAAAAAAGGACGCCTAGAAATTTAAACCAATCTTTGTTGACTTGAGTTAGAGATTTTGGAGGCAAACTTGGCTAAAACATCCCACGATCAATGGAAATCAGTTTTTAGAACTCCAAATCAAGCCAAATCACTCCTCAATCATGAGTTGGTGACCATACTTGATGCATTCAGGCATCAATCATTATGTATCAAGCTTGGACATCATTATTCATTGTTTGTCTTTGCAGGTTGGAGCTCAAGAATAGTCATTTGCTCTCCAAGATGTATTTTCAAGATCTGACAGAGGGTTTTGACCATTCTTCATTACTTTTTTAAGATCAATAGCACAAAAGGATATTTTCTCAGAGGTTGCATCTAGAGGCAGATTTTTACAAGAAGGTAGAGAATGACTTCCAATCTTCCCCTTGTCTTATTCCTCTCTTCTATCTTAAAACTTCCTGCATGTCCAAGAAAACATCGGATAATCACAGATTTGACCAACTAGGTATGATCAACATAGCATATTCAACAAAACCCACATGCCAGATTTTACTAGAAAAAGTTGCCTTGCTGCCCCTATTTTTTAGGGTTACCGGAAAAAGTCACAATTTCAAAAATCAGACAAATTGGGTTTGTTCAACTTTGAAGTGCCAACAATACCCATGTGTCAGATTTTTCCGAGAAAAATAAGCCTTTTTTGCGTCTGAAACCTCTGCCCCAAAGGGCTCTTGCATGAACGAGGAAAAGTGATTTTTTGGGATTTCTGACATTTTGGGTCTATTTAGAAAATTATTCTAAACAAAACCCATGTCTCAGAATTTTTTATAAAAATTACCCCTCAGCAGGCTATTTTTAGCAGTTGCAGAAAAAGTTGTTTGAACATATCCATGTTTACAATCAATATTCAAGTTTTTCATAATATAGCACTCTCAAGTTGAAATCAAGACCAAAATGGCCCTACCTCACGAATTTCTGAAAACACTCGACACAGACATGCATCAAGTAAAGCCCGTAGTCAAGTTGGATGCCTTGGAAGGTGTTAATGACATCACCATTCAATGGATAGCCAAATGCGGAAGGTAGTCATTCCAAATACAGAGCCACCATTGGTTACTACCACACTACCTTCCACATTCCATGTCAACAAGGCTGGATGACACAGCTGCAAAGAAGATTGAATATCAAAAGCAATTTGCAAGAGGCAAAAAAAGTCATCGCCTGGTTAGAATGATTGTTGACTAGAGGTGGTGAGGTGTAAGGCACCCACAAAGGATGTCCTACCCTCAAGAATAGCATTAATGGTGACTAAAGTTAACTTGATGCCTGTTGTACCCCAAAATTAAAATTTTTGTTACACTTAGACATTTTGAAGAAATGAGTAAAAGTCTTGTCAAATCAGTCAAAAAGGTCGAAATTTGGGTGTGCATGTCTTGCATGAGGGGTTAAAATGCAAAATTTTCAATTTCTGATGATCTGGGTCTGCTGAGAGCAACTTAACCTACAAAACCCAGATCTCAGTTTTTCATCCCTAAATTTTAGGAAAACTGCTATTTTTAGAAATTTTTCTCGAAATAGTAACGTTTTCTGGGTTTTTCTGGGTTTCTTTCGAAACGGATACTGGCAAAATTTTCTAAAAATAGAAAGTTTCTAAAAATAGAAAGTTGGTCCGACAGGGTCCAAACTGATTTTGATTGGCTCAAAATGTGTCCGTATCAGGCTGGTGCAGTCATAATCTTAAAATAATCAGTTTTGCCCTACTGAGTCTATTTTGCTTTTTCAGAAGCATATCTGGATCTCCAAGGTCATCAATGGAGGTCATCCGACTGCCAGGCGTCAATTTTAGCATTTAAACTTCCGACAAAGGGTGAAAAGATGAACATGCACGAAGAACGAGGAAGAAAATTGAAAAGTCATGAAAATTTTCTAAGTCTGGTGGAAATAGGCGCCCCTGTTGAAGAAAGGCACCCACCTTTTTAGGGCATCAGATGAGTGAATTAGGGTTAGGACCTCCAATGGGATTGCTTAGTATTCAGTCAGCTTCACGATGGATATCCCCGTCAGAGCATCCGACAATCCAGTCTCCAGCAAATTCGAGTCAAAGTGGAAGGTATAGAATGAAGATCTGAAACTCGAAGAAGAAGATTAAAGTAAAAATTGAGAAATTTTCTAAGTTTGGAGAAACTGGGCGCCCTAGGTGAAGAAAGGCGCCCAACTTTTCAGGGTTTCAAACAGATGAACTTGCAGTCAAGGTTATAACGAGATGTCTCCAGAATACAACAGGCTTTCCAGTAAGCTATCTAGCATGACAAACGGAGCTCGCAGTCATCGGATTCAAAGGGCTGAACAGAGGGTCCGATGAGAGTTGAAAAGAAAAATCCGAAAGCAAAGGTGAAAAATGCAAAAAATAAACTAACTCTGATGAAGTTAGGCGCCCCAGCTTGCCAGGGGCGCCCAAGCTTTTGGGAACCTAAAATCTGCCTTTTGGCATAAGCGTTTCTAGAAGACCCCTCCTGAAATCCTCTCAGCTTCGCAATGAATCCAAATATTCATCAATCCGACGTCCAGAGCTCAAGATTCAACAAGATCGCCCGTAGAAGTGAAAGACATGAATAAATTGAATTTTTTTCTAAGTTTGGTAGAAGTGGGCGCCCCAGTTGAGGAAGGGCGCCCAAACTTTAAGACCTTAAAATGATGGAATTTGCAGAAGTAGCATCCAAGAGTGCCCCATCAAAATCAGTCTGGCTATCCAACGAAATATTCAGACAGTCAGTCGGATCAGCGTTGCTCCCGGAATCGAGGATTCATCAGAAAATCAAAGGGAGAAGGAAGAACTTGGAAATCAGAAAAATGGCTAACACTGTAAAAGTTTTGAGCCCCTCGAAGGAAAAGCCTCCCATGGATTTGAAGGTCAAAATCAAGTTTTTAGCCGGAGGTGCCTCCAGAACATCCTTCTCAGTTTCAGTCAGGCTCCGCCGTGAACCACTCAGCTCGCCTGTCGGGTTGATCTGTCAACGGGAAATCAAAGGCGAAGTAGCCTGTCAAAATGGAGAAAAGTTGAAAATATCAAAATTTTGACTAACACTGGTGGAAATAGGCGCCCCTCTTGGAGAAAGGCGCCCAAAGTTTCATGCCTTAGAGTATTTTCAAGTTTTTTCAAAATTTTCAAAAATTGCAAGAGGAGAAGGATGGCGTCCAAATTCAAAGGGACTGAGTGTTAGGGTTTTGAAAATAAAAGCAAAAAGAAAGCAAAACCTAAATCAAACCCTAAGTCTATTTAACTTCATTCTTTCAAGTATTTTTCATTATTTTTGCAGGTAGCATCCAGAGGAGAAAGTTGGAGCAGCAAGTTTGAAGAATTTTTGTGATTCAAGAATCCATAGTTGCTGGTTTTACATCAGATTTTTCAGACCAGCAAGCATAAACCCTTGCTTTTTCAAGCTTTTTGTTCCAGAAGATCAATTTTTCAAGCTGAAGGCCAAGGCTTTCAATTTTTCAGTCATCTGGGTCTTTTTGCCTCAATCTTCTGAAGAATTTTTCAAGAACTTCATCAAGTTGCAGCAAGTGCTTTTATTTTGCATGTCAGTGAAAACCTCAGTGCATTCAAATTTCAACCATCTGGGTCCTTGCCAATCAGTCTTCTGAAGAAAACCCATATCGCAGCTTTTTTAAAAAACCTAGGGTTGGCTGCTTTTTCAATCAAACATCAGGGTTTCACAAATCTAATCATCTGGGTCCATCTCTAATCATATTCTGAACAAAACCCAGATGCCAGCTTTTTTTCGGGAAAAATTGAAGAAATTAGGGTTTGTTGCTTTTTAAGGCAAAATTCAAAGTTTTCAAAAACGGACGATCTGGGTTGTCTTGCATCGATATTCTGAACAAAACCCATATCTCGTAAAAATTTCAAAAATTCGTCCGCTGGAGCACAAAAATCAGCATTCTAAAAATAGAAATTGTTCAAGAATTTGTCCAAACAAGGCGAAGTTTACGCTCATTCTTCGTTTTTCTGAAATGGAGTACACTCCTAATGCTTTTCAAGTCCTAATCAACTCTCTTTTCACAATTATATCAAAAACAGACAGCACTTGCATCATGTCGCTTCTGTTCGACCCATGCCTTGAGAGAGCAAAAACACTTCAATCAAGAACCCGACATTCGACTCCTCACGCCAGTCAGCTTCATTCCTATATCGCTCGTGAGTCTTTGAGTTCGTAATCACTTCGTATTAAGCATTACAACCCAAATAATTAGAGATCCAAATGCCAGACCAGATTGATCGCGTACCTAAAGCTCTGATATGGTTGAGCAGTTTTTCCATTCTCCGCAATTCGGAAAGCTTAACTCTTTCAAGGGATGAATGTGAAAAGATGTGGAATATGCATAAAGATAAATATAGCAAGAAGATTGCACAGAGGTGGATGAAAGAAAAACATAAGACATTGCCCAAGAATGTCGGACGAGGAGAGTTCAAGGACGAGGTTGCTATCATCATCACTTTGCTCAACAGGGTCACTGGCTCAGAGGATGCCACCAAGTTCCAACCTTGGATGTTTTATGCCATACCTCACATCATGAAAAAGACCGAGTTCTATGATTGGCCTACTTTGATTAGTGACTGCCTACATCAGCAAATAACAAAATACTTTCAGTTTCATGTATTCCACATGGTGTCATATCTAGTCTACCTGGTGGCCTATCAAGGTCAATTCAGAGGATTGAACACCGAGGGATCGTTGAGCATACAACACATATATAACTATTATCCCCAGTTGGAATTCACAAAGTCGTTGCACCACTACAAAAGGGTGAACGGGCCTTCTTGATGTACACAGTGCGGGACCTAGACAACGAATTGCACGTCCGCATATCTTCAGTTGCCAGGGCAGCGATGGCGGAATGGGCGGATTGGTTTATACAGTTTCCTACCTTTATCTATCTCAAGGTCTATGGTTATTCAGGTGCCCCGCTCATGTTGCCAAGGTATCCGTCAGATGAGGTCATCTTCATGGAATTCTTGAGGCAAGCTCACGGTGTCCACACAGTCTTGAGAAATAGAAAGAAACCCTCTCTTCACTTTCCATTAGGGTTGGGTATTTATACATGCAGGACTGCTGCAGATGCCAGGACAATTGGAGAAGAGTTAGATAAATTCGGCCTCAAATCCTACAGCGAGAGGCGATCATTTGATCCTCATGGTGTCTATGCTGGCCGATTGGAGAAGAACTATAATCACATACCCGCACTTGAAGATTTTTGGGCTAACTGTGCAGATGAGTTTGAAGTGCGAAGGCGTAGTTACAGCAGGCTAACTCTCCATCAGATGAAAGACTGTTTAAATGAAGATATAGAAGGGCTCTCTGATGATGATGAAGATGTGCTTCTACCGATGTACACTCAGAAACGAATCGAGGATCAGCCTCTTCCACAAGTTAATTGGGCAAACAAGGAATCTCTTTCAGTTGAAGACAGGACAAGACAAGTCATTGAGCATAGTAAGGTTTTCTTAGTGCTTAAAAGGAAGAACTCTATTCCAGTAGCAGAGCCGCCAAGAATAATTCCCTCTTCTTCCAGAACACAGTCGAAAGGAAAGGGTAAAAGTCAGTCTCAAGATGGCGTCAAAGGTTGTAGATCAAATAAAAATGTAAAAAGAAGGTTGGATTTCTCAGGCATAGTCTTACAGGAACAGCCTATAGTTGATTCAGAAGTTCCTCCTGACGAGCCCATACCTCAGAATGAAGCAGAGGAGCCACCTTCAACACATGTTTCTGTACCTTTGACGGGTTCTTCACCAATTCACATTGATCTTGATATCGAAGATGATGAAGAGATTGCAGTAGTACCTCCTAAGGAAGTTAGTAAAGATACTACTGTGTCTTGGCTTGAGAACTCCTTAGGAAGGGTTAGGAGAAGGCCTTCATATCAAGTGAGTCTTGATGATCTCGATAATATCTATCAGGAACCTCCTAAGAAGAAGGCAAAGAAGCAAGTTCACTTTGATAGGAATCCTGATAACGAGATAGTCATAGAGACTGCAGTGCCCCTAGAAGATAAGAATAGGGATGAGGTAAATATGGATGATTTCGTCATGGTCAAGGCTAATCTCGGTAGAAATACCAGACATGCAGATTTGAGTCTCTTCAAAGTTGTATCCGAAAATCTTCAAGAAAGAGTGCTAAAAGATGGAGAAGACAAGGCAGCCCTCAAGGCTGAAAATCAGCAGCTCAGGCTTTTCATTTCTAACCTTGTTCATGGTTCTTCGCAAACAACCCAGTTGCTGCCCCAGGTCTTGGAGACACCAGCTGATCACCATCAGTTAAGACAGTTGGTCATATGTGGGAAGGAGACTCAGGAGTGGATCGAGAGCTTCATTGTCAGAGGAAGGGAGATCTTGGCTCGGATGTTCCAGTTGAGAGAAAACGCTCATGAACTTCGTCAAGGCATCCAAGGATTTGAACAAACACTGGCTGAAGTAAAACCTAGGCATGAGATTATCATTGCTGATTTAGACACAGCCTACGGTTCAGCAGTTTCAAAGGAGCACAAAAGACAAATCCTTGCTTGGAGAGAGCGTCATGTTTTCAAAGTTAAAACTTATGAGAGGATATCTGAAGAATTCATCACCTACAGACAAAGGGTGGTTGAAGCTCTTCTTTTCATCAGCGAATTCGTCATAGAGATCCCCTCTTAGTACAGCCTTGAAGATGGTTCTTACGTCGGGCTTGAAGAGGTGCAAAATCAGTTCGAGAATGTTGTTCATGGTTGTAGTCCAGTTGGCGGAAGGATAGGCCATATTTCAGTGATGTCAGCAAAGTTCGATAAAGCAGCCAATGAGATCGAAGATTTCCTGAGATCTATTGCAGATGCTGAAGATATTCTTGAAAAACGGTGTTTTGCTGTTGATGGCATAGATGCACCGAACCGGGACACAATCTCTAACTTCCTAGCGGATGTGATCGAGCTTTAAAGCAGCTTTCTTCTAGAAGCTTTCTTTCCCGCTTTCTTTCTATTCTTGGAATAATCCTTATCCATTCTTTGAGGATAGAAAGAAGATAAGATGTAATAGTTGGCGTTTCCCGCTTTTTCTGCTTTTTAGGGTTTTATCTTTCTAGATTTAGTAATAAAGCTTGCTTGCTGAGCAAGCCCTAGATTGTGAAAGCAAGGAGATTTTAGGGTTCCCTACTCCTCTGCTTCTCTATAAATAAGAGCCTTTGCTCATTTATTTCTTTAACCGTGCTAGTGAGAACAAAACGCGAGCCTATTGTGCCTTCTATTTGTTGCTCAAGTATTGTTCATTTGTGTTGTGATAAGCAAATTGTTGAGCCTCTTTAGCCAACAAGGAGTTAGTGAGATTGCTGTTTTCTATTGTGTTAAGAATAAGTTTGCAAGCCTCCTTAGCTGCAATTTCTTGTTCAAGGCATGTTAGAAGTGAGCTTTGTTTCAGAGATTTGAGTGATAAAATCATGAGCCTCTTTTGCCTTGGTCTAAAATCTCAGATTTCCGTTATCTATGTTCTACTTTTATGATCTTTATTTCAGCTTGCAGTGAAGTGTGTAGGTGTTTGTTGAAAGAGAGATTATTGAAGTATGTTTGTCAGAAAATCTACCTTGTTAATTTCTAACTTCTCTTGCTCTATTACTTGAGAGGTTAGGAACGCCTTTAGTTTAAGTTAGTCGTAGTTGAACTTCTTATCGAAAATCTCACCAGGGCTTGTGTTTAAAACCTTGTGCTCTAAGCTGATAAAAAGATAGGCAACTTAGTTTTAGTTTACTTTCTTTCAAACACCATCAGCAAGAGGGAGCTTCCCCTCCTAATTTGAAGAGCAGTTTATCTGTGCATAGCTGTCCGTTTTCAAATCCGCATTCTAGAGGTGCGAATTTAAACGCCAACAATGCCCATTTCCAAGTTAACTCCAGATCTCACTAATTATGCATGTTAGATCCCATTAATTATGGATGTCTATTTTGGAGACACATTTTGTAATTAAGTTCACTTGTAGTTTAGTTTCAGTCAACCGAAGTAGACTTCCGATTGACTCTTTGTTTAGTTTCAGTTAACTGAAGTAGATTTCTAGTTAACTGTTTGCTCACCTACTTTTAGACATAGGAATAAATCTTGCTGATTGCCAAGAACTAATTGTTAACTCAAGGATATTTTAGGGTTGCCTACTCCTTTGAGTTCTATAAATAAGAGCCTCGAGCTCATTATTTGTTAACTTTTACTTACTATGCGAAATTGTTGCACCATTGTTGCCAACAAGTTTAAAAGTGATTATTTGTTCACTCTTGGATGAGAGTTATTTGGTTTGATGAGCAATTGTGCATGATTTCATGCCTTTGCATGTCCCAATTCTTTGTAACTCGTTGAAGAAATTTGAAGAAGAAAATAAGAAGGCGCTTGCATTTTGATCCAAATATTTGAGTTCTTTCAATGTTTTGTGTTTATAGCTTGTTTCAATCTCCTCCTTGGACAGAGGTTCCTCGTCCTTGGATATTTTGTCATTGATAGTTATCGTTTGATGTTGTTCAATGAATGGTCTTTCAGCCTAGACTTTGGACAGGTGTTGTCACCTCCTCGAGAATCCTATTAGCTAAGGCATTGTATCTTGTTGTTTCTAGTAAGCTGTTTCCTAGCCTATACCTCAGACAGGGGTTCCTCCTCCTTGGCAAGGCTAAGATCCAACTTATCGTAAAGAGTGTTTGCTTGCACAAAGCCATATTTCTAGCATAGATTTGAGAGTTTAGAGCCTCAGACTCATTCTGGCGAGACAGTCGGACCAAGCAATCCAACCATCCATTTCTGCTCTTATGCCCTCATGCTCTGTTTATCTTGGGGAGATAGGATAGATTAAAAGCTAGTTTAGTCGTAGTTAAGATCTGCAGAAACTAGAGAAAAGCTTAGCTACGACGCATTGTGTTTGTGCACCCTTGTGTCCTACCGTTGAGTAAAACAGATAGTAACCTTAGTCTACTATACTTTTTTACTCATAACATCAGCAAAGAGGGATCTTCCTCTCTATAATTCGAAGGAGCAATACTATAACACTTGCAATAGTAGACCGTTTCCAATAAGCACTTCAGAGGTGCTAATTGAAACGCCAACACAGAGTAAAGTTTGCACATTTCCGAGACAAGCTTGGAGTGGTGGAGAATGTCGTCCTTGTTGAGAGGGAGTCTCAACTTCATTAAGTTTTGTTGTAATGTATATTTCTTTGAGACAGAGAAATATGAGGTGAAAGCCCTTGTAGATTATATTTCTCTGAGATGGAGAAATATGAGGTGAAAGTCCTTGTAGTGTATATTTCTCTAAGATAGAGAAATATGAGGTGAAAGCCCTTGTAGTGTATATTTCTCTAAGACAGAGAAATATGAGGGTTAAAGCCCTTGTAGTGTATATTTCTTTGAGACTGAGAAATATGAGGTGCAAGCCCTTGTACAAATCACATCTCTGAGACTGAGCTGTGTTTTCCACAATTGGGTGTAGCCATTGTGGACATCATGTTGAGAGAATCCATGACCAGATATTTGAAAATATCTCCCTAGCTAAGAGGGAGTGTTAGTGTTTTTGTAGCGGCGGGAGATATTTTCTCTTAAATATAATTGACTCAAGGCAAGTCAGCCTTTGTTTTATCATCAAATCAATTCCATTCCAATTTGAATTCTTCAGCAGTAGGTTCGCCTTGTAAGCAGCAGATTTGCTTCAAGGAGAAGTGTCATTATGTGTGTATTCAAGATTTGCTTCAAGGAGAAGTGTCATTATTCATTGTATTAGACTTGGCCTTTTCTAGGGCCTGATTTTGTGTGCTATTTCTGCACTTATTCTTCTGATTTATAAGATAATATTTTGTTGGGTTTTT
The DNA here is from genome assembly GCA_007258455.2 of Sequoia sempervirens. Taxonomy (NCBI): domain Eukaryota; kingdom Viridiplantae; phylum Streptophyta; class Pinopsida; order Cupressales; family Cupressaceae; genus Sequoia; species Sequoia sempervirens. The sequence goes on along the minus strand of VDFB02058242.1, from coordinate 576,023,416 downwards.
CTTCCTTGAGTAGGAGGGTTTTCCCAGGGTAAAATACTGTGTTCATTGTTCTATGTGTTGTATTTTCTGCTTATTTGCATTTCTGATCTGAAAACTAACACAAAAAACGTGCCACAAGAAGCATCAGAAAACGATTTGTCAATCGTCCAGACAAAGGGAAACAATGTCCAAAAACAAAGAAAAAATCGCGTCCAGAGGTCGCGGGTCCTTGGCTTGTAGAAAAATGTGTTTCTTAAAAATGCCTAGAAAGCTATAGACGCCCAAAAGTCTGCAAAAACACGCGCCCATAAAACTTTTCACGCAGCCAAAAGAAGGAACAAAAATCACAAGCAGCAGAAAAATAACCTCGCACGATTTATAACTGTAAAAAAAGCCCTCAATTTTTAGCAGAAAGAGACGCAAGAACAAACACGTGATTTCAAAAATGACTAGAAGAAGCTAGTTGCGCGCTCAGAAGAAAGAACAGACGACGCCCAAAATACACTCTCAGATGCAATTTAAAAAAAAACTTACAAGATTATGAATGGCACCAAAATCAAATTTGGCTTTGATACCATATTACAAAGAAGATGGTAAAATATTCGATGTATTTACACAATAGAATTTACACGAGCGAGATTTAGAAAGAAAACTTAAAGTTTCTAAATCTACACTGAAGAATAACAAAGAAATAAATCTACATAAATATATTACATAATTGAGCATTAATAACTAAGTAAATATTATTTTAATAGATGGGTGGCAAAAATTTCATGCTTCTAGATGTTTTGACCATGTGAATAACTTACATTATTTGCTTGTGATCTTGATCATGGCCTTCAATAATACTAGCCACTTTTGTTTTGAGCTGCTCCGTTTCTTCTTTTGTTGGTGCCAACTTTATTTTTGCAGCTTTGGCTAGTTGGGATTGTTGGTCTGAGTGCTCTTGGAATCACTTTTGTCGATTCTCCAACTCATTGTGTAAATTTTTAGAAGTCAGGGTTACTTGGTCAACCTCCTTTGAAGCCTTCTTCTGTGCACTCATCTCAAGGTACAACATAAGATATTGGTAGCAGAAATGATACTCTATTGAATACAAAGCTGCTAGGATCTTTGAAATTTCAGGAGGGAGGAATGCAAACTAGTAACCAAGTGTTATAAATTTCTTGGGTGAGCTTCCCTAGCCATCCTCTGTTCAAAAATAACTATGTGAACTCCAAGTGGCATTCCCTTTCAACAAACTTCTGAATTTGCAAAACCTCTTAAATGATCATGGGAAGTGTGTGTTATCTAGTCCCTTCACAATATCAACTACTTCCAACATGACATAGGCCATGCACTTTAGACTCTAAATAAATTGTTGTAGAGTCCCTATTGGAACAACAAGATATGGCTCCCAAAAGTGTACAAACATTCTCCCTAAATGTTCCTTTGAAGGACTACATGGTGCAAAATGTGTGCGAGTGAAACTAGCAATCTCCATAGGTGATTGTAGCTATTTAGTATCAGGCCTATCACTCCTTCCTACCTTGTCTATTCAAAAAAATCTTGTGAAATTTTGACATATCCAACATAAGACTCATTGGAGGAATGTTTTGTGTTTCCAATTGAGTCTGTAATTGGTCAAGCCAATCTTTTATGTTGAGCCTCATCACAAATAGGAGGGTTTAGTGTTGGAAATGTTGCAGGAAGAACTAGTGCCACTAGCTCTTTAAATTCTTCTTCCCATTCGCCTTCTTTTGTGGTGATGTCTTCTTTAGATGTCATATCTTCTACTCTTTTATTTTTTTGTATAAGTTTGGGTGTCATCTTGCCCTGAAACCTTGGAATATTGTGCTCCCAAAGATTTCCATTGAAAATAGAGGGCCATAAAGGGTTATATGAAATATTAGGCTATAGTTCCTCGTTTTCTACTTGAGTGTAAACTACATCAAAGAAAGCCCTATAGCATGTTGGATCATATAAAAACTCTTATGTTGCATAGACATGAAATCATGAACTTTGGTGCTCAATAACTCACCCCAATTAAACACTTCCATGTACTCGCCCCTAGGTGTAGAAACAACTTGCATCGGGCATCTAAGTAGGAGAGAGTTGCAAAAACCTTGTTTCAAGTCTTTAAACTATTAGAGTTTAGATGCACATTCATAGATTAATTTTCAGATTTAAATACATAAAACCTAGGTTACCGAATTGTCCAACTTTGCAGGGCATTTCCGGAGACAAAACGTTTCTAGTACGGATTCAGGTACAAAACCCTTTGGAATTGTCCTAGAATCGGTTTTTCCCTATGGAATCATTTCCAGATTTGGTGTAACATATCTAGGTGATTTAGAGGCAGACGTGGCGATTCCAAGGTGTTTGTGGATAGTTTCCAGACGTCTTTTGACTTTCCAACTAAAGGCAGGGAAAATGTGTGCGATTTTATTGCATTTTATTTTGTGTTTGAAGAGGCAAAGAAAGCTTTGTAGGATAAAAAATGCTATGACTAGAAGGAAAAAACACTGGACCAAGGCACACCTCAACGCTAGGGCAGATCTTTGCGTGACTTAGCAAAAGCACGACCAGGGCAGAGAGGCAGGGAGGCACACAACGGTTTTTCATTTTTTTAACTTTTTTTTCATTTGTTTTTTGAAACGAAAACCCTTAGCTTTTATTTTCTATTTTTTATTTTAAAATTAATTTTTTTAATGATTTAAAATTTAAAGTCTAAATTATCTATTAAGTTATTAAATATTATCAAATATCAAATACTGTAATGGTTAATAATTAACTATTATAGTATTTGATATTTGATGTTTATTATTTATTATTTATTATTTAACATTTGCTGTATAATATTATTGTTAAATAATAAATTATTAAATCACACCATATTATATTATATATAAATTTATAATACACATTTCTCATTAATTTAAATAATTTATTAAATAATGAATATATTATATATTAAATAATTTAATTATTAATATAATTATAACTTGTATAATTAAATTATTAATAAAGAATAATATATAATTTTTAAACTATAATATTAACATATTATATATAATATAATAAAATTATAATATAATATTATATATTATAGTTTAAAAATTATATCTAATATACGTTCGACGTTTTTATATATATATATATATATATTTAAATATTTTATTATATTTTTGTATGGATGTACCCGATTCTATACCCAACCCCCAAATTTTTTTACAGTACCCACGTACCTGTACTGGTGCCCGTACTTGATTCGACAACTTAGCATAAAACCATAGCACACAGATTTATGTGGGAAAACCCTTTCGGGAAAAAACCCACACACCAAAGCACAGATCAATTCTATTATCAGTAACAAAGTGGTTACAATACAATAACAAAGTGTATTCTCTTGTAGGTGTCTTTACACTATGATGCAAATTTGGAGTAATTCCGATAGCATAACGATTTCTTAGAAAATACAAAAATCATCTCAAAAAATACATAAACATTTCTCATATTTATAAACCTCTATCATGGGTGCCCAGGAATGACATGTGTCATTTCCACAGTCTTTGCATGCATGCAAACTGAAATAAAAAACACGCACAAGTCCTAACTGACCAAAAAAGCAATTTGTCAATCATGCAACAATATGCAACATGCAAGGTGCCCAACTCCAATATTTCATGCAAATATTAAGTAGCCTTAACATGCATGGTGTCCCAGTATAGAAAATCTACCCAACTGCCAATTTTGAACTTTCCTTTGACTTCTAGTCAACTTGACTAGTTGTCATAGTCCCATTTAGTATCTATCCAAAATCACGCCATGTGATAACTTCAAAAGCAAGGACACATGTCACTATGACACACCTTTGAGAGGTTTTCACAAACACCTCTTCCCAATTGAGTGCCCAAGTGACAAGTGGCACAATTTCGTGCTTCCACCAAACATGTAGGAGGCCAACTTGCAAATGGGTCCCACAAATTGTTTTATCAACTTAGAAACATATCACTTAGGATTTAGTTAATAAAATATGCAGCAAAGGGACTAATTTATTTAATTAAATAATCTTGGGACTCTCTAAGGTTGAGACACCTTAATCCCATCATTCTCCTGCTTGTTGAAGACCTTACAAGAGTCACTATATCACTGTTCAAGCCATAAGGCCCATAGAACCAAAACACCATCTGAACTTCTTTGTGTTCACTGGCTTTGTCAATGCATCTGCGACATTCACCAAAGTATCAACCTTTTCCAACTCCATTTTTCCATCTTCCACCATATCATGGACAAAGTGAAATTGAACATAAATGTGCTTTGTTCTAGCATGGAAAAGTAGGATTCTTCACTAAACAAATAGCATTCTAGCTGTCACAACAGATAGTAATTTTTCCTACATCAAAACCAATATCAAAACACATCCTCTTAAGCCAAATGGCTTTGCAAGCATGAGTAGCTGCCATGCACTTTTCTTTTGTAGTGGACAAAGCGACTACAATCATCTGCTTACTCATCCAACTTATAGCACCACCAAACATCGTGAAAACGTATCCACTGGTGGATCTTTGGCTATCAATGTCACTTGCTCAATTAGAATCCACATATCCATGAATGCTCACTGACTACCGAGATCTAGTAGGATAACCATGAAAACACAAGGCATACTCAAAAGTACCCCACAAATATTTGAACACTCTCTTCACTGTATCCCAATGCACCCATCCAGGATTAGCCATAAACTGACTAAGGACTCCCACTGATTGGACAATGTCTGGCCTCGTACAGACCATAGCATACATCAAGCTAGCAACGACACTCGCATATTGTACTTTGGTCATGTCCTCCATCTCGGTAGGAGATTTTGGACATTCCTCCACAAAAAGCTTTGTCCCTTGCATTATAGGAACAACTAATTTTGTAATAACCCCCTCTGGTTTGGGGTTTTACTAGGAAATATAGAAAATATAGATATTTACAAAACAAACCAATTCCAAAATAGTTGCATGAAAATTAAAACTCAGATTTGATTATGGCTTAAGAAATTGCATTAGAATCATACCCAGATTACATAATGTGCAATAATGCAGTTTTGAAAGTGTTTGAACAACAACTAAGAATATCGACAATCTCCAAAAACCTTGAATGTCCCTTCAAACTGATTAGCAAACTGAACCTTTCAAACTCTATAAAACCCCTGAATGATGTTGATTTAATTGCAGCTTCGGGCTTCATACTTCCTTATTTATATGTGATTATTCAATGTAAAGAGACGCTTCACATGGCAACTTTGTAATTATCTTCTTGGCCGACCTTCCTTGTAAATTGTATTTATTAAATTGAAATTATATTTTTATGATGGCCGACCTTGCATGAAAAGGTGCGACCTCTCTCCTTCAAGTTGTATAAATACAAGATCATTCCATTCCATTTGTGCATCAATGAATTTCGAGCATTTCTTATCTTCCAAGTGCGAATTCTTCAAGGGAAAATCAATCAAGTGCAGATTGCAAATTATCAAGAGCAGATAGTGAATTTCTTAAGGGCAGATCTGAGTTACAAGGAAGTGCTGATTACTTGTTATCATTGCATCTTGTGAAGGTGCTGCATATCGGCCTTGAGATTGGACTCATTGTAATGAGACTTGTTGCCATTAGTGATATATAATAGAGAGATATTTGTTGCTAGGTTTTTCCCCTCAAGAGAAGGGTTTTCCCAGGGTATTTGTTGTGTCTTTGTGTTTGATTTTGAAATTAATTTTTGTGCATTAAATGTGATCATAAAAACTAACAAATGATTATCTCCAGGAAAATCAGTGAAGCTCTGTAATAATCTCTATATGAGACTATCTCTTAGAATGCCCTTGGGTGATCTTCCACACATGTAGACATTGTTCTCTTTGAGGGTTTTCGTCCTCAAAAAGCTTGAATCTTCAAAACCAACAAACCCTTGCTCAATTTCTCCAATTTGTACAAGTTTTAATAAAAATAATCAATGATAATGAAAAAGCAAATGTTTTTCACTTTATATATTCTCCAAATCCCCACTTGGCCAAATAATTAAAGACAATATTTTCTTTTGATGCATTCGGTCCTTTTAAAATAATAAATTAATAAAGCATCATTAATATAACACTTTATTAATTTCCATTCAACCCCCTTATATCACCTCTTGATAAGTTGTCATTAAATATTAATATTATTAAAGTCAAATAACTTTAATAATATAATAAACCATTAATCCTCAATAAATTACCCAACGCCAACTCAAATAGGCTTGATGATGATTGATCCAGATAAGACTTACTATAAATAGTAATTATAGGCGATATGACCAAGTTACTATAAATAGTAAGTGTGAGAGAAATCAACTAGACTGACCTCGAGAGGGTCCACCACCAAAACACTAAGTCATTGAGCAAGATAAAATTGAGATAAACATTTGAAAATCCATTTGAGGAACCACTAAACACCCTCAAAAGGGTCCCCTGAACATCCAATTAGCCTATGGGGACTAGATACTAGGCTAACTACTACAAAGATACAAATCCCGAAAAAAAAGGGGACATTAGAGTTCACCCTTCCCAAGATTGCTTGTCCCCAAGCAATCCTCCCCTGAACAACCAAGCCCGTCTTGAATTCCAGGATCCCATACCAGTCTATACAATGTTCTACCAAAACTCCATTACAACCACTGGAGAAAGATAGAATCCAACTTGGCAGCCTTGTCAAACACTATCTAAAGAAGAAGCAAACTGCCAAGCATAGTAGATCCCAAAGCCCACAACCCAACTAAAACCTTGCCATACTCATCACCTGTTGACCTTCGTTGCGCAATTCTAATATGATCTTCACCAAGCTAAAGATGGTGAAGCAACACAGTGTAATCATCTCCAAGTATCATAAACCTCCATGGGTGTACTCCACCTAGATCCCATGAACAAATTTGGAATTTGTCCTTCCTATCTTCTGATGGCTCCTACTGCACCATTCTAACTACACAAGAAATGCCAAAACCGCTCAAAATCTACTCCTATGTCATGTATCCCATCAACATGATTATCTTGAGGAAGTAGCTCAGAATACCTGTAAGATTTGTCCCCTTTATCCACAAAAGGAAACACCTCATACCAACCATCCAACTCATACTTGTGTGTCTTCTACATCATAGTCAAATCAAATGTGAGTAGGCTGAAAGTAAAGTTGTATGCACACCGCACAATATACACATTGTGGAATGCATCAGTAAGCCCTATCGAAAGCCTTGATCCACTACTTGGATCCCAAGTCTTGCAATTCTCACTCAACTCCGTACAAGGGTCAGAAAGAGCACTATCATCCAACTCATAGAGTGAATTATCATAAGACAAATCAACATCAACCCCAAACAATGGATTATTTACAAATTGTAAATTGTCTCCTTGCTGATCTGAATTATCTCTTTCTAAATTTTTTGGGCAATGGACAAGATCATACTCCTCCATTCCCTATTCAACCTCTTTTCCTTTTCCTCTTCTCTCCTTTCCACTAAGGGAGATAACACATCAACTTCCTTCAGAAATTCCCCTCAACACATACTTACTACCATCAATTGTAAATTTCATTTCCATTGTGTGCAAGTTGAGGGAAAACAAACCAATTGCATGAAGCCACTTCATGCTTAAGACCACATCCATCTCACCCATGCTGACCACATATTAATCAGCTTGGTACTCATAATCATTCAGCTACAAGGTGAGATTAAGAATTCTCTTCGTACATGTGAAAGTGAAACCATCTGCAACTCTCACTTTGAACCCCTCAAAATCTTCTGTTTGAAGTTTGCGTCTGACAACTACTCTCTTATCAATGAAGTTATGAGTGGCTCCTGTATCAAGCAAAGTGATCACACGTTCCAATCGTTTGATTTTGAATGACCCCTCTCTTTGGATGCTAGAGAGTTGTGCCATAGGAGATGACTTTGCTAAGTCAGTTTTTGACTCATTAGATGCTCTTCCTATCTCATTGTCCTCCAGATCAGATCGCTGTTCAAAAATTTCGGAATTGATTTCGTTAGCATTGAAGTATTCCATTTGATTGGCATGACCCTACATAGGACACTTATGACCCAATTGCCTAGGCCCTTTGCATTTGAAGCATAATTTCTACTTCCTCAAGTCTTTTATGGTGTCATTATTACCTTTTTGTGATGGTTTCTTCTGCTGATCTGCAACTTTATGATGACTATCATCCTTGGGATAGGTGCTTGTTTTAGGCAAAAATTGCCTTTTTGGGGCAGCAAGCTCCATGTTTCGCGCTTTCTTCATCGCATCCTGTAATGAGGGTGGATCAAAAGCTTTTATCCATCCACGTAAGGGCTCCATAAGACCCTCACAAAAGAGAACTAAAAGTCTCCTCTTTGTTATGCCAAGAACCATATCGGAGAGCCTTTGAAAAGCAAAGATTTAAGACTCCAATGACCCAAGCTGCTTCAGCTGTGCAAGCTCTCGGAAGTATACTTCTTGGTCTTTCTTATCAAACCGATCAATGAGTTTATTAGTAAACTCATCATAGGTGGTGATTGACCTATACCCAAACGTGATCAATCCATGATACCACCACTCATGTGCCAATCCATCCAGATGAAGAGTGACAAATCTGGTTGCCTCATCCTTTGGCATGGGCCTCAAGGAGAGGTAGTTGTCCAATTTCCGGACCTAGGCACGTGTTGAATCCTATCACTCCCATCATAATGCTCCAATGTTATCTTACCCACTGCCGGCTAAGTCTCTCGTCACTTGCGGTGCTCTAGCCTCCAATTTGCTAATTGCCATAGCCCTTTGTATCCTCTAGTTCAAGAACTGGTCAAAGGTTAACATATTCTTGATATGAAGAGGCAATGTAATATAATTTGCATGGCTGGCCTTGACCTCAACAACCATGGATAATTGCTGCTTAGGAGGTTGATCTTAGCAAACATGTGTCTTTGCCCTACATGTGAAAGTAGGTTGCAGGGGCCTAGATGTGGGGTAAGTGTTAGTCCTCTACCTATCATTGGGCTATGCGTTGGAACAACTATCCTCAGAACGCATTGTATGACTAGAGGGAGTATTTTGGTTCATTTTATGTAGGAGCTCTGCCATCATGTCCATCATGATGTCATATTTGCATTGCATTATGGAATCAGGACTAAATGAACCAGATTTTCCTTTATCCCCATCTGCCATGGCACTCGTAAAATTGGCGTTGTCACCTGGTGAACTGTGAATACCCAATGCCTCTTCGAAAGTTTGACCTTTTGGCAATTACGAGGGTTTCCACAATCTTGAAACTTTATGATAAGCCTGATCTTTTTCACTCATTATAGCGATCTTTTAAATTGATTTCCTTAGTTTGACATATGCTCACATTTTGTCAAACAATTGTGATGAAATGATTTAGCTTCAGTGATTAATTGTCCTCTAGATTTCCAAATAATCTAATATTTGCAATTTGTTCCCCACTAACTTGATTCTATAGTTATGCAATTGTAAAGGATTTACAAAATAGAGAATTTCTGGACTTGATTACAAGCATAAAGATGATTGGAGAAATTATTTTTGAGTTCTTAGAATTAAACATAAGAGTCCTAGATTTCACAACTATATGTCATCAACGACTTTGGCTAGCGTTAATTTTATGGTTTTCTCTTTAAATAAACCCCAAACTCCTCCTATCAATGACTATATGATTAGCGTTGCCAACACACATAATATATGGTATTGGAAAAATACTCACTTCCTTTAATCTAGCGTTAATTTTCTTGTATGGCTCGATATTAAAACCCACACGACTCCTTTATTGTTTGGCGTAAATATTCTTGAGGCAACAATATAGTCTTTAATTTCTTCATGACTCCTTGAACCTTGCAGATTTTTGTTTGTCCTTTCCCCACATGGACATTCATTTCAAGCCGTTGCTGCTATTTGATTGTCTTTTTCTATAGCCCACAACTGTGATCAGTTTGTCATTTTGATTTGTCTAATCTGACCTTCTTGGCTCGATGATATACCAAAATCCTTCACACTTTGCTTTGATCATGTTTGACTCCTAATTTTGTCTTCTAGTGGCTCCTTAATATGAATATGGAAGCAACACTCTCCTTTAAACCAATTAATATCGATATCTCCCAAATATTTGCGATAGAGCCTTCAAAGGAAGCAGCAATGTTTTAGTAGTGATGGTTTAACATTTATCAAATGTTAATACGGAAGCACACACTCATAGAGGTCCTGATGGAATAATGGATTATCTTGTTGCTTTTTGACTTCACACAAACTCCTTAAAGCATAAATAATTGATTCCCTCAAATCATCGCTGCTGCATACACTTTTGTCCTATCTACAAATTGACTCATCGGAGTTTGTCTTATCTATAGTTTTGTCCTTTCTGCTACAATTCGTGAACTTCAAACAAGGAACTAAGGTTTGTATTTCATGTGAGGATTGCATAAACCTTATGACACCCAATAAGAAGTGGATGAATTCATTGTCCCACTATAAATCGTATGGCCCCTTTCTGTCCAAAGAATATGGCCAGGAAAAAATTCAAGCAAGGAATTAATATATTAATTTGTAATACTTCAAACTTGGTACTTGGCAAGCTCTGAAGATCCTTCAGGCTAGCAAGAAAATGCTGGGCTCTGATACCACTGTAATAACCCCCTCTGGTCTGGGGTTTTACTAGGAAATATAGAAAATATAGATATTTGCAAAACAAACCAATTCCAAACAGTTGCATGAAAATTAAAACTCAGATTTGATTATGTCTTAAGAAATTGCATTAGAATCATACTCGGATTACATAATGTACAATAATGCAGATCTGAAAGTGTTTGAACAGCAACTAAGAATATAAACAATCTCCAAAAACCCTGTATGATTTCCACTCTAAATGTCCCTTCAAACTGATTATCAAACTAAACCTTGAAAACTTTGTAAAACCCCTGAATGATGATCTCCAGGAAAAGCAATGGAGCTCTGTAATAATCTCTATATGAGACTATCTCTCAGAATGCCCTTGGGTGATCTTCCATACCTGTAGACATTGCTCTCTCTGAAGGTTTTCATCCTCAAAAAGTTTGAATCTTCAAAACCAACAAACCCTTGCTCAGTTTCTCCAATTTGCACAAGTTTTAATAAAAATGATCAATGATAATAAAAAAGCAAGTGCTTTTTGCTTTATATACTCCCCAAATCCCCACTTGGCCAAATAATTAAATATAATATTTTCTTTTGATGCATTTGGCCTTTTTAAAATAAGAAATTAATAAAGCATCATTAATATAACACTTTATTAATTTCCATTCAACCCCCTTATATCACCTTTTGATAAGTTGTCATTAAATATTAATATTATTAAAGTCAAATAACTTTAATAATATAATAAACCATTAATCCTCAATAAATTACCCAATGCCAACTCAAATAGGCCTGATGAGGACGAATGGTCTAGATAAGACTTACTATAAATAGTAAGTACATGCGATATGACCAAGTGATTTATTATAAATAGTATGGGAGAAATCGACCAAAACGACCTCCAGAGGATCCTCCAGCAAAACACCGAGTCACTGAGCAAGAGAAAACTTAGATAAACATTTGAAAACCTAACCGAGGAACCATTGAACACCCTCAAAAGGGTCCCCTGAACATCCCATCAGGTTATGGGGACTAGATACTAGGCTAACCACTGCAAAGATACAAATCTCAGAAAAAGGTGACATTACAAATTGGCTGCAAGTTGTCATGTTAAATCTCTCCAAAACTAAATTGACATACTTGCTTTGGTTTAATCAAAGTTTTTTGTTAGTTCTGTCTCTTTTGATCTCCGTCCCTAGAATATACATCGCAACACCTAGATCCTTCATCTCAAACTGTGCTAACAGTTGAGACTTCAAATCTTAAATCATGCTCTTACCATTTCCAATAAACAACATATCATCCACATACAGGCCTATGATGAGAATGCGACCATTGTGAGTCTTGTAATAGACACAATGATTAGATTTGGATCTCAGAAATCCCAAAGACAACACATAGGTGTCAAAATTTTGGTACCACATTCTAAGAGATTGCTTCAAACCATATAGAGATTTCTTCAACTTGCATACTAGGTTCGCTTTACCTTTCTCAACAAAATGCTTTGGCTGTGACATATAATTTTTTTCTTCCAAATCACCATGATAGAATGCTGTATTCACATCCATCTATTCCACTTCTAGATCGTAAGCAGTTGCAAGTGATGTTAGTTTTAGGATCAGAAATGAAATAAGCAGAAATACAACACATAAAACAATGAACACAGCAGATACCCTAGGAAAACCCTCCTTCTCGAGGGAGAAAAACCCAGCAAAATATATCTTTTATATATGTAAAGAAAAGAGCAGAAATCTGCTTACAATTCAGATCCTACACAAGGCCGAATATCATACAAAGTGTAGAGACAATTCTCCTTGATACAAAAATAAAAAAGAATATGCTTCTCCTTGAAATCTGATCTGCTGCTACAAGAAGCAAACTGCTGCTAGGAATGTGAATTGCTGCTAAGAATGAACTCTTGCTGCTATGAAATGACGAACTTCTGCTGCTTAGAAATGGCGAACTTCTGCCGCTTGCTTGATGCGAATAATAATGAATGAACTTGATGTCCAAATGAGAAGAAGTCACCTTCCTTATATACCAAGATACGCGACCTCTTCACTAGGTCAGCTCCCTTAGAAGATAAAAAATAAAAAATATTATTTGAAACATGAAGGCCGACCAGCCTTTAACTAAGGGAAAATAGCTCCTGAAGCTATAAAGCACTAACACTCCCTCTTAGCTAGGGAGGCATTTTCCAGATATCCTCATCATGGAGTCTCTCAAAATGACGCTCATAATGGCTACACCCACACCTCAGTCTCAGAGATGTACAAGAGTTCATCACGGAGTCTCACAACGTGATGTCGTCATGGAGTCTCTCAACATGACGTCCACAATGGCTACTCCCATGTGTGGAAATAAACACATCTCAGTCTCAGAGATGTACAAGGGTCCATCACGGAGTCTCTCAACGTGATGTCGTCATGGAGTCTCTCAACATGACGTCTCATCTCAGTCTCAGAGATGAACAAGGGCGCACACCTCATATTTCTCCGTCTCAAAGAAATATACACTACAAGGGCTTTCATAATGATGTGACTCCCTTTGAAGCTCCAAGTACTCACATCAACCTTCTAACCTTGTCCAAGGTTGCCTCTATTGGTTTGTTAGACTCCCTCTGAATGTTATTTCCTCCTCTTCGAAGAAACTGATTGACTTTTAGAAAAAGAAACCTTCTGAATCAACTTTAGAACTTGGCTCCTTCTGAGATGTCCCTATGTCAATTTTCGCAGTAGAAACATGTTGTGTAGACCTTAATTTGCAATCTCAAGCAAAGTGACCATACTTGTCACACCTGTAACATTGAATGTGAGAGAGATCCTTCTTCGGTTTTGGGGTAGAATCTGATTCTCTATCTCTATTCCTCTTTTGTCCTTTGCCTCTTTCTTTAGAAGTATGTGTAGCAAGGACTTGATTTTCTACATCATGATAGTTTTGCCCAATACCTCTTGCTGCCAACCTGGACTCTTCTTGAATACAATCAGCTCGAAGACAATCAAACTTGGGAAACTTAGATCTCCCACTGGTGCTTTGGATAAAGGGCTCCCAAGATTGGGGAAGACCATTTAGTGCCAGCATAACAAGATCTCTGTTTGCAATTATATCCCCAATAGCGCTCAACTGATCTCTCAAATCAGCAATCTTCATAAAGAATGAGATGACTGAATCTTCTTTAGCCATTTTTACATGGTGAAGTTGTTGTCTCAAAGCAAGGGCTCTGCTGGTATTGTTGATCTCATACAATCCTTTTAGAGTATCAAACATTTCTTTAGTTGTCTTCAACTTGGAGATGATCGGTACTAGGTGATTCATCACAGAGTCTATCATGATCTTTCTAGCCTTCATGCCATTTTTCTTCCAGTGGATTTTCTTAGTATCATCAGAAGGCTCGGGCATATCATTTTCCACAAAATCAAGATCATTCTCCTCTAATGCAATGAGTCCTTGGGTTTCCAAGAGTTGAAGTTTGAAGCTCCATCAAGCCTATCTTCTACCTTGACACCATTCACCATCTTCTTTTTCCACACAAATTCACCTTCAAAGATCTGTCCTTAAGTCTGTAATAATTTGCAACCTCAGATCTGCAATACTTTGCCTTCAAGATTTTCCCTAGATGAAAAGTTGACCTGACTACTTAAACAAATCTGATCAGATCTTTTCTTAGACCCGCTTTGATACCATGTTAGTTTTAGGATAAAAAATGAAATAAGCAAAAATACAACAACACATAGAACAATGAACACAGCAGATACCCTGGGAAAACCCTCCTTCTCAAAGGAGAAAAACCCAGCAAAATATATCTCTTATATATGTAAAGAAAAGAGCAGAAATATGCTTGCAATTCAGGCCCTACACAAGGTCGAATATCGTACAAAGTGTAGAGATAATTCTCCTTGATACAGAAATACAAAAGAATATGCTTCTCCTTGAAATCTGATCTGCTGCTACAAGAAGCGAATTGCTGCTAGGAATGTGAAGTGCTGCTAAGAATGAACTCTTGCTGCTATGAAATGGCAAACTTCTGCTGCTTGCTTGATGCGAATAATAATGAATGAACTTGATGTCCAAATGAGAAGTCACCTTCCTTATATACCAAGATAGGCGACCTCTTCACTAGGTCGGCTCCCTTAGAAGATAAAAAATAAAAAATATTAGTTGAAACATGAAGGCCGACCAGCCTTTAACTAAGGGAAAATAGCTTCCGAAGCTATAAAGCACTAACAAGTGATAGGAGGAACCTAATAGATGCCAACTTTGCTACAAGAGAGAATATTTCACAATAATCAATTCCCTCCACTTGAGAATACCCCTTCGCAACCAACCGCACTTTATGCCTCCCAACATTGCCATCTAGACCATGTTTCTTCTTGAACATCCATTTGCATCCAATGGGTTTCCATCCTTCAGGAAAAGGTAGCAGATCCCATGTAGCATTCTTCTTCAATGCAACCATTTCTTCATTCATGGCTTCCATCTAGGAATCTACATCATGCATACCCATAGCCTCTTTAACTGTCCTTAGCTCATTAGTGTCTCTATAGTAGAAGTGTGATCTTCTGAGTGTTGAAACCTTCCATTGTTGATTTGTAGCCGAGGACATAAAAGAAACAAAAAAAGGAGGTAGTTTAGATCCCAGCTACACACTCTTATTGGACTTGATGATGAGGAGAGCTCAAGCAGCTTTGAAAGCTTTGAAGAAGAGCAAGAACCTCAACCTCAGCAATTGAGGAGGTCTGCGCATGTCATGCAAAGGTCTTCGTCCTTGATTTTCACACCAGCCGAACCCAACTGTGCAACAACCGTATTAAAGGCATTGGGGTGATCTACAATGTATCCTCCTTCCTCCATCTTCAAAGAATATAACTTTTCGTATGATTAACTTGTTTACCAAGGATTTCCCTTGATAAATATCTCCAAGTTTTTTTTTCCAAAGACTCACTGCAGTCTTCTCTTCATGGAAATTCAAGAGAACAAAATTAGCTAGGTCTGCAAAATTGCGGGGAGAGAGTATGTCAATCCTTACCCTCAATGAGTTGCATAAATTTGCTCAGACCTCCCTAGGAGATTGACATAAACTTTGCTTAGACCTCATCAGGTTGATAAACCTTTCCTGCATTTATCTTATGTGATCTTTGTAAGCTGTCAACCTAATCTCCCCTAGGAACCTAAAGCCAACAAACAACTAAGGCTTGCACAAACAATTCAATGATCCATAATTTCCCCAAAATTTGATTAGAAACTAGGGAACCAAAAAATACTAACACAGGAATTAACACTAAGAAATGAAGCACTGAAACGTGAAATGCAACAAAACACAAGAATTGAACTTGAGAAAAAGATAATTGGTAGGTGCAATTTCCCTTTATTGGAGTGTATTGCTCAAAAGTAGACAAGTACACAGTTTTAATCTCTGTCGAGTCTATAACTGCTTTAGCTTCTTGTTTTTTAGAGATACAACATACAATTCTCCTCTTCTCTAGCTATAACTGTCGAGTCTATAACTGCTTTAGCTTCTTTGAGAAAAAGATAATTGGTAGGTGCAATTTCCCTTTATTGGAGTGTATTGCTCAAAAGTAGACAAGTACACAGTTTTAATCTCTGTCGAGTCTATAACTGCTTTAGCTTCTTTTTTTTAGAGATACAACATACAATTCTCCTCTTCTCTCAGAAATGTATTCTTCATCTCATATAGTTGTTGCCTATGTTGGAGTCCTAGAAGAAACCCCTTGGAAGTTGGAAGCTGAAAAGTTGCCTTTTCATTTTATATTCTGCAACCTGCTCCAATTAAGTGACAAATTTTCAGCTTCCAATAAAGAAGTGATTGTGCTCTTGCCATGACAGTTACATTTTTGCTGGGGCAATTGCATTTTTCAGCCTATGGAAATCAATGATCTTGCTAGAATGGAAAAATTGCTTTGTGTCTTTTCCAGGTTCAATTTTGCTAATCAATATTCCCTGAAAGTGATCCCTTCATTAAGGACTATTTTGAGCTTTATTCCTAGATGGCTAGATCCAATACAGATCGTTATATCCCTAGTTATCATAAGAAAATTCTCTCATAGAGGTTTGAATCAAATACAGTTGGTATGCACATACTCTAGAGGATATACTCATAACGATTCGAAATAGTCCCATAACATGATAAACCCTAATTAGTAAACCTTAGGATAGGTGATATATGTGATATCGACTGAGATGGGAAAGGTTTTCGTTTTCCTTGCTCCCTCTCTTTTATTTATCTTTGCTAGCAATGCTTCATCTTTTTTTTTCTAGGCCTTCTGACTCTAAGGCCTTAATGACTTATGATGGCTTTTAAGGAATTTTACTATTGCATATGGGGCTGTGTTCTTTGCAAGGGACAATTTGGGGGATACCCCTATACATGTTGGCCTCTGTTCCCAATGGGATCTCCCTCACCATGAATAAAATTCATCCATAGTTGAATAACTTGGCAATTAGTCACAAATCTTGCGATACGCATGAGTCAAACTGATTAACGAGTAGCTCACTTAGAAATTTTCAGGTGAGTAATTGGCGATTTTTTGCCAAATACTTGTGAAACTTGTCAATTACATGGCCAAAAGATCTCATCAATTATTTGCTGCTGCTCTTACTGCTCCCCAAATGCCCTTTTTCTGCTCTTTGAATGCTGCTCCTGGTGTTCTGCTGCAGAAGATGCCTCTTTATGCAGTCACAAGACTGAAACAACTGCCTTTATTCTGCTGGTACCTACTGTGAAGGATGAATGATTGTGAAATGACAGTGATTTTACCTAGATCTATAGCATTTTTGCTTGTAATCTGATCAGGTCAGTGCTAATTCTGTCCTTATATAGCTAGGTTGGCCCTCTAAAAGTAACTTTTATAGCGGAGTAACAAGTTGATATGTATTGATCTCAGTTTTTGATCTATGATATGTGATGAACTCTAGTTTTGATCTATATATGAAGGAAATCAGTGATATATACCCTCAATTTAGTAATATGCATGTTTTTGAAGAATATTTTTACAATTTTGTGTGCTTTTTAATGTTCAGAAAATTTGCCAAGTTTTTCCCTGAATTTTTGCCAAGTCTGAGTTTTTAAATGTTTTTTTGGGTCAGCTGAATTATTACTTAATCCATAAACAATATTTTACTTGGAAGATGTGGTGGGGATGTCCATGGTGATCCATCCCCTTTGCAAGGGATAATTTTTGATTGCATATGGTAATTCACATAATTGATATGATTATATATTTAACTTGTTTATCAATTGTTACTTTTAACCATAGTTCCACAGAGTTTCCTGACGGGGGGACGCAGGGACGGGTTTCAAGGATGGGGGCACCAAGGGCCTAAGTTTGGGGATGGCAGGGGTACGGTGGCAGAATGGTGGTAGGGTGGCAACACTAAAATATGTATAGTACCTGAAAAAATAGATATAAAAAGATGTAAAGTATAAGAATTATAGATGAAACTTTGGCAAACTAGTTTTAAACATTTGAATTTTGAAGTGAACATTATCTTGTTATCACTCCTCTTCTTGCTCTATTTCTTGCTCCTCCTCAACCCTCTTGCTCTTCACTCTCACTCTTTCACCTTACACTTGCAGCTCTCACTCTCACACTCACACTATGAGCTTCTTGTTGATTTGTTTTTGTGAATTGAAATGAGGATAGGAAGCAATTTAATAGAGTTTCTAAGGTTTGGGTGGGTCCCATAGGCCATTAGGGTCTGGCCTTGGGCACAGAGTTCAAACAAAATTTTGATTTTAAAAAAAAAAAAAAAATCATTTTGGTCATCTGGCCATAGGAGACGTTGGGCATCCCCGAGATAGTTGGGAGTCCCTCAAATGTTTTGGGGACATCTTGACAACATCTTGGAGCCAACGGTGCTAGTGGTGGGACTATGGGAGGGCGGTAGGGGGATGCCCCGCCCCAAAGTCCCCAAGTCTCTGAGGCATCCCCTTCTCAGAAATGTGGGGTTTTTGGGGAGGGGGATGCATCCCTGTGGAACATTGCTTTTAACTTAAAACTACATGTTCTTTAAGTTGGTAAGAGTTAATTGATACTAATACATGTTAGCAGTTGTCATTGATGATTGTGATAATTTTACTTGATGTTAGTTGTTAGTGATATCAATGAACTATTGCTATTAGCATTTAGAGCCAACAGTCTTTCCATTATTAATAAGACAATCGCTATTGTTATCAGTTGATACGATATATAGCTGATTGATATTGTTATAGTGCCTATCTCTATCAATGGCTATTGTTGTTTAATTTATAATTTTTTGTAAGCATCCCCCTTTGCCTGGGGTTTTGGGTGAACTTTTAGGTGCTCTTTTTGTGTTCTAGCTTAAGTTGTCTATTCAGGATTGGATTTTGGGTATAGTGGTTTTCAAATGATTTTTTTAAGTCGAGTTTAGTACGACCATGTAAAAATTATATAAAATATTAAAAATATTAA
Organism: Sequoia sempervirens; assembly: GCA_007258455.2. Classification (NCBI taxonomy): domain Eukaryota; kingdom Viridiplantae; phylum Streptophyta; class Pinopsida; order Cupressales; family Cupressaceae; genus Sequoia; species Sequoia sempervirens. The sequence goes on along the minus strand of VDFB02058242.1, from coordinate 576,004,351 downwards.
GAACAGCCATACTTGGCACAAAATATACAAAATTAACCATAATAGATAATTTTTTTCTTTTTCTCATTATGATTTTTTTGTTTTTTAGGGCCATAAGGCTTCAGCTTTGCCTTGGGTATGGCCAGGGCATAGGAAATCCTGGTTAGGTATGCCTTGGTTTTGTTTGGGATAAACTCAAGGTGTATCTAGGTAGTTCCCATAGTTTTGAAAGAAATTGATATGTAGCCATGCGTAGACCATATTAATATTTTAATTTAACATATTTAATTTAAATTTCAACTTCAAAATTTATTTAAATTTAAAATTAAAAAATTCTGGATTTATGTTATTATTATAACATTTTAGTTATATGTTTAGATAAATATTAATATTATGATCAAGTTTTTTTAGTTTATTATTTAAAAATAATAATTTTATTATAAGTTGTATTCAAATATGCATATTTAGTTGTATAAGCTATTTCACAAAATAAATTAATATTAATTTATTAATATTTTAAACTATTAATATTATTTGAATATATATATATATATTTTAGATTGCAGGAATCAGGTAGCCCCCCCCTATAAAATGCAGTGCACCTGGTAAACATTTTTCACTTGACTGGTGATGCTGGTGCGACATGCCCTCCGGTACCACAGGGATAGGGGGGATACTAGACCTCGTGACCACTTGCCTGCAACAGGATGCTTTAGCCAATCGAGCTAGGCCCAATATTATTTGAATTTTGTTATATATTTATAAAATAAAAAATTGTAGGGACATACCTAGAGCATACCCAACTCCCCAATTTTTTTTGCTGTACTGTACCCAAATACATGTACCTAATTCTGATTCTGATTTGGTAACTTACGTCAATAGGTGAACCTGGTATTAGAAGCATTCCCTGCAAATTGCACTATTACTACATGGTTCTTACTCGACTCCAATTGATCAATTTTGGTCATTTGTGGACATTAATACGATTTATTTGAATTTCTTTCATTCATTTTTTCAGTGTGATACCTAGTGATATTTGTCAATACCAGTGGCTCACCTATATGAAAATGCTTCCATTGATAATGACACCATAGACTGGGAAACCTTAACAAACGTGTTGCCTTTATATTCTTAAATATTATCATCCATAGTTTTGAAGCAATACAGGTTCTCAAAGCCTTTGGTGTCTTATCAGGTTTTGGGACTCTAAGCTTGTGAATCATGGAACCTCCATACATGTTAAATATATTTTCAAGGAACTTGACAGCCACGTGGGGACTATTGAATGTGCATAAAATAAACTAGCAAATAAACATAGCAACAATTGCACTTACAATGGTGAGTGGTGAGTGCAATGATCAGAGTATATTTTGCATATAAGCCATTTTTAGTAATACGTTAAGTCAGTTTCTGTGTGTAAGTATGTTTTAGCAGTGGAATGCAAATGCCACAGATCAAGATGGTTCAAATTTCATTGCCTCAGGATATCATGCAAAACTGTTATCTTAATTACAATCAACACACCATGCACTTCCATTGCTGATCTCAAAGAAGCTCAAATGCAACTAACATAATCATGATTTATGCTGATATTTAAAAAATTGCACTTGCTTTAGCTTCTATTATGTTTCAAAATTTATTACAAAACAAGTACATTCTGCACTCACATTTTTAGTTAGGCTTTTTGTGATGACAAATGATCCATACAACATTTCTTTATTGCCAATATTGATTTGAATACTGATAATGTAAAGATTTTATCAAGTTGAGTATTGGATGTCCTGGGTGAATGTGTGAAGGTACGTACATGCAGAGCTACACGGAGCTTCAAGTACTGTGATCAAGAATCATATTCCGGATCATCCAATTCCACCACTCACACTTAATCAGGCTGGATGTTTTACCGTAAGTGTGCATGGTTTTTTCTTGTCTGTGTTTTGATGAAATTTCTGTTTTCTCTATCCTTTTTGATAATTTTTTTCTGCAAGCTGCTGAGATGATAAAATTTAAGGCCAAGGTTTTGTAATCAGTCAGGAAGTATGCATGCTATATGTGACTGACATAATAAAAAGATAAATCTTTTGGATTCCAATTTTAAAACTAATCGGAAATAGACAAAATTGGTCCCAAGAAGTATGTCCTTGAGAGATTATTTCAGTTGCAAATAATAAATAAATGTATAAATTTTATATTTTTCTTGTCACTGGCACAAAATAGCTCTCGGAAAATATTTCATTTTGTAATTTTCTTTTATGTCCAGGTATTTGTTGATGACAGGATTAAGTTTGATTCCATTTGAATTGGAATTTTACAATCATTTTGGTTCTCAAAAAGTTCAAATTTACATGGACTAATAATTATAAAGCATATTAGTTCTTTGAGTTTTTGTAGAGTTAATCTTTTGATCAATTGTTCAGGTATGCCACAGCCAAGCATGGGATTCAAAGATTATCACAAGTGCTTGGTGGGTGCATCCTCATCAAGTGAGTAAGACTGCACCAACAGGGGAGTATCTTACTGTTGGAAGTTTTATGATTAGGGGAAGGAAAATTTTTCTTCCACCTCATCCTCTTATCATGGGTTTTGGTATCTTATTTCGGCTAGATGAGAGTTCATTAGGATCGCATTTAAATGAACGCCGTGTAAGAATTGAGAATGAAGATCTTGAATTTGTAAGGGACAAGGAGGAAATCCATGAAGCTTCAGCAGGGCGATTCTCTGACATGTCAGACAATGAACTTGCTTCCGAAGGAGATGGTAGTATGGATGATGATTCAAATTCAGGTTCAAAGTTAGCAGAAAATATAAATAGTGCTGGTAATGTAGCAAATTCTGCTGGAAATGGTGATGCTAATGAAGTTTTGGATATTTCAAAAAGTGCAGAAGGAAATGGAATAGTAGGAACCTTAGCTATAGATCAGCAAGATAATAAATTTTCCTCTGCAGACTACAAAGAAGTCTCTTTCAATGACAATGTAGAAAATGAAATCTATCAGAATTCATCAAAACTTGATGAACTAATGGACAAAGCACTGGCACTTGGATCTATCAAGATGTCAGGCAAAGAACAGTTCAATAAATATGGGCTTGAAATACACCAAACAGTTGCAGAACCAGAGAATATTCATGAAGTCAATCATCCAAATAAATCCACACAGAGAGAAAAGCCCTATTTGTCAAAGGCAGAACGAAGAAAACTAAAGAAAGGAACACAGGACAGCACTTTAAATAGAAAAGACCAAGAATTGTATGAAGAAACTTTAGAGAATGAAGAGTTAGGTAGTCAACATAGTCAAGTTGACGCAGATACTTGTGATGAAAAGCAGGACATGACTGTACCATCTGGAAAGCTAGGTCGTGGTAGAAAGGGAAAATTAAAAAAGATCAAGCAAAAGTATGCTGAACAAGATGAAGAAGAAAGGCAACTTCGTATGGCATTGCTAGCTGTAAGTTTATTAATCAAATATTGATTTTTACATTAACTGCAATAGTTTTTACTAAGGAAATATACCTGGTCATGCCTTTCTTTTGCTCTCTTCAAGCTGACTTGTATGTGCTGTTAGTCTGCAGGAAAAAGTTCCAAAGAAAAAGGAGAAGCAAAGAAAGAAAAAGAAGTTACAGTTATCACAAAAGGAGTTGAGAGAACTGCTGGTATGGCATCTTACTTGCTAGTTGTGGTAGAAAGGAAACTAGGAAAATTACAATTTTTGTAGTCTTTGTATGAAATGGAAAGATCCTAGCACTTGTGTTTCTCTTGTCCATCAAACTTATGAATGACATAAAAGTTAAAACTTGTGGAGAATGACTATGATATTGAAGAATTCAATGATGAACTTGTAGTTTTCAAGACCTGCAAAACGTAGTTAAATTGAGATAACTAGTTTTTACTGACATTGCACATAATTCAGTTATGTTGTATTTGTGAGGTGCGTTTTGCAGGCCCAGAGGTTGTCCTAGCCTCCTAGCCACCTGGTGCCCCATTTTAGTAGTTTTTTTTGCTTTAACTACATTTTTTTTTTAACTCATTCATCCCTTAAAAAGCGTCATAGATGTCCCTAGTGCTTTCTAGAGAACTTGTTCTTCAGTGTGATGAAAACATTCTAGTAAACAAGAAAATGTTTTGTAACAACGATTAGGATCATCACGTGAATATAATATTGCTAACTGTACATATTTTAAGGAGCCTATAAGTTGATATATGATGAACATAAAGGTGACATTTATTCTTTCTTTCAAAAACCACTATTTTGGTGGAGATATGAGTTGAATTGATAGGATACTGCTGCCTGTCCGTATAATCAGAAGGGAAGAGTCTGTTTCAGATAAATAGGCAGTTTGGTTATTCACTGATCATCTTTAGGGTCATGCTCAAAGAACACTGGGTGCTTAAAATTCTAGAGTACTATCCAAAAAAAGACAATGCTTTTTTCTTTGGAGCATCTCTGAAAGTAATAACTGGAAACATATTTTGTCTCATAAATATGTCAAAACTTTTTACTGTGAGTATTCATCCTTTCTTGGTTTCACAGTTCTTGAGAAAGTCCTTGTTGAGCGTAAAAATTATATCACTAAATCTATACAAATTTATCATACAGCATATACAGCATGAGCCCATTCAAGGAGTGCATAATTTCTAAGGAACTAGAGCTTAAGATAAATGGGAAACCTTTCATAGATAGGAGGTTAACTTATTGTTTAAGTCGTCTCCCATGAGGGTTCAATTTTTTTGAAAATTGTTTCTGAGGGTAAAATGCAATTAGTTATCTCTATACTGCTAAATTACTCATTCTTGGGCTAATATTTGCTATGCAATTGTCTTTTCTAGATTGAATTCTACTGGACACCTTTCAATATTATTGAATGATACTTATAAAACTCAAATGGTTATGTACATGAGATTGAAAGATAATATGTCATGCTTTTACTAGAGTGAAGATAATATTACAATTTCAACACCATTCTAGAGTTAAAATAGCAAGTGTGTTGGAATTTAGCGGTTCCTGTTATAATTAGTAAGAAGCATTACTCTTTTTAAAAACTATATACATGGCTGTTAACGTTGTGGTCATAGGTTCAAGCCCTACGGTCTTTTAATTTATCTCAAAAATTGTACAAAAAGTGCATCAAAATGGCATTTAAGTGATATAAAAATGTAACGAGCTTAATCAATTCCACTAAGGATTGTAGGGAAGCTTTATTTATTTATCAGGTTTTAAGAGTTAAATGTTTGTATTGGTTATTGCATATTGGAGAAACTGGTCATCCCATTTTTATGTGAATGCATGAATATGGTGCTGACATAAAAACTGATCATATTGGTAAATCAGCATTTGCGGAACATGTACTTAATTCTGGACACCATATTCACCTTGAAGATAGGAAAGTGTTAGCAGTGGAGTGCAACTACTATAAATGATCTCTAAGGGAGGATATTGAATTAGCAAGCACTTTATTAGTCTAAATAGAGATGGGGGTGGGATTAAGCATCCTATTATTAACAGAATTAAAAAGACCCAGAAGTATGTAAATCATTTTACTTCTTAAATTTTTAAAATTATTTCATTTAATGTTTACATTGAATGCAACATGTCAAAAGGGTTGTGGTTAAGTTGTAGGGCCACTTGGTTCTCATGTTGGAGGCCAAGAATCAAATCTCCCATAGGACATCTTAGTGCTGGTAGGTGTGGTGAAGTGGTATCTCCACTTCAGTTTTCATGTGCCATAATCGTGCAGGTGATGCAGGAGAATTGTAGCGCAGTGAAGTAGGAAGGAGGATTTGGACTACTTCACTGCACTACTCCAATTTTCCTATAGGAAATGATGGAGGAGCATAGCAGAGCAAAAAATGGTGCTGGAGGAGTAAAGTGGTAGTCCTGCAGGAAAGAGGAGATGGTGAAGTGAAGTGTTAGTCCCGTAGGAGATGTTGGAGAAGAAAGTAGGCCCACTAGGAGAGTTGGAGGCAAGGTGAAATATTGTGTGTGGTATCTCCATGGGTTGAATACTGGGAGAGCATTAGATAGAGCTGAATCCCTGTGTATATAAGGGGTGAGGACCTCTGTCGCCAACCCTCCCTAAAAAATCAAAAAAAGCTTTGAATTGAACATTTAATTTTTGTCATTCCCTTCCTATAGGTGTTCTATTTTGCATCACACAAACTGCATATAGAAAGGTTATTATCTGCAAGCTTCACTTAACTTCATACATTTCAATGTTGGATCATGAAGTGGGATCTGAAATGTGGAAGCAAAATCTTGTACTCAATGTTTTACAAAATCTTTTGCTCAATTTCATGGACTATGAAAACCAAATGTTCGTAATTGGACTTTATATTGTTTAGTTATATCTCACTAGATAACATGTTGCTTTCTTTTTTGTTTATGGCTGATAGGTGAGCCTGATTTTACAAAGATTTGCTATAAATGCAAGCGGTCAGGTCATGTTGCACGAGATTGCCCAGGATTTATTGAAGAAGCTACTGAACTTGTCATGAGCTCAAGCCAGCACAATAGTACTATAATGTCCAAGGTTGATCCAGAAGCAAATACAGGAAGAAAGACATTAACTGAGAGTGAGAGAGAAATGTTGGAGGAGGATGATATTCATGAGTTAGCTGAAGATGAAAAAGAAAAGTCGACTGAGCTGGATACATTGACTGGAAATCCTCTACCAAATGACATTTTGCTTTATGCTGTGCCTGTTTGTGCACCATACAATGTCTTGCAATCATACAAGTACCATGTTAAGTTAACCCCAGGAACAGCAAAAAAGGGAAAAGGTAATATTTTTCTTCTTTTTTCTCTGTAATTTCATGCTCCTTAGTGTAGTAGAAATACCTGTTAAAAAAGTGAATTTGATATGTGATCAGAGAGAAAATTCAGGTAATCTCCAAACTGATTTGTTGTTCTGTAATGATATTTTTCTTAAATTATAAAATTGGATAAATTTAATATATCAGAGTTAATTTTATATGGCAGCAAATTTATTAGTGTTAATAACTAAGTTTAAAGATTGTAAATTTAATATATAATTTAGATACAAATGCACAAAAATGCTTATTAATCAATGTTAACTAACTTAAGACTAAAGCACATTAAAACCATCGTCAATAATATATAAATTTATATCCAACAATATGAATATGATAAAAAAAGAATAAATAACATATTTATAGAATTTAATTAAATCAACTTCATCTCATTTATAATTAGAAATATCTTGGAATGAATTCAATACTTATCTTAATCATAGCTCTTGGAAAAGTCACTTTCACCCTAGGAAGATATTAGTGGCATTGGTTCTTGCTATGGCATTGTTTGGAGGACATGTGTAAAAAAAACTATGTACCTACTCACACAAAGCCCTGGGTAGGACAATCTCGGGTGTACTCTGTACCCTGAGTTGGACACTCCTGTGTGCCCCTTCTTCAATGCCCTTAGCCTCATCAAACCACTTTCTTCTTCCTTGAGTGATCTCCATGCCCCTTTCCAAGTCTGACATAAATGCTTTATATAATCCTTAAGGAGTGATTTCCAAACCATCACACCTTTTTTTACAAAGGTTACCTTTAATTTTATTTGATAAATATAATTATTCCTCTCTTTAAAGAAGTTTCCATAAATATTCTTCATTAATCTCCTTTTTAACCAAATGATAATATTATCTTTTATTTTTCCATCTCCTTTTAATGCTTTCATAACTTTATTTTCACTTTGGGGAAAAAGCTTTATAATATGTTCTGGTTGTATATAGTTTATATTAGAATATGTAATGGTATCGGATAATATTCCTAAAATTGTGTTTCCTGCCATTGTAGGCTACCTCTGATCTGAAATTTTAATATGATTGTTGTTGTGTTTTCCTTGTCCCAAAAATCTTAGGATGGTTTAATTTTGCAATGGCTTTGGCAATTTCAATTCAGTAAAAATTGGGATAATCAATTGCCAAATTCTGCAAAATCACAGAAAGTTGATACACATTAATAGACAAGACACAAAATGAAGGTGTGAAACCATTGCTACATTTAAAAGCATATTGGAGGTTCTGGAAAATACAGATGACAGAGTCCATATGATTGATTTACTATACATTCAATACTTATTTTCACCTAGAGTATATGATGAATTACATTGGATTAAAAGTTCATTTAATAATTTACATTTTGTCTAGTTTAGATTTTACTTCTTAATAAGAATTTTCTGCAAAATTATAGAAAATTATCAAGTGTTCCACAGGGATGTGTCCCGCATCTCTCCTCCCCCACCCGCTGCTCCCCCTCTTCCACCTTTTCAGTAATGGGGACATCCCTGTGACATGAGGACTTGAAGGGGATGCTATTTCCCTTAATACACCTATTTGTAATGGGTGGTCATTTCCCTAATAAGTAATAAATTAATAATCTATCTATGGAGCAAGCCTAGAAATGATATCTCACCTGTTGCTTAGAGAATTTTGTATAGATATTAATCATATACTTGGTAGACTACTACCTACTTAAAAATGAAAATTCATACCTACTTAAGTCTGTGACAGTCACATACCTTAATGATCCTGTAAAATAAGGATGCACAGATCACCATTTTTTGGGGGTATTAACTTAATCTTTTGGCTATAAATAATATGTATGTCATATATAAATAACTTATTATAAGTGAATCAAGTTGTTTCATCATTCAAACTGACTATATTCTAGGATAATTATTAGTATTTCAAATAAAGTATACACAATACTATGTGAAATGTAATATAATCAAACTAGTTGGTATTTATTTAAAACCTAATTCTAGTTTTTTGTGTAATATTATATGAACATTTGAAAATGGAAAATGAAATTTTAAAAATGTTAATCTATTATGGATTTAATTATTCCTGCACCAAGAATAAAAGTATTTGATTATTGTGTTACTGACTTGTTTTTGATCCAAGTTATAGGACATCTACCATAGATTATTTCTTCAAAATAAATGGTGTGGGTGCTATCCCATGGATGGACTAGTACTTAAACAAGCTACTTTCTATAGATCCTTAACCAAAAGGATGAATACAAAAGTAGCTCTTGAAGTACTAGTGTGACTTAGAAGATTAGTGGAAGAGTTTTTCATTTGGATGCTAGTAAAAGTACCACTTTATTATATAATAACTAGAGCTATTTTATTCTTACCAAAGACTCCGATTTCCAGAAAAAGAAGAGAAAAAATAAATTTAAGATCATAGAGACTTCACTCGAGGAAAAGTATTCCATCATAAAATTTCTCTTGAATTTTGTTCATTTGATTATCATGTGGAAGATATTCTATGATCAAGATGAAATTGGTTGGAATCTATTATCAAACCTCTTTGCAATACCAAATTCCCTAAATTCAAATCAATGTTTGGCCTTAGGTGATGTAATTGAGGGGGAGTGTACATGTCAATGATACCAACTAGTGGCTAAATTTGGATGTAAGGCCAAATAGGCGTAACATAAGACCTCTAGGCATTATATATATAAGTCCTTCGGACATATTTTAAGTTCTTCTTTATATAAATCTCCCATTTGTAAAAACATCGTATTATATAAGACCTACGGGCATTATGTAATGAAATTGGGGAAGGCTAGTTTGAGGAGTCTTGGGCTCCAATGAAAGCTTTGATTTCATATAAAGCATCATTTTTAAAACATTGGGATTATAAATAATGACAAGATGACTTTCATGTAGTTTGGAATACATGTTATTCATTTCGGCATATATTTGGGGTATTTTGTGTTTTCGTTAATAGAAATTGACAAGTGATGCCTGTAGTAACATTAAAGGGGATTGTTAGAACATAATGTTATTAGGGGTCATACCCTTACAACATTTACATTGTTCTAATATAAGGTTATAAAACTTTATATATATTATATGCTTTATTAAGCATAGTCCATTTAAAATAATTATAGTCTAATACTATTAGATTATTGATTATTTATAAATGGTAGTTTTAAATAAGTGTGACTAATACCCCTTCAAAAATTTTGTTACCCCTTCTATATTTAAGGAGGTTCTCTCTCATTGAGAGGTAATAATAGCAAATTCTATCACTATGCACAAGAGGTATTATTGGCCATGTTAAAGTAAGAAGAAGTGTTCCCCAAGTTCAGTCTATGTTTAATAGACCATTCTAAAAGTGTTCTATTATGAAATGATGTTTTTTTACCTACAAGAATTTTCCTCATATATATAGAGTGTAATGTGTTTAATTTGTGTATCTTGTAATTCTCATTTTATTTCCCTTATATTTATTTGTAATGATTAGTAACCTAAGATCCTAATCTCTAACAGGGTCCCATTTGGAATTTATTTAGCAGTTGCAGGCCCCTAGTAAGCAAAAACTTCAGCTCAAAAGTTTGAAATTGTACATCACCATCTTTTTGGGATTATTTGCAAATGGTAGAGACCTCTACAAACTATCCTTGGATTGGAAGAAGCCTTCATATTTGTATGTGCTGAAATGTGATGGTGTTTGAGACTATTGGATGATTGAGAAGGATCTGTAGGGTCTGAAAAGCTGATATCCTACATATCTGGGAGGATTGGAGGAATTTGTATAAAAATGTCATCTCCACCTTCCAAAGGATGCTTTGAAATGAAATGAAAGTAAATTGGGTGGTTAATTAGATTTGGATATGTTAGTGGGAAAGGACAACTAATCAACTGAGAGTGATCCTTAAGCTTTTCATTCCACTTCAGATGGTCTAGTGTGACAGATGAGATGAAAATACTAGACCCTATCTGTGACATGATCATGGTAGAAGAAATCACAAAAAATTTCAGCTTGTGCATGCTGGTGATCTGATTCAGATTGGGTCATCATTTTTTTCTTGTTACCATTGACACAAATCTCGAAGTGATTAAAACACCAATTTAATTGTGAATGAATCAAAAGAATCATGATTAAAATTACACTGCCAGTTTCCCAATATGACACTTAACTTTTTCAGTCTGAACCTCATTTTTATGGTGCAGATTTAAATTCTTTCTAGAGCAGACTGGGATTTTGCTGAAGTAACCAAACATTGGATAGCTTAGGGCACACTCAAGGGCACCCATTCTTCAGCGAATATCCATTACATTCTCATTCAGTTAGGGCCAAATTACAGCTTTGTGACCTCATTGCCCACATTTTTGAATGAATTTTTGTTTAAAATGATAAAATTGTGAAAAATGGCATGTGCCATGGAGGTCCCTGTGGTACTGCCCCTTGAGCCACTGTGGGCTGCCACCCCCAAACCCTCAATCTGGTTTTCAAAATTACAAAAGTAAATTGTTTTGGGCTGTCCCAGATGGGAAGAACAGTGATTTCTTTCCCTTTATTTGGCTTGAAATAACAAAGATATTCCCTCCCCCCAACCTCCTCTATTTTAATTAAAATTTCAGCATTTTTTTTGGTAACCCAAGGGTGTTCCTGCAACTCAGCCCAGCGCGTTCCCTTTATGGGGCGAGCTGAGGCGAGACTAGTTCCCTAGGGATGCACACAATAGCCTGCAATCCACATGCATCGGGTAAGCCCAAGCCTCGGAGTCGAACCTGGAACCAATGGGGAGCAAACACATGGCCCAAGCCAACTCTACTATCTGTGTGGGCTCAAAATTCAAGCATTTTTTAGTTTCATGATATTTTCTCAATTAAATCCTCAATTTATTGAATTACAATTATTCTCTTGGCTTGTGAGTCAATCCTGATCTTGATTAATGCCACTATGATTCAAATAATTGCAATTATACTCTTGGATTGTGAGCCAATCCGGATCTTGAATAATGCCACTACAATCTAGATTGCAGTTCAAAAACAATGAAATCGTTTGTTAAACCACCTCACTAAAATCTTGCAGATGTTCAACAAGCACAATACTCTGCATTAGGTCCAAATTATTTGGGGGCCAAATACATTTCAGGCTATTTTGGATGACCTTATATTTGAATTAGAGATTGCGGATGATGTAGTAGATAATTAGTTGTAGCAAATGGAATCATATATTTCCACAAATGCTTGTACTGGGCTGAAGATTAAAAATTGCACTTCTGAAAGTTTCTTCATCTACCAACGAATGGTGGAATTTCTAGTCTTCGGTATAGAGATAAAGAAGTATGAGCTAGAAGAAAATTGCCAGCACCTTGTAGATGCCTTCAAGGATGATATTATCCCTAAGATGTCTGTGAGGGCTAGTATATTATGGCAATGATTGCTTCAAGAGCATGATCAATCAGTTCACAACTACAAAATGATTCCATGACGTCTACAAAATTGAGCATATGTGAACCTGAGAATTATAATTTTCTTGATAACCACAATAATTCATGTTCATATCCAAATAGGGTTTAAGTTCATTGTTGAAGGTTAAAACTATGGGAGAAGAATATTGAAATGCTCCTACCGTCAATGAAAACCCCAATATAAAAGGGAAAGAATAAAAAAAAAGTGCTAAGAAATCCTCTTTTGAACCAGAATAATCCTACAAGAGTAAGAGGTGCAAGAAGCATTATATTGTCTCATTCAGATGTTGTGTGTAACTCATTAAAAGCATTAGTAATTCAATAATATACACCGAGCATCCTGCCACATCACTAGAGAAACCAATTATTGATGCAGATCCTTACAGTGGTGTGACAATAAAAGCAACGCCATTGACACCTAACCTTAATGAAGAGGATGCACAGCATCTTTTAAATGTGGATTGTATTTCATTGTTGATATCAGGAACCAAGAGTTTGGTGTCACCAAACATACTCAAGACTCAAGAATTTCAATTTGCCTGTGATGTCACATCCTCAGCCATAGACTTGAGCAACTTGTCCCGTGTAAAAGGATGCATGTCTTCAAATAATGCCAATTGCCTTATGCCATACAATTTTCCAGAGATGAGATGGTTTTTGACAGAGCAATGATGAGAATTTGTCATGTTCCTCTTGGACATACTATGATGATGGAGTGTCATCATTAATGTGAAAGATAAACATTATAACATTTCAGAAGCACTCCCTGTTTCAAAAAGTGCTACACTAAGCCAGAGGAAAACTATTACCCGTTCTTTGACATCTTAATCTTTAAACCATAGAAGTGAAAATATTAAAAAACTCATGATAAATCATGATTTATCTTTTCTCATGCCCCCATGCCAAGTATGTCCCTGAAAAAGAATTAAGTTTCTGCATAAAATCAGTCAAAACACTTTTTTGACCAAAAATTTGTGAAAGTTTTGCATTTAAATCACGATTTTTTATCAAAAATATCTAGACTTAGGGTATTTTTGAAATTTATTTTTTATTCTTTTAATTTTCTGATTTTTGCAGCAATTTTTTCTGATATTTTCCCTAACCTTAACTCTAAACCAGATTTTCCTGATTTAATCCCAATAAATTGAAAAGATCTTTATTTTTTTGTTTGCTGAGTTATTCCTGAGAAATATTTTTTCTGCTATGGTATGAACAACTCCAAAATTTATAAGTAGATCAGATTCTTGAATCATGACATACACAAATCAATCTATGCCAGTCTACCCGATTGCCAAAGTAGTTCAACGTCCTCACCAAGTGAAAAAGTTCACTAGAGATTGAATGGAAGATACTGCCACTGTTGCACTTGCTTGCAAGACCTGACACGATGGGGAATATTGTTCTTGAAGCAGCCTAGGTGGCAATTCTAAACTTATGGTTGACATGTATACACCAGAACCAACTCCCCTAATAGTTGAGATCTGTATGGTCTTGTGTCCATGCTGAATCGAAATTTCCATTGGCACACTATAACACAGATGGTTTATCTCCTGTCTCAGCTTTGTCCCATACCTTGTGGGGTGGAGCTACCCATATGAATTGAGGGGTTCCCTTAGTGGGGTCAAGAGGTAGGGCCTGCAGGCTAAGGTCAATTGTTACTTCTTGGTGTAACTCATCTATAATCATTAGGTTCATATGTAGAAGTTGTTCACATTCCATAGCAACTCCAATGCATCTTGTATCAGCAATTTCATATCTACATACATATATTGAATTAGATGGGGAAGATAATTTCATTCTTGTTTACAGTTGTTTCCTGGTATAACACATCCAAATTCTAGCCATTTAAGAGTGCTTTCCACTGGGTATCTCATGGGATCCAGATCAGTTAGTGTTTAAAATCCCATTAAAATATGAAGGCACATTAAGATTCAAACCTTTTCAATGTTATTGTAAACAAATAGAGAAGTGCTACATATATTGGACTTTGGTTGCTAATGATCTATTTGCAGAAATTCCTTTGTGGTTTAACTATCTGTTCATAGCCAGGAACGTATAGTATCAAGTACATAATTAGCTCCTATTTCCTAATTATTCTGTGCATGTGCAGGAGCTAAAACTGCAATGAACTTGTTTGCTCATATGCAAGCTTCAACACCTAGAGAGAAGGAGCTCATGAAAGCTGTTACTGAACCTGAGCTTGTGGCAGTAATGTTAGGGAACGTGAAGATTACTGCTGTTGGCCTTACTCAATTAAAACAGCAGCAGAAGAAAGGGAGAAAGCCTTCTTCCTCAGTTTTCTAATTTGTAGACAGAAAAAATTGCAGCAGATGGGGAGTAATCCTGCTTCACAGAAAGCAAAATAAGGTAATTTTGAATTGCTATCTAGGTCAGCTTTGTGGAGATATTGGATGATCTAATAGATATCAAACTGCTTATCAAATATTCTCAAGGAAGCACTGTGCAGGTGGGATGATCTGACCAATTTAAATTTAATTATCTGCGAGGTTATGTTTATTGAGCATTTTTATTCTCAAAAGCATGTTTATATAGATTTGCAGAGCTGTGGTGCTTGTAAATGCACTTTGTGGGATGACTTAAAAGGAAAGAATTCCTGGTTGTGTGGCCATAGGAAGAAATATGGCTTTAGTATAGAAGTGTAGTAGTGAAGTAAACAAAAACCAACAATGAAGTCTCATATCCAGCTTTTTTCTGTGAGTGAATATTGTCCAAATCAGAGGGATATTATGTAAATATCATTCAATTCAGCAGGAAATTCAAAGATGTGGTAATGTAAAAGCTGAATTCACATGTTCGGTGAAATGTTAAATTTTGATCTAAACAGTCATTTTCTAATATCTTTATGTATGATTTGTAAGCTTTACATTTTCTCGTTGATGAGTACCAAACATAAGTTAATGAGAGCTATATAGCTGTGGTACCTTGATACAATATAGTGAAGCCTGTATTCAAAGTGTTTTTTATATGGATGTTCAATTTTTTGAAGTCAAATCTTACAAATACAGGGATGGAAGGGGATGGGATGTTGGGCCGGGGGCAAGGATGTGTCCCTTTGTATCTGAGTTAAAGTTAAATCTTAAATATAAAAAGGAAAGCACAATAAAACTTAGGAAACTGTTTTTGAAGTAAGAACAGCTTAAGCACCATAAGGTGCATATAACAATGCAAATTTGTTTTTTGAGTAGGACTGAATTGTATTGTACTATAATAACATTTATTACATCAAGAGTATGCCTACCATGTTTTGAATTAAATGGTATTATTTTGGGCATTGACCTTTTGTTGTGGTAGATGATGATTTTGCTTGTTCTAAGGGCCTGAACTTTGCTGCACATATATGACATATGACACTAGCCTCTTGTCATGGTATCTTGCTTTTGTTTGTCAGCTACGTACTTCATTGATGGGTGAGCTACATGCTACTTTGGACATATTGGCTCACACAAGATAAACTTATATAGCTTTTATAATTCAAGGTTTAATCATTTTAGGTTATCTGTCGTTTTCTTGGTTTCTTGAGTTTATCCTTAGCGCTCATAATTTAAGGTTACTTTACCCTAGTACCTTATAGGAACTAATATAATTTATTTAAAAAAAAAAACAATATTGTTTCAATAAATATTTTCTCTATTACTTGTTTTGGTATGGATCTTGGTTTGGGTTTGTGGATCCAGCAAAAAAAAGGGGTGGTTGGGTTTGTCCATATATATATATATAAGTTGGCGTTTCAATTAGCACCTCTAGAGTGCTTATTGTAAACGGTCAGCTATTGCAAGTTATTAGTGTTTGCTTCTTCAAATTGGGAGGGGAAGATCCCTCTTGTTGATTTTTGCGTAAAGGAAAGAATAAAGAGAGTAAACTACTATCCTATCTTTTTTACTCAGCGGTAGGACACAAGGGTGTATAAACACAATGTGTCATAGCTAAGCTTTTTCTTTGGTTTCGGCAGATCTTAACTAAGACTAAACTAGTTATTAATCTATCCTATCTCCTCAAGATTAATAGAGCATGAGGGCATAGGAGCAGGAATGGATGGTTTGATCACTTGGTCGAATTGGTCTGTCAAGATGCATCTGAAGGCTCTAAACTCCTGGATCTATACTGAAATAGAACTCACACAAGTAATCCTTATGGTAATTTATGTTTCAGGATTTCCAAGGAGGTACCAAGACCTTTCCGAGGTGTACACTGAAAAGTAAATCACAAGAAACAAGGGGACGACAACCTTATCTCCTAAATTCCCAAGGAGGCTCCAAGGCCTTTCAGAGGTGTAGATTGAAAACAAATTATTAAACACAACACACAATGATAAAACCTTGAGACTTTTGGATCAAAGGCATGGTAACTCTCCTGATTTATTATCTCAATACTTCACCAAAGAATACACGTTGGGACAACAACTTATGTCAAAGAGACAATCACACATACTGCGATCAAACCAATGATACATGAATACAAATTGGACACACCTATCTAAGTAGAGAGAGCACAAGCTATACTTGGTGCTTAACTACAACAAATACGATCCAAGAAAATATACTAAGCGAACAATATGAAGGAAAAATTGCTCTGCATTTTGTTGCCGTGAAGTAAAGTTACAAAATAATGAACCCAAGGCTCTTATTTATAGAACTCAAAGGAGTAGGCAACCCTAAAATCTCCTTGAGTTAACAAATAGTTCTTGCCAACCAACTAAATTTATTCCTATGTCTAAAAGTAGGTGAGCAATCAATTAATTGGAAATCTACTTCAGTTAATTGAAACTAAACAAAGAGTCAACTGTAAACTACTTCAGTTGACTAAAACTAAACTAAAGGTGAACTTTATTACAAAAAGTGTCCAAAATAGACACACATTTAGTGGAGATTTGAGATTCACAATTTATGGAAGTCAATTAGACATCCTCAATTAGTGGGATTTGACAATGCATGATTTGTGGGACGTGGAGTTAACTTGGAAAGGGGCATCAAGTTAACTCCAGTCACATTTAATGCCTTTCTTGAGGGTAGGACGTCTTTTTTTGAGGTGCCTTTACAACTCACCACTGATCAACAGTGTCTTTATCCATTCATTGACTTCCTTAGCTTCTGAGTAATTGATGCTTTGTAAGATGATGACATGGCGCTTTAGCATTATTTCACCTGCCACAAGTTGTTGAAAGTCAATACATTGGGCAACTGCATCATCTAACTTGGTAGACAACGCTGACACCTTGGTCAACTTGCAACCATCTGGATCATCGAGGAAGGTGTTGCGGATGACATCTCAGAATTGATTCTGCATTGCAACTAGCTCAATGTATTCTCCTCCCTCATGTTGATATTCTATGTGAGGGAAGGATATTACCAACATTCTTGCGAAGTTGATAATATTTGCGACAACCTGTTGGTAGTCAATCAGTTTTACTGAATTGGCATCATAGGTTTTCACCTTGTATGTCAATTGTTCTTTCCAAGCAAAAAGATGTTGCTTGTTCTCTTCACTGAAGACTGATTCATATGCCAATTGCAAGTCTACAATTGTGGTTTCATCACTTGGCCTCTTTTCTGCTATCTTTTGCTCTGATTGTTGAATCTCTGCGCAGAGTTCATGTACTATATCCCTTAACTAGTATAGACTCACTAGTATACACCGTCCTCTAAGAACAAATTCCTCCACTTGATCTCTCAAGTGTTTTCCATATGTCATCAACTGATGATGGTTTTGCTCTATGGGAAGATCCAACAATTCCTATGGTAAGGCCGAGACATTCGGGGTGTCGTGCATTAAGCTAGAAATGTACATCCTCAACTGTTGATTTTCAGCCTTTAAGGTTGCTTTGTCCTTTCCATCCTTAGCCATCCTCTCTTGAATGCTTATTGAGGCGATGCCGAGAAGGTCTACCTTCACCTAACGTGTGGTCTTTCTGAGGTTAAGTTTGGACAATGTGAAGTCCTCAACTTGTACCTCATGTATGTTTTTGTCCTCAGGTGGGGCAACAGTCTCTATGATGAACTCATTCTCTACATTCCTTTCCACGTGTACTTATTCAAATTCTTTGTCGGCATGTCTTGTGGGACATGGTCGAACTCTGTGAAGTCAAGCGTATAGGAAGACCTTTCCCTCTTCCTTCCTAGGAAACCCTCAAGCCAGATAGAATCCCGGCTAGCTTCGCTGGAAGGAGCAATATTGGGCCCTTGAATGCCCAATAAATGAGACTGTGCTTGAGTGATGTCTCTAGGTGGAGATTCCAAGTCGATGGGGACTTGCGACTGTTGTGATGGTGGTGATGTAGGTGGCTTTGTTTCTATTATAGGCACTGTTTTTGCTGCTGTTGCTTCTGCTATTGGCTTTGTCTTTGCAGTAACTATCTCGATCACTAGCTCAAGGGCAATAATTCCCATGACTATCTCGGGTGTATGTGTGGTCGTCTCTACATATAACCCCTGTGTTCTTCCCCTTGTGTGTCCTGACATTTGCATCCCTTTGGGAGGATTGCTCCATTGCTTTTTCTTGGGCTTCTTCCTTGACGTGGAAGGTAGTGTAGATTGAACCTGTGGCAGCTCTGTTATGGGAAGTACTACCTTGTCCTCTTGCTGTCTAGGTAGAGTTGACTGTTTCTGACAACTCTACTCATTCTCTCGTCTATAGATGGGTTTTCTTTCGCATACCAATCCACTCTTTCGAGCAGTTGTGAGTCCATTGAATCTACAAAAAACGAGGGGAGAATCATTTCCCCTTCATCATCAGATAAGCCCTCAATGTCTTCTGACATAAAGTCAACAATTTGTGAGAGCCTGAACCTGCTATAGTTCCTTCTTTGTACCTCGTACTCATCATCACAATTGACCCAATAATCTTCCATAGAAGATTCATGTGATGAGTGTTGCTCAAGATGTGTTGCATAGAGGCCTCTGGGATCATATGACCAATGAGGTATTTGAGATTGAGTCACACCGTTTCTTGGCTCATCAACTTGGCATCTGCCACTGCTCTACATCTATAGAGTCCCATCTGAAGAGGAAAGTTCACAGCTGGCTTCTTCTTTAGGCATAGGTGAGTGTGAACTTCGACCAATTGCCTTAGGAACTCCATGAAAACTACCCTATCTGATGGGTAGCATGGCATCATGGCAGGATGACCATTGTAGCCATACACGCATATGTAGGTGAAAGTGAGGAATTGGATAAACCAATCCTTCTAGTCCACCATTGCCTCCTTGGCTGCTGGTGATATACACACTGCATCACATGGTCGAGATCTCGTACAATGTGCATAATGAAGAGGTCACTTGTTCGTTTGAAGTGTTGCTCTACTTGAGTAAACTCAAGACGTGAAAAGTGTTCATGGACCTTATGCACACCTAAGGCCCCCACATTGTTTAATGCCCTAAACTCGCCTTGGAAGGCAATTAGGTATACCAGGTAGGAACACATGGAACCTATGAGCCTCAAGAACCTGGTAATTTGTTAGTGGAGTGTGTCACTGATCATGGTGGCCCAATCATAGTGTTCTCTTTTGTTGATAACCTTGGCAATGATGTAGTACATCCATGACTCGAACTGATTGCCCTCTTCTTGTCCAGTGATCCTGCTTAGTAGAGTGATCAACACTACGTACTCATCTCTAAATTCTCCTCATCCAACCAACTTAGGCAAGTTGGCCTTTTTTACCTTCAACCATCTTCTGCCATTATTGCTTGGCATTTATCCTTGGCTGCCTCAAATGCTCTATTGCATTCTATCACTGATATGACCATGTTGGCAGGGCATGGTGGAATATCAAAACATTTTTCAATGTCCTTTGCTTTCAAACTACAAATTACCCTCCCATCCACTAATCTGATTTCTCTCATGGTAGGATTGTCATGCTTAATACAAGCTATTACAAGCTCCACACTCTGTAATGTGATGGGGATGGACACAACTTGAAGCAACCCAGATTCTTCTATGTTCTATAATGTGATTTGATTCATGCCCTCCAAATCTTCTAAATCGACCACTGGATTCACCTGATGCAAGTCTATGTCAGTCGTTTTTAGGAAATCATGGTACAAGGCCGTCTTGGTCTTGTATTACACTTGAGTATTGCATCCTAAAAAACTTAAAGATTGACTGTGCACACGACCCTATTCTGACAATTTTTGAAAACCCCTAAAAATAGCGCATGCCGAGAAGTATTTTTCTGGAAAATATCTAGCACATGGGTTTTGTTCGTGCTTCAATGCTGAACAAACCTAGTTCCTTGGATTTTTTATCCTAAAACTTTTTTAGAAAAACCCCCAAAAATAGGGGCAACAATTGTTTTTGGAAAATTTGACGAGATGGGTTTTACTAGAAAATTATCTTGATCATACCCAGTTGGTTAGATCTGTGGTAGCCTATTGATTTCTGTGACATGCAAGAAAACCTAAGACAAGAAAAGAGGAAGTAGTCGAGGTAGATTGGAAGTTTTTAGCTGATTTTCCTCTAAATTCAACCTCTGAGAAGAAATCTTCTTATGCCTTTGATCTTCAAAAAATATTGAACGGTCAAAAACCCTTGCCAGATCTTGGAAAGATGTCCTTGAGAGCAATTTGTTGTTTTGATCTTCAACCTGCAAAAGAGAGAATAAAAAAGGGACGCCTAGATTTGCTTTATATTGTCTCAAGCCTGAATCCTTGAAGTTTGGGCACCAACTCATGTTTTAAGCTTGACCAGGCTTGATCTGGAGTTCAAAAAGTTGATTTCCACTGATTGTGGGATGATTTGGCCAAGTTTGCCTCCAAAATATCTTAATTGAAGTCAACAAACCTTGCCTTGACCATTTTAGGCGTGCTTTTTGAGTTTGAGTACTTTTTTCACTATTTTGCAAGTTGAGGTGCCTCTGTTTGATCCTTGCTCTTGGTCGTTCAATTGATCTCTGGCAGCTACTGATGGATCTATTGTTGAGATAGAACCAAATTGAAGAGATGTGTTTGGAAGATGTTAGGCTTGAAAACTGAATCTGAGGCTCCAGATTAAAGGGCGCCTTTCTTCAGTAGGGGCACTTTTAGCCTTGCCTTAGTCAATTTTCATGACTGTTCTTTGTTTCCATCATTTCAAACTCTTCGTGCTTCGATTTGACATCACCGTCGTCTGATGAGTTTGATGACTTTGCTTGACGTTTCGTGTCGAGATTGATCGAAGTGAAGGTCATCCTAGAGGTCACTAGACGAACAAACTACATTTGGACGCCCGAAAGACTGGGCGCCTTTCTTCAATAGGGGCATTGTTCCCTTGGTACTTAGCCATTTTTCAATGTTCTTCATTCAGTTGTCACCTTTGGCATTTTCAGCTTGATCTCAACCTTCGACTGTTTTGCAGGTCCTGCGAACATCATGTTAGATTGATCGCGAAGCTGGAAGAGAGTTAAACATATGCCTTGTGTAAAGCAGTTGTTAATAACTTCGTAAGGTGCCCTGAATCTAAGGGCACCCCTAGCCAACAGGGGCGCTTTTTCCTTGAAGCTCATTGATTTATCTTCTATCTTGTATGCTCTGACGATCAACTGTAGACGACGTTTGATTTGTCTCGCACGCTGGTTGACAGGTTCACTACAAAGCTAGGCTAGAGCTAAAGAGATTTCACGAAGACAAGCTTCTACAAAAACTGACATCTGCATCATCTCATTCAAGGGAACCTTTCTTCAATAGGGGCGCCTTTTGACTCCTTTGACTGTATTTCTGCCTTGGTAACAAGGCGCAATTTTCTAGAGTTAGCCAAATTTTGGCCTTTTTTCAGTTTCTAGGATCTCCTTTGTCAAACAACATCTTTTTTATCCTTTTCTACCATGGTTGTGTCGTTAAAGCTTTCGAAGCTTAGCTTTCAACACCTAGTATTGGCCAATCTGCCATTAATGGTTGCGAAGCTCCTAACTTTGTTCCTGAAAAATAGAAATAGACCCACTAGAGTAAAACATGTCTTTTGATAATTCTGACTTGACCAGTGTGGTTGTGAAGTTGATTAATCCTATCAAAATTATTTTCAATCATTTCTGGGAAGGTCCTATTTTTCAGGGGATTCCCTAAAAATAGGGGTATGAAACCCTAATTTTCAATTTTTCAGAATTTTACACATATGTTCCTTGACATAAATCCACAAAGACCTTATGTTTGGTTTGACCTAAAACAGACTTTTGACGACATTTTTACATGATTTAGCTCAATTTAAGTAGAATGCCAAAAAAAAATTTGGGTACAACATTAGGCTCCGTCTGGTGACCATGTCAAATACCTACGACATAGGATAACCGAGAACCTCTAGTTTCGCAAACCAGTACTCTTATTAGTTGGGTAACGGAGTCAGGATTTATTTCCTAACACACCTAAAAAAATAGAGTTCACCTATTTATTGGGCTCACCAATTTATTCACCTACAACACAACAATACTTTACTGAATGTGGAAACACATAACATAACATTAAAGAAAAGAAAAGTATTTTCAAAGTAATCACCCCATCCCTGAAGGGGCGAAATGTTTCAAGTACTACTCGTTGTAGGGCAGTGGGAAAAGCCTTCCATCTGAATGTGAGAGAATGTAAGAATTCTCTCCTGCAATATCATGGATCAAGAACGGCCCTAACCAAAGGGAGTCAAATTTACCATGCATTCCCTTTGGTTCGTGTCTCTTGTCCCATAACAAGACCTTGTCTCCAATCTCAAAGTCTCGTTGCCGAGCCTTCTTATCGAAGATCTTCTTCACTCACTCTTGGTGTTGAGTGATTTTATCAACTATTTCCACCCTCTCCTCTGGAAGTTTCATTAGGCACAAGATACATTTCTCAATGGGATCTCTGAATTCCTCATCTTCTATTGCGGATGCCAGTTGCAAAGCGGAAAACTCTAGAGTAATAGGTAATACAACTTATGTGCCATATAGGATAGTGAAGGGTGAAGTGCTAATTGCTCTCTTGGGCATGATCCTATCAGCCCAAAGAAGGTTGTACAACTTTTTGTGCCAAGCCCATTGATTGGAATCAACCATCTTGCGCATGATCGTGACTATGTTCTTATTAGACAACTCGGCTTGTCTATTGCCTGGTGGATAGTAATCTGAAGAGTGGGACAATGTGATGTTGTAGTCGAAACAAAATTCTACTAACTCCTCTGATGAGAAGCTTATAGAATTATCAGCCACGATCTTTCTTGGTACTCCGAAGCGTGTAATGATGTTTTCCTTGAGGAAGTTACACACTACTTTGGAAGTAGCTTGCTCTGTAGGGATCACCTCAACCCATTTAGTGAAATAGTATATCGTCGTAAGGACGTAGACATGTCCCTTGCTAGAATGTGGGTTGATAGGTCCTACAAAGTCTATGCCCCATTGCTGGAATGGAGCATCTATCACCAACGACCTTAGTTGAAGGGCTAACAGCTTGAGTTTACCAACAAATTGTTGGCACAATTTGCATCTGTGCACCTAGTCATATGCATTGTGGAACAAAGTTGGCCAAAAGAACAGTGCTCGTAGGATTTTGAATGCAGTAACCCTCGATGAGAAGTGGCCACCGCATGCTTGGTTATGAAATGCTTCCAACAACCATCGTTGTTGGTCCTTACTAGTGCATAGTAGGAACATTCCATCAAGCCCACACTTGTATAGAGCATTTCCTCTAAGCACATAACTTTGTGCTTGTAGTTTTAAAGTTCTTCTCTGCTGCTTAGCCAAGTGTGTTGGGCATTTCCCATAGATTAGAAAGTACCACAATTTTGTGTACCATTCTTGAGCAGATTCAACTAATAGGACTATTGGGAGGTCTTCTTCCATTTCCGTTCCTAGGATGCCATCAACAACTTGGTGCTTTAGATCACCATCTTTTGCCATGAGTTGACATAGACCTCTCCCACGGACAAGCTTGGTAGGCTTGATATCCAAGTCGTATTCCTGGACTCTTGCGATCCGGTTGCCTCTTTTGGTGCCCATCTCCTATTGAGTAAGGACACTCTTGACCACAGGGTTTGTGACGTATACAGTGGTGTGGGAGTTTAAGATGTAAAATCTGAAATTCTTGATCGCCTTCACCACTGCATATGCATTTTTCTCTATATGGGACTACTGAGACTTGCTATCCTCGAAGCTATTGCTCATGAAAGCAATTGGTGACTTAGTCTCCTCATTCGGCTTTTGTGTAAGTATGGTTGAGAGAGTGTGTTATGTTGCGTAACAATAAAGAATAAACTCTATCGAAATCAGGTCGAACCAACACTAGCGCCTTACTCTTGGCCTCCCTTCTTCGATCCATTTGAAGGCGGTTGTCTTCATCATTGCTAAGATATCTTCGGTCAGCTCCGAGAAGTTGGGTACAAATCTTCGTATGAAATTAACCTTGCCGAAGGAGTGTACCCCAATTTTGTTTGTAGGGGGAGTCAGGTCCTTGATTGCATCAACCCGATTAGGGTCTATTCGAGTCCCTTCCTTGGAGATGATGTGTCCTAGTAACTTGCCTTCTATCACCGCAAAGATGGAATTTTTCGGATTCAATGATATATGGTGATACCTGCACCTCTCAAACACTTTCACTAAGTGTTGAAAATGATCTTACCACCTCTTTGAGAATGTGGTAAGGTCATCAAGGTAGACGACTATCAATTTGTCTTTTAAGTCACCAAACGCCAAATCCATGGCTCGTTGAAAAGCAGCACCGACGTTGATGAGGCCGAAAGGCATCCTCTTGTAGGCAAACGTTCCCCAAGGGGTGGTGAACGTCATCTTGAGTTGATCTTCTTTGGCCACTGTAATCTAGTTTTATCCAGAAAAACTGTCAAGTAATGACAACATCTCCGAACCGGTTACTGTTTGCAATGTATGCTCCATGATAGGCAAAGGATAATTATCCTTCAACAACGATTGGTTCAGGTTCCTGAAATCTATGTAGATCCAGATTTCTCCGCTCTTCTTGCATATGGGAATGATGTTTGACACCCAGGTAGAATAGTGGATTAGAAATATGATTTTGGCATACACCATTTTTTTTACCTCCGCGTAGATTGTGTGTTGGACACGCGGGTTGTAGTGTCTCTACTTCTGCTTGAAAGGCTTGACATCAGACTTAAGTGGAACTGTATGAGACAGTTCTTTTGGCTTGAATGCTTTCAGATCTTCATAGGACCATGCAAAGACATTTCGATATAGCTTGAATAGGGAGATGAAGCTGTTTCTTTCCTCTGCAGTGCAACATTTGCCTAGATTGACAAGTCGAGGCTTATCTTTTGTGCCAATGTTGACTTGTTGGTAATCAACTAACATCTTGTTGGTTGAATTCCTTTGGTCTTGGATATGTTTGTCATGTATATCGAATATATCCTCCAAGGATACTAGACCCTTGGGGATATTGTTGCCCTTTAACTGTATGATGCTCGATTTCGTTGCTTCGGAATCTTCCGCTATGGATTCTTTGAAGGGAGAAGCACTACCTTCAAAGAATAAATCTCCATAGTCATCTGCTATGTAGAGGAATTCTTCAATTTGATCATCATCATTGTAGACTTGCCAGTTGTCACAATTATGAGGGACAGCTGGTCTGTACACGAGCTTAATAGAAAAGACATTTTGATGGAAGTCAAAATTTGGCATGAAAAGAGCTGTTGATATCGCAAGGGCATCAACTCTGCTATTGTGTTCTCGTGGGATGAACTTGATGTTGAATGCTTCAAACTAGTCGATTGCATTCCACACCCTTAGTTGGTAAGATTGAAGGTGAATTTTCTTCACTTGGTAACGATCTCTGACCTGTTGCATGATCAGTTCTACGTTGCCTTCGACTTGGAGGAATTTAATACCCATATGCCTTGCATTTTTGAGGCCTAATAGAAGTGCCTCGTATTCTATAGTATTGTTCATGTTATCGAACTACAAGCGATAAGCAAATGGGTACAATGTTCCTTCAGGAGAAGGGATGACTACTCCTGCTCCTGAGCCTGCTATTGAGAAACTCCCATTGAATTGCATTGTCCACATTCTTGAATCTTCAATCAGTGAGTGTGTGGCGCATGCAAAACTTTTCTCTTGTTTTGTTGCTTCAGAAAACATGGCATAGGTGTAGGGACCCGTATGTTGATATAACACTTGAGCTTCGGGGTCCTGACATTTCATCACCGTGAATCTCGACTTAGCCTCTGGTTCCATCTTGAAGCTACCTTTCTTTAGTGGGATTGTCGCATATGACCAATCCAGTTGAATCTCGCCTCCAAGATCCTTGCAGAAGCTTTTGCTCAGGAGCATCCCATAACTGATTGGAATGTCAACTATGAGGATGGTCATCATGATCTTCTTCTCTGGGTAGGATGCCAATCTTACTTGAATATCCTTTAATTGGCCTACTAATGGCACGGGTTTCGATTCAAGTGAATAACACTTGTCGTGAGTCTCCATGCATGATAACCCCAATGAGTTCATGATTTGTAAAGGAATGATGTTGTCTGATGCCCCTGAGTCAATTATGCAATTGTTGAGTTTATACCCTCCCATATACAAAGATATGTAGAAGGGTTTTGGATTTTCTCCCGCTGGTACGAAATATTTTAGCAATGTGGGTTGTATGATAGCCAACTTCTGTACTACCTTGAGAATTCGATCCAGTTGATTGGGATGATCCTGGAGATACTCCAGCTATGAGATCTGTACCTTTGTCTTCATCATAGACGTCACGATGTCAAAATTCATCAAAGGCGGATGTTGAGAAGTTGATGTGACATTCTCATGTGTAGACTTGGGATTAGAAGTGGAAGCTTCTTTTCCCTTCTCATTTGAATTTCATCTCTCCTCTTCTTCTTTCTATGCTTTGAAGTGCTAGGCACGTGTAAACACAGGTGTTGAGATGTTCTTGTGGTTGATAGTTAGAGAGTACTAATGGTAATCTTCTTGATTTATAGGTTCACTATGAAAGAATCTCGTTGCGGAGTCACCATTCAAGTTGTCTGCTTGTGGTGGGACAACATTCACATTTGAAGGTACGAAACTTGAGCTTGGAGCTGCATCCCCGGCATATCCCATGATCTAATTCATCCTTTGATTCTCAGGGCATGTGGATCCCGTGTGTTTGTCTGAATCATGGAAACAATAGAACACATTAGACTTTTCAGTCTTTGCCTGTCTTGGCGGAGATCCTGAAAATCTAGGCTTAGAGTTGTTGAAAGGTTGGAAATTATTCCTCTTTGGCTGATATGGTTGTTGAGGCTAGTACTGTTGTTGTTGTTGATACAACGGTGGTGTGGGCAGTGCTTGCTATCGTTGGTTGGGTGATTGTCTCATGAGAATTGCCATCTCATTTGCTACCTTTTGTAGCAATGGATATGTTGATGCTTGGACCAGTGATCTAATAGCATTGTCCTTCATCTTTCCCGTGGTGATCATGTGATCCTCGAGCTCGATAGCCTTCTCTTATGTGACTAGCAAATCCTCTTCATGACTGCCTTTTATGAAAAAGGCTATCTCTTAGGGAAGGGCGTTGATGAAGCTGCTAATCAGAATCTCATCTGATGGATTGAGAGTGTGGGAAGACATGTAACGAGGCAGTTAAACATCACTACGAACTCTCATCGGTTCTGTGGACTCCATCTTAGAGTTAGATAACTGGACAAATAGTTGATGGTTGTCTTCGATAGGTTTGGGACCTTTCCAAGAACTTCTTACTCATGTCCTAGTTTCTAATGATACCTGGTTGTAAGTGATTGAGCCAATCATCAACATTCACCTCAAAAGTTTCGACAAAGAGTTGAACGACGATAGTGGTACACAGACAAAACAGAACAAGCCGCTGCGAACGCTGAAATATGCTCATTAGGGTGTCAAGCCCCGTCACCGTAGAATCTTGGGAAGTGCTTCCGTGATCCCTTGGGAAGTTCATGGTGACCTTGTAGGGCCAATGGACCTATGTCATTACCCCATGGCAATGGGGCAGGATGTCTTACATTTCTTGGATTTTGGCCATTGATGAAAAGATCATTACCATTGTTGTTGTCGTTGTTACCATTAATACAGCCACTGTCGTTGTTGATGTTAACGTTGTCGGCCATTGCTTGAGCAAGAGGTTCTCACTGTGGTTCTTTGGGAAAGTGTTCTCGAACCTCTTGGTAGATTTGCTCTATGTCAAATGCTTCTTCGACTTCTTGAAAAAGAGGATTGGTCCTCCTCCTCGTATATACTCAGTGAGCCAGGATGCTTATTGCCACGCAGGAGGTGGTAATACTGGCCTCTCAACTGCAAGATCAACCTTTCTTTCTTCCTCGTCCAGAGTAATGGTTGTGGCTCTCCACTGAGCAGGTGATGTATTCTTTTTAAAGATGAAGATACACAAACTGTTGATGATGTCCAATTTCTCTCCTTCAATGTATGTAAGATCTAGTTGGAGAGTTACTGGAGCAAGATTAGGTTATTCTACTTGGGCTCAAGGATGCCAGATAGTCATTCCCGTGACATAAAAGCCTTAGCTTTTTCTTGAAGTTTTGTGTCTCGTTTCCCCATGGTGGGCGCCAAAAAACTGTTGGTGTTTCAATTAGCACCTCTGCAGTGCTTATTGTAAACGGTCAGCTATTGCAAGTTATTAGTCCAAAAAAAGGGGGGTCGGGTTTGTCCATATATATATATATATACTAAAAACAAGAATCAAGTTTAAAATACCACATAGCATAATATAATCAACAAAACCACGTAAACTCTAAATTTTAAACATAATAAAATATTCATTGTTCAAACTTCAAGTTCAATATTAAAATAATAATATCAAGTTTAACAAGAAATGTTCACTATCATAAGGATTTTCTAGATAATCAACACCATCATTATCATTGACATTAGATGATGTAGGAACATTTGAAGAACCACAAGCCATGTCACTTCCACTTGCATTGAAGTGTTCTCACTTTCAAACTCAAATGTAATATGTTGGAAAGTGGAAGCATCCATGTCAGTTTTCGTTGGCTCCATATCCCACAACTTCTTGGGGGCTTGGTGGTAGTGCCCCCAATGGGATCAAGGAATACTGCCCTTTGTAGGGGTTTGAGGGAAATTCCCCTTGTTTGTTCCTTATCACAATACAAGGTAGGGTCAAGGGGTAGTCCTCGCCTCTAAGCCCAAATGAAGACCTTCATGGCACACATCAGTTGCATAATTTTTAAAAGGCAATGTCAAAGGTGATTTTTTTCATTTTTACATCAAAAAATAAAATATAAAAGGTGGATCCAACTTGGGTTCATCCTGGATGAACCCAATCTCACTTGCAGCCTACTAGTACCTATAGGAAATCAGAGTAGACCGCAAATTTGGTTCGAAACAAACTTGAAACCAACTATAGTCTACAAGCAGATCAGATAACATAGAATGTTTTTTGGTGTGATATCATGGGATGTAATTATGTGAAAAAATTGTCAAAGGGGTGGTGGTCAAGTGGTAGGACCACTTGATTCTAATGTTGGAGACCAAGGTTCAAATCCTCTCAGGTGACATCTTAGTACCAATGGGCATGTTGAAGTGGTTGTCTTGCATCAATTGGTAGATAAATGATTTTCCTACAAGGGATGCTAGTGGAGCACAAAGAAGATATGTTCAATCCAAATAGTGGCAGCAAGAAGATGAAGGAAATGAAAAGGAGAAAGGGTTGCCTTCTAGGAGGAGATAGGAGGTCAACCATTCAAGCTAGAGGGGCTAGGAGGAAGAAGGTTGAGTGGTTGCCCTGTAGGAGATAGAAGGTGAGATGTTCAAGCCAAAGGAGTGCAGAGTAGAGTTGGAGATGTAGTAGTCATGCAACAAGGGGAGAAGTTAGAGAGGTGTTTAGCTAGAACATTATAGGAACGAGTATTAGATTGTAATTGTATCGGCATCTCTTGTTGGTAGAATGCCAATTTCAGTGGTATCTTTGCAAAAATAAATTATATGGGATTTGGGTCTTGTGACCAAACCCTCACAATTCATGGGTGAAGCCCCCAATAGAAATGTAATAAATGATTTTTAAAAAAAGTATGTATAAAACTCAGAGTGAATTAGTATAATTAAGATTTGATTATAAGAGACTACTACCACTTTTGGAATTGAATGAATGGTATTTGAATGGACAAAGAGGATCTTGCAAGGAAGCATCTAGAATAAAGAAAAAAACAATATAATTTATTATGGAGAAGGGTTTAAGAATAATATGACTGGAGTTAGAATATGTAGATGGAATTAAGTTTACAATTCAGTATCAAAGCGTAAATTCTAGGCCTTGAAGCATCTGTTACAAATTCACATCCCCCATCATTTTCTCATTTTTTAGGTGGATGACTATTTAAACACTATTCTCTTACAAAGCAAATACATATAGTAGTATAATTAAAAAGAGCATGAGAATCAAGTCTTTGGGAGTGATATGAGAATAAAACAACAAAGGGGAGAAAAAACTTTGCGTTCTAAGGGACTATGATTTAAAAAGAAATTAACTTCACACTGTTGCCTCAGTGCTGCAATGAAACAAGTCAAACTATTATTGTAGACAAATTCCTAAATGGTTGAAATACAAGTGAAATGAATGTGTGTGGGAAAAGGGCAGGTAGGAAAAACTTGGTGCATTCTGATCCTATTTCCATTCATATTTAATAATGAAAGAGATATTGTTAATGTCCAACACAATGTAAAGGGTTGAAGCCAACATCACTCAAGACTAAAAAGAGGATTAGAAAAAATTGTTTGGACACCATGAGCATTGTATAGTCAATCCATCTTCTTACACCATTTTCATGTCTATCTTCATTAGAAATATTATCTCACCCTAGATGATTCATTGTCCAACAGCCTTGGCACCGATAAATCAGAAATGGTTCCACAACCATTCCCTGTTCTTACAACATATCCATGTTTTTTTGCATTACAGAGATCATCCCACCCTAGATGATTTATTTTCCAACATTCATGATGCCAAGAGATAAAAAATCAGAGTTTTAGCTGCTAATATTCATATTTAAGAATTGGAAAACAATTTAATTAAAACCTTACCTTTAGAAATAACTATTGAGCTCTCATAGACGTATTAAAGTGATATGGCAATAGAAGAATTTAATTTAGATGATTACATTTACTGTTGATGACATCCATATGACTCCAATGGCAAACCTTACACTATTAATAAAGGTGGAGAGTATGAAATATCTCGAGCTAATTTACTATACATTTTTTTTCCAATTTCACAACCCTCATCTATGCACAGGCATTTCGTCAAACACTTACCTTGTTGTTCTCAGCTTGTATTCAGTTTGTTTTCAATATATTGATGTTTTTTATTAGCATAACATTTGTGATATGGATTTCTCATGCATTTCAGATATATAGCAATATATATTGTGAGTATAACAATAGATGAAATTGTATCATACAAAATTAAGCAATAACCAACAACAACATTCCTATATTATGCTTGATATAAATTCAATCATAAAGTATTTATCAAGTATCTTTAGAAATAACACTCCAAATGCTAACCTGGAGTCCAAGTTATAAAATTTTCCTCTATAGTAAATATTATGAAGTGACTCGAGTTGTGCAACTTCCTCATAGTGATGCGACGGTCGTACGAAAATTAGTCGCTCCTTATTGGGACACAACTCCTCCAGACATCTGACAACCCTTCGGACTTTCCTCCTCACTATGTCATCCACATTTGATATGGTAGCAATGTCCTTGTTTGAATATACAACTCCTTATTTCCCTTATTCGTTGACTTAGAAATTTCTTAAGAGTTGCCCAAGACCTTTCCACCTTCAAATTTTGACTTGACTTGGGTCCACATCACTCCTCATGAACTTCCCATATGGTACGACACTCCCATTAAAAGTGTGAATAATCTTTGAGGGGCGTGGTTATGAAATAAGTTGCACTAAGTTTGCAGAGGCTAAGCAATGCCTTTATAATTTGCAACGATCACTCCTCAACTAGTAGTACGAACAACAATTACCAAGCAGCTACAAGCAAATAAAGTATGATTGCTAGTGATACAGATGAATAAATATTTTACCCAAATAATTCAAGCTTCTTTCCAGTTCATTTCAAACTTCGAAATTTGTCTTGGAACAAGACTTTGTGAATTTTGGAAATTACATTCGCTGTAACTAAAGCAAGAAACATGTATGATTCCTTCAACAACAAGTTAGGGTAGAATCTTGCACTACTGAAACCAACATCCCTTAGGTTTTCATCCAAGGGTTTTGTGTTCTCCATAATTCTTCAATTTCATTAAAATTAATCAAGCGTAATAAAGATGAGTTTCCCAAGCATTTTTGTATCTCTCTATGAAAACACTTGAATGACTTTTTAAATTCTCATACTTTAATATTTTATTTGAACTCTAGAAAATAAGTGACTTACTAAACTTCATTAAATCCCACTAAATTCACTTTATGAAACTCATTAGATTAATTAATTATTATTATCCATAAAATATGCTTAGTCAGATCATATTAATTAATTAAAAAAAATACACCAGAATAAAATAGGCTAATTGGCCTTCCAAATTATTTGTGGAAGGGGCCATTATAGTCCTCCCTTCCGGAAATTACTTTCCCTCAAGCAATTATGGATTAGGATGTTGAAAAATCTGCTCACCCTTCCAAGTAGCATCCTCCATGGGAAAGCATCCCCATTTGATTAGATATTCCTTGATTATTTTGCTCCTCAATCTTCTTTCCTTGACACCCACAATCTCATGAGGCACCAAAACCAATCCGCCTTCCTCATCCAAGGGTGGAAGCTCAAGTGACAATGTAAATGCTACCCTAAAAACTTTTTAAGGCATGATACATGAAACACATTATGGGTCTTGTTGTTCTTCGAAAGATCAAGCTCATATCCCACTTCCCCTACTCTCCAAACAATCCTATAGGGACCATAGAAGTGAGGTTTTAATTTTTCCGCACTTTTCTTCAAGGAAAGCTATCTATATGGTTGTAGATGCAAGAAAACCAAGTCCCCCCTGTCAAAGCTTCTCTCTACTTTGTGCCTATCTGCATACATTTTTTTCTAGTTTTGGGCACTTTGAAGATTATCCATAAGTAACTTAAGGATATCTTGACTCTCCTAGATCCAATCCTTAGCCTTGGGAGCCTTGCTATCATTGAAAGCTAAATCCAAAAATGATGGAGCATCATATCCATATAAGGATCGAAAAAGTGTCATCCTGATTAACATGTGATAGGTGGTGTTATAACAATGCTTGCCTAAACACAACCACCTAATCTAAGCCCTTGCTGCCCTGCCGCACAATTACTCAAATATTCTTCAACCCATTTGTTTACAATATTTTTCTGGCCATCCATTTGAGGGTGGTAACTAGTGTTAGGGGTTAGCTCGATGCCATCTAACTTAAATAGCTCCTACCAAAAATAACTAAGGAATGAACTATCCTTGTCCTTGACTATATTTCTCAACAATCCATGGAGTTTGAACACCTTCCTAAAAAATAGTTATGCAACCCTGTGGTACCTTATACTTTGAAAATAGTGAAAAAGTGTGCAAACTTGGTCAATTGATCAACTACCACAAAAATACAATCTCTGCCTTGCACCTTTGATGGACTAGTAATGAAGTACATATATACACTTTCCCATTTCTACTCTGGAATGGGCAATGGCTGAAGCAATCAAGTTGGAAAAGTGTGTTCTAATTTGTTTTCTTGACAAGTCATACATTCCCGTACATGTCACAAGCCATCCTCCTTGAGGCCTTTCTATGAAAACCTCTCTCTGACTTGCCTATAAGTTTTAAGATATCTTTGATGTCTTGCCAATGGTGTATCATGGATGGCTCTCAAAATTTTCTCCTTAAGTTTTAACTCAGGAACCAAGTAAATTTTGTCCTTATAGTAAATAATATCATCTACTACCATGTATCTATCATCCTAAGTTTTCCCATCCATGATCTCGCATGCAAATGTGTTTTTGGAATACTCCACCAAAAATTGAGCCTTCCAATTAGCTGAGATCTCTATTAGAGAACAAACAATGAGTTTCCTAGAAAGAGCATCAACAACAACATTTTTTTACCTAACCTATTCTATATCAAAACCATACGCTTGTACCTTGCTAACCCACTTTTTTTTGCCTCTCATTTAAATCTTTTTGTTCCAAAAAATATCTCAAATTGTTATAGTTCATTTTGATCACAAACCTCCCACCTACCAAGTATTATCGAAACTTCGCCAATGCATGCATCATGGTGAACATCTCCTTGTCATAGATGGAATAAAGCCTCTGATTATCTTTGAGATTTCAGCTCTCAAGGGCAATAGGGTGTCTATTCTACATTAATACTAGCCCAATACCTCTTTCAAAGCATCACACTCAAGTACAAAGGGTTGAGTAAAATATGGTAGCACCAACATGGGACAAGAACTCATCACCTCCTTAAGTTTATTAAGACTTGCTGAGCCTCATTTGCCCATCTGAAATCCCCTTTCTTGGTGATGTTTGTTAGTGGTGCACCTATCTATTAAAAAGACTTCACGAGCCTCTTGTAATAGTTGCACAAACCAAAGAAACCCCACAGCTCTGTCAATGATCTCGATGGTGGCCAATCACAAATCACCTATATTTTTTCTTGATGAACTTGGACACCTTGAGCATTGATCACATGTCCCAAGTAGAGGATTTTTATTGTCTCAAACTTGCACTTGGATGCCTTAGCATACACATATTGTGTCTCCATTATACTTAGAACCTCGTTAAGATTCCTCAAGTGTTCCTCCCAAGTCTTGTTGTATATGGATGTCATCGAAGAACACCAAGATGAACTTCCTCAACTTATTAAAAACATGATTCATACAAGACTAATAGGTGGCAGGAGAATTGGTTGAGCCAAAAGGAATAACTAGAAACTCATAGTGCTTGTAATGACACTTGAATGCAATCTTATTAATATCCTTCTCCCTCACTCTGATATGATGATATCACGATTGAAGATCAATCTTTGAGAAGTGCACTACCTTGTGCAACTTTCCAAAAACTCATTGATCTAGGGGATAGGGTATCGGTTTTTAATAGTCATTTTGTTGAGGGCATGATAATCTATGCATATCCTCATGGACCCATCCTTCTTCATCAAGAGAACCAAAGATGCAAAAAGACTCAAATAGGGTCTAATGTGCCCATGCCTAGTAACTCCTTAATGGCCTTTTCTATCTCCTCATTAAATTTATTAGGGTGCCTATAAGTAGGGATGATGTGCTTGGAGCCTTCCAACTCAATGGCATGCTCAAACCCTCCATTTGGAAGTCTCTCTAGAGGAATCTTACTAAATTTCAAACTGTGATTATCCGACTTTGGTTGAATGTCTACAAGATACAGATTCCCATCATTAGTAGGGGTCTTAGATGAGATCAAACACTATGTTGTCCCTGCCACATCACCATGCCTAAAAATATTTTTCATCATCTTCACTTACACGATCCTACAAGGAACATTAGGCATATGTAATGCCCTAAACTTGCACGCGGGCAAAAAAAACCATCAATTCTTTTATTTTCAATATTGTAAAAACACTATCAACTATCAACCATGAATGCACATGGTAGCAAAATATACACATCAAATAATGATGTTTGTATCGCATCACCATCGACACATTTCCCAAGAGTGGGGTGTGGGGATAAAGAGGTTGGGTGTGTAGAGTCCATCATGCACACCCTTAAACATACATTGGGTCGGCTCTAAGATTTAGGTCACTATTATGCTAGGTTCTACACAATGCTAGGTGCTAACACTCACCTACTTCAACAATAACGACAATCTTTGCATGAAAATGAAAATATTATTAATCTACCATGAAGTTAACTTGTTTAAATTTTAATGTAAATTACTATTGTCAATCATAACAACTTTATCATTAATTTGCTTTAGCCTAATATAATGATCACAAACCCTATTTATCTCAACATTAATGTTCTCTCTCAAATTGATACCATCTAGATTAGATATCATGTTAGTATCAAGGTGATAAATGCTATTGGAGGAAAGATAATCCA
This sequence comes from Sequoia sempervirens, assembly GCA_007258455.2. Lineage (NCBI taxonomy): Eukaryota > Viridiplantae > Streptophyta > Pinopsida > Cupressales > Cupressaceae > Sequoia > Sequoia sempervirens. Next base: position 575,968,142 of record VDFB02058242.1, on the reverse strand, counting down.
AATTTGAATATTTACGTTGATGTCACTTATTGTTATTATAGATAATACCCTATAAGCTACTATTATTGTTTATTATTAATATTATTATTGATCTTTAATATTAATATTAATATTGATATTATTACCATTATTGCTAAGTACTCTTATTATTTGTTTTATTACTTAGTAATATTATTTCTCAAAATGAATAATAATATGGTTAATATTTCTCTTGATATTGGCACAAATCTTATTAATGATGTTAATAAACTAATGAGTAATGATGTCCATGATGATTATTATTCTTTGTATTACCTTTAGTACTATATTTATTGCTAAATTACTATGATAAATCACAATATTACTATTCCTTATTAACATTAATAATATTTCTTAATACTAACATTACTTCTTATTATTAATATTAATATTACCATTTCTATAAATATTGACAATTCTCTTCTTGATATAATAAGATTAACATTAACCTTAACTATCAGTATTAATCAATGTACCACTATTAATATGACTTTGAAGATTAATTTTATTTATTATTAATGTTTACCGCCACCCCTAAGATTGGTAATTATGCTATCATAATATTTTTTTTGATATATTTATTAATATTAATATTGATTAAGAGAGCTATTTAATTATTATTATCAAAGATAATAATATTAGTATTTATCTTAACGCTACCACTAGTAATATTATTAACTCTATAGGAACTAATGTTCATATTATTAAGCATAAGCTTACACCAGATTCACGTTGCACGTTGTTGGCATTGATAATACTATTTTATTGGTTGAAACTTTATTTTAGATTTATTTAAACTTATATTATGGTTGCCCCACTTTAATAAGGGTGATTTAAGCTATAAATTGGGTCGCCCAATTTTAATAAAGGAGAGGCAATTTGAAGGAAGAGAATGGGCACCCCATGTTAACACATTTGCATTTCTAAACCACATGTTACTCTTGAAAGGCACACAAGAAGACACGAGGCTTGAGGAAATGTGTTATGTCAAGAAGACACGTTCCTTCAATAATTGACACATCAATGAAACTCTTTTTAGTGGAAGATATCAAACAAGGCATAAAGAATTTGGCAAGTGGTAAAGCTCAAGACATTGATGGGATGCAGGTAGAATTTTTAAAATGGGGAGCTGATTTACTTGCTCTGCACATCAAAGGTATCTTTAACAGCGTTAGTCAAGGCAATTTTCCAAGTGAGTGGACCACTAGTATCATTATCACACTTTTCAAAAATGATGATATTAATAACCCTTCCAATTATCGTACAATTATGGTCAATCCTCTTCTTGGAAATCTTTTTGGGAGCATGATAGAACACAAAATCAACAAGTGGGCAGAAAAAGAGGGAAAGAAAGTGAAGGGGCAAGCTTGCTTTAGACTGAAGCATTCTACCATTAATCATTGCATCACTCTTAGACACTTTATTGAGAAGGTTTGGGACACCTAGAGTGTAGAAGCCTTTCGTTTCTTTGTAGATTTCAAACAATCCTTTGACATTGTGCTTAGTGACAAACATTGGAGAAGAATGGAGGAGCTTGGGATTTCTAAGGTGTATAAAGAAATTTCCCATAAGTTATATGACCAAGTTAGACCTAAAATTAGAACTAAAGAGGGTATGTCTAAGTGCTTTGGTAGTGACATTTAGATCAAGCAAGGTTGTCCTCTTTCCCCCACTCTATTTGGTTTAAATATTGATTAACTTGAAGAATGGTTAAACAAATCTATTGAGGAAGGGATCTAGTTGGTGGGGTATGTGGTGAAGTTACTTTTATATGCAGATGATCTTATTCTTATTGTAAGAACTACCCATGGTTTGAGTGAGCATTTGAAGGTTCTTGAATTTTTTTTCCAAGAGGTTGGGGTGGAGGTGAACACAAACAAGAACAAAGTCATGATTTTTTCTTTGAAAAGGAAGAAGCAACAATTTAACTTTATCTTTGAGGGAAGTTTGTTGGAGATAGTGGAAGAATACAAGTACTTAGGGATTGATTTTCACAATAGGCTTAGTTGGGTGACCAGTAGAACAAAAAGGATTCAGGGAGGGTGGAAAGCCTCTTTCCTACTCTAAAATAGGTGTATAAAAGTAAAGTTATGGGTTTGGAAAACCAAGAAAGTTCTTTTTGGGTTATTGGTTGTGTTGATTGTCCTTTATGGCTGCGAGGTTTGGGGGAGTAGCATGTCGACCCACAAGTGGTGGAAAGTGAAAAGAATCCAAAAAAAATTAATCACTAGTAGTCTCAAGTTCATATCATCAATCCCCTATGAGATACTTTTAGTTGAGGTGGGTATGTTTCCAATGGAATTGTCAACAATAATTTGTCTGCTAATCTATTTAAATAAAGTTGATAACATGGATAAATATTGTTGGCCCAAATTGTTTGTTGAGGAAGAGTTAAAACATAAGAAAAAGACTTGGATGAAGCAGAACAAGTGTTTAAGAAAGTGGGACATTCAATTGCATGAATGTCCTAACGCTATTGAAGAGATAAAAAAATTGTGTTAGAAAAATTCAAGACCGCGATGTGGACAAACCAAAATGGTCACAAAAAGCACACTATGTCAAAGAACTCAACCCTAAATGGGAACACAACGAAAAAGCTTACTTAAAGGATGCAATTAAGGGGAAAAAAAATATTAGTGGCATAATTGAGAACCAGATCTCATCATATTAAATGTGAGATGGGTAGATGGAAAGTACCTAGGGAAGAATGGGAAAAAAAACTTGCATTTTCTACACCAAAGGGGTGGTTTAAACTAAGAGGAACTTTGATGAGACAAAACAATGTCTCATCTATTAGCCAAATAAAAACATGAATTTTGCTTAATTGTGAAGTTTATTAAGACTAAGAATGATGAAGAAAGTAAGAGATTTTCAGTTGTAGCAGTCAAAGATTTCATCATGTCTTAAAAATTATGATATGGATTCTTGAGATTTTTGGACAGAAATTCGAAGACAAGAAAGAAAAAAAAACCCATTAAATTTCATGAAAACCCAATTCGTGGTTTGAGAGAAAACTTTACCAGTCTGATGCTCTGGAAATTTGCTTCCATGCTCTAGAATTTATGGAATTTATTCATTTGTTTGCTTCTATGCTTCAAAATTTTTGAAACTAAGTGAAGGATCATATATGAAGAGGTTGATCAATTTGGGCTTCTATGAGAAGTTAAGGGATAGCATTTGAGAGCATCTAAGGGGAAATTAAAAGCATCTAAGATAGGTTGTTAGGTTGTGCAAACAAATGGAGCATATCTAGGAGATAGTTTTGATTAGTTTGAACATTTTTGCAAGTATCTAGGAGTTGTTTTATGAGCTTTAATGATGCACAAGGAAAATACATGACTTTTTCAACAGTCAAATGCCTTTTTGGAGCCTGTTTAGGAGCTACAAAATAGGCATATTTGTTTTAGATGACCAAAGAAGATTGACTCAGCAAGATGAAGGAAAAACTTATTTTTTCCCTCAACACATGTTCTTATCTTCTAGCAAGTTGTTGCACAACAATTAAGGCTCATCTTTTAGATTAGTTGAAAATAAGAATTCTATAAATTCATTGTAATCAAGGAATCAAACAGGGAAGATTTTTATAAAATAGTAAAGTTTAGTTTTTAGCAGCAGTTGTTGTTTGTAGTTTTACTTTTTAGCAGCAATTTCATTTCCAACAATTACATTTTCAATATTTCCTTTTACAGGTTTCTTAGGATAGATTTAATTCCAACATTTCATTTACAAGATTTTAGATTAGATTTGATTCTAGCAATTTCTTTCATGCATTTTCTTTCAATTTTTTTTGTAAAAAAAATATGTCATGCAAATGATTTCTTCTCCCTCTTGCATATTGTCATGGACACTACTTGAGGTTGACATTGATAAGTTAAATGATGAGGAATGCAACAAAACTCATCATTTTTGGTGTTGTTGTCAAGGAAAGGTGTCATTAGGGATTTGTTGATGATCTAGTGATAACACGTCAAAAGAAAAATTAGTTTGGAAATTTTTTTAGGTTTATTATTTTAGAAACTCCTTGTTTTATTATTTTAGAAACCCCCCCAAACAATAGATCTAAAGGAAAAGGTTCTTGCATGCAAAGGTGACAACTTTTGTGTAATCTCCTCAACCAAAAGACCATGACTTCAAGCCTCAACAAACAAAAAAAATATTGTTTGGACACCTTCAAAGTCCAAAGAGGGTTTCCCAATCAAATATTTGAAGGACAAGGAGTTGTATTCAGTCATGCATGCAACAAAATATGAAGAAGGATTGTAAAATCTTTTTAATCAGCCCATGCATCTACTAGAATAAAAAATTATGGAGAAGACTGGCATTTCAAAGGAAGGAGGAGCATCACAGTTCAAATATTTAGCCATCTTCTTCTCATGGTTTTCCTCTTATTTCAAAAAGTTGAATGCATGGATCCATCTTTGGAGAAAAATATGTTATTTTTCACAACCAGTTAATGGTTTTATGTAATATATCTCTACATCAATAAGTAGAGTAGGATAGAGTAGATTTTTTTCTGCAACATAACAATAAAATCTCTAGAATATTTTTAAAATAATTTAGAATATCTTCAGAAGCATCTCCAGTGCACCTCCCAAAAAATTCCCAAAGAAATTGCAATAAAAGTGAAGAGATTGGCTCCAGAAGCTCACTATAAGTTGTAGGAGGACTTGCAATATTTTAGGTGTGGGGGGGATGATGAGATAAAAAAATGTCTCATCTATTAGCCAAATAAAAACATGAATTTTTCTTAATTATGAATTTTATCAAAACTGAGCATGATGAGGAAAGTAAGAGATTTTCAGTTGCAACAGTCAAAGATTTCATCATATCCTGAAAATTACGATATGGGTTCTTGAGATTTTTGGATAAAAATTTGAAGACAAGAAGGAAAAAAACCTATTAAACTTCACAAAAACCCAATTCGTGGTTTGAGAGAAAACTTCACTAGTCTGATGCTCCGGAAATTTGCTTTCATGCTCCAGAATTTTCAGAATTTGTTCATTTGTTTGCTTCTATGCTCCGAAATTTTTGAAACTAAATGAAGGATCATTTATGAAGAGGTTGAACAATTTGGGCTTCTATGAGAAGTTAAGGGACAACATTTGAGAGCATCTAGGGGGAAATTCAAAGCATCTAAGGTAGGTTTTTAGCTTGTGCAAACAAATGGAGCATATCTAGGAGATAGTTTGGGGCAGTTTGAACCTTTGTGCAAGCATCTAGGAGTTGTTTCATGAGTTTTAATTATGCACAAGGGAAAGACATGAATTTTTCAACAATCAAATGTCTTTTTGGAGCTTGTTTAGGGGTTGCAAAATAGTCATATTTTTTTTAGACAACCAAAGAAGATTGACTCAACAAGATGAAGGAAAGACTTATCTTTTTCCCTCAGCACATGTTCCTATCTTCTAGCAAGTTGTTGCACAACAATTAAGGCTCATCTTTCAGATTAGTTGAAGATAAGAATTCAATAAATTCATTGTAATCAAGGAATCAAATAGGGAAGAGTTTTATAAAACAATAGAGTTTAGTTTTTAGCAACAATTGTTTGTAGTTTTATTTCTTAGCATCAATTTCATTTCCAGCAATTACATTTCTAGTATTTCCCTTTACAAGTTTCCTAAGATAGATTTTATTTCAATAATTATATTTCTAGTATTTCCTTTTACAAGTTTCTTAGGATAGATTTAATTCCAGCATCTCATTTACAAGTTTTAAGATTAGATTTGATTCCAACAATTTATTTCATGCATTGTCTTTCAATTCTGTTTGTAGAAAAAACATGTCATGCAAATGATTTCTTCTCCCTCTTGCATATTGTCATGGACACCGCCTAGGGTTGACATTGATAAGTTAAATGATGAAGAATGCAACGACACTCATCAAACTTCATCCTTCATTATGCAACATATGAGGATATCTGCATCCAATTCAAAGATAATTTGAAAGTGGGTAGTTTGAATGAGCTATTTGAGGAAGGCTTCACAAGATGATAATTTTTTTGATCAAGATTCATAATAGAAGGGTTGACATCAGGAAGAGCTCAAAAATTTGTTAGCATTGGTATTCTAGGTCCCTTAGGCTGCTTGGTGTGTATTTCATTAAAATTCCCATTCATACATTCAATATTAAACTGATGGAGCTTAGTCAACCAAATCCTAAATTTGTTGTTAGTAACCCTAACTTGAGCCTTCTTTGCTTCATATTTTTTCTCTTTAGCATGTGTAGGCTAAAAGAAACTTTAGAGGAGCTTTAAACAAGGAGATCTAGCCACCAACTTTCCATACCCATTATTTCGTGCATGCTTGGTTTTTTTCTTTTTATGCAATGTTAATGTAGTTTCTCATTGTTCTATTATTTTAGTTTTTTTTCTTTATTATTTTTGTAAGCTAGCTTAAGTCTCAAAACTAAGGCATGTGAGGATCAAATGGATCTAGACCACAATCCCATGGAGGCATTAAGTCCATGTGGAGATTGTTGCTTCAATCTTCATTATCTTTTATTTCATATTATTTTTGTTTTACTTCATGTACAAAACATGGCGAGTAGGTAAGGGAAGAGATGTTGACTAGCTATTATTTGATCTCCAGTCATCAAAGTGGCACAATGGAACCTCATGCAATGAGTGTTGTGTTTGGAGTAATGGTATAATACCCTCAAGAGGGCACATACATGTTTCCCCTTTTTACATTTCATTTTATTGTTTTATATTAATTTATTTTTAATTTATTTATTGTCCTTCTGTGCAAGTTTGAATGATGATAACTTGAATGTAAGGGAAAAGAGATTTGGACAAGGAAAGATCTAGGTGCTTGATAAAATTCATTAAGTATGGAAATGTTGACAAGAGAAATAGGGATCTAGTACAATCTGAAGAATTTGTACCCTGATATTCCTTGAGTAGTCAGTTTATACCCCAAAGGAAGCATAAGAGAAACAAGCATGCAGTAGGAATCTATAATGCATACATAACATGTACAAATAGTATACTAACCAAATATTTTTTTTGATATGCACAATACACATGTCTTCTTATAACACCTTTAGTATATATATATATATATATCATAACAGATACAAAATTGGCAGGTCTAAGTTTTGCTCTATTAATCTATTCTCACTATATCCTATTACATATATCTTCTCTTGTACATACATATCTATCTTTCTTTCTATCTATTACGTATATACATTCATTTCCCTGAACAAATGTGACTCCTTCATGGTGGATGCCTTTATCGATATCACGGTCTTCTACCAATATGCTTTGTTTTTTCCCTTTAACCTACTAACATCACCCCCCTTTTAAAATGATGTCTTTTCCTAAAGACATGCCATTCAAGGAAGGATGTTATGTTATTCTAGCTTGAGTTGTGCCAATGTATCCGCTCAATGTGCCTATGCCTAAAGGAGTGTGCCAATTTGTGCTTGGATCTAGGCTAACATTCATTTGGCCTCTGATAGAGTGTTAGGAATTGAAAAACTACTGGCTATTTATTTGGCTTCTTTCAAAATCAATTGGAGGAACCTCAGATCATTTTTTACTATCTCCCTTAGTTGTTGTAGTTGTTCCTTGAGCAGTTATCTTTGTGTGTGGAGTTGTTGGAGCTGGATGTGAAGGTGTTCTATGTTGTCCCTTGTTGTGTCGGTTGAGTTCTGTAAGGGATCATAACTCATTTGTGCTCTCTTATCTTCTACTTGTGTGATCTAGTCTCATAGGTTCTCTATCATGTTGGGCCACTGTAAGTAGAAATGGTAGAGTACTCTAGTAGTCTTGATACTATTCTCAGTTTGTTGAAGTTGCACTTCCAGTTGGGTTTGTGTAGACACACATCTCTTAATGAGATGCTAGATATTTTTCTAGATAAGCTCATCCTGAGATTCTTTTCTTATGCTATCTTTATGAGATATCAAATCAATTTTTATGTCGATGACCAATTGTTGTATCTGTTGTGGAAAAGGGAGGGATTGACCTTTGGAAACATGAGGAATATCCTTTTATAGTGTATATATGGATTCCTAGAGTTTCTTGGTTTGTTGTACATGTTCTTGTAGGAGTTCCTCTTTGGCAGTCACATGGAAGATGTCTCCCAATTGTATTTTTTAAATTGGTGACATTATGGAGAGGTTCACTTGCAATCCTACTAGTGGTACTCAAAGTAATTGGGGAGACAAGACCGGTTGGATTTGCTATTGTTGAGCCAAGAAATTTTTAATTACAGAGATGGTATTTGAGGGGTTGGGTGCTTCCCAAAAGTCATCTTTCTCCTTTTGTGTTTCTTCCCTAGAATATTTTACATCGTCTTTCAATTCCTGTCTTCTCATCTATTATGGTTTCTAGAGGAGCATTCTCTTAGCCTCAAGTTTCTTGAACAACATTTTCTTCTTCTTTGACTTCATGAGAAATATTTTCTTCTTGTGTTAGGCCTTGCCTTGGGTTCTTTTTCATTTCCTCATACAACTTCTAGGTGGCTTCCTCTATTTCTTTTTAGAGAGCTTCAATGTCATCTGGATCATCTAGCATCAATTTGTCAACATGTTATTTTTTTGAAGCTCTTATGCTTGTGCATGTGCTAGAGCTTGTTTCAGTTCCTTGGTCATTTGGGCACTAACTGTTGGTATGACCTGCTCTTTGATTTCTTCCTGGGCCAAGACTTTAGCCCTTTTTTCCATTATAGTTACAAAAATCACATCGGGGAATCCCTCCATGACTTCTTCAAGACTTTTGTTCAAGTAATTGACATGTCTCATCAAACTATAGATTATTCTATCTTGATTTGCTTCATCATACTCCTTGTACATCTTTAGGATCTATGGTAGCATCCCATGGCTGAAAATTGCATTATATGTCTTAAGTACATTTATTGGATCCATTAAAAGTGTCGAAGGTTTTTGTTTTGGTGTTTTCTTCTATTTTTCTTTCTCTTGGGGCTCTAGTTTGACTCACACAATCCCTTGGGTCCTTGTTCTTTTCTTTCTTTGTAGAGGTTGTTCCACCTCTTCTTCCTCAGAAATCTCTTCATGAATCCCAAGCTCCTCAAAGTCTGGTTTTGGTTTATTAGCTTTTGCTTTGGCCTTGCATGTCAGCTTCATTTCATATTTTGTGATGATTGAATTGGATGAGGAGCTATCAGTGCTGATGCTACAAAGCTTTCCAATAATCCCGGATGGGTAGACTATGACCTAGTGGTTCTTCTTCCAGAAGGTTTAGAATGTGCTAGGGTGGCTATTGCGGATTGTAGTCCATCCTTTTTTCCTTTGTGTTTTTGTGCTTTCTTATTCTTGTTTTCTTCATCCTCTTGAGATTCTTGGTCCATTTTTTTTCTCATGACCTCTTGGTATGTCTCGAACCATGGAGTGGTAGGGTCCCTTGGGTTTTAGAGCAGGGCTACTACTAAGCCATCTATTTCATGAGTTGTGATTTCGTAGTGGAGTGCTAGAATCCATATCGTGTGGGGTTCAATCGCCTCCATATATGTAAAATCTTTATCAACTAGGAATGATATGGTATTTTTATATTGTTTGGTCAATACATAGGGAATTCATTCCCTGAATTGCATTTTTTCTTGGAAGTATTTGAAAAAACCCCAATAGGCTATTTGTCTGGCTTGAAAGTTCTCAAATTGGTGGGTGTGGTCCCTAATTTGGGCTGCTATGGTTTGGTCTATTTGCTAGATTTTACCTTTGAAACTTGGTAGTTCATTTAAGAAGTAGAACACTAAGCAGATAATGAGAGTTCCATACCAAAAATGATACTTGGTATTCTTAATCTACAATTTCTCCATCAGTTGCTCATGCAAGACCTCACATAAATCAAAATATTTACCCTTGACCACCATTTGGTATGTGGTGTGGAAAAAGGTGGTCGTTGTAGAGTCTTGCTTGTTGGAATAATATAATTTATATGATATATCCATTGTTGTATGCTTGATCACTAGGTTTGTAATTGTTTCCAGGCTCAAATTTCTACCGTCAACTGTAGCTTCGGTCAATTTCTCGACTTCACTATTTTTTATGGTCTTTTTGGTCAAGATCCCTTCAGCCATTCTCAACCCAGTCACAAAATGGATGGATTCCTTTGTGATCCTATGAGGCTTGTTAAGGTACAAAAAATCATCATTTATTCATCTTAGGACAATTCAGACCCATTCCTCTTCCATGCAAAATCCCAAGTAGTCTTTTCATACATCCAAGCTTTTTCATCCAATCTCCATATACTTTAGTTTAAATGTTTTCCCGTCCTCTATTAGTAATGTTGGTGGAACTCTTCTAGCTTAGTATGGTTGAGTTCCAAAATGGGTTCATGGGTGTATTTTCTCACATCCTCTAGATGGACTATGTTGTGTGAAATTGATGAGAAATCCCCATCTTTATTTGTGAGCCTTTCCTTGAATAGGATCCATTTAAATGTTGGTCTAGGCTTCTCGGATATGGGGATAATTGTGGGGATAGCCATTCTAGGGAGTGTTTCTTGGGATATTGCCATATTGATTAAATCTCTTTGAGTAATTTGCTAATCTTGCACACTAGGCATTGACGGTACTCTAATTTCATAACAACAATTGTGAGGAATTTGGGTTTTTTATAGATTTTCAAGTAGTGGGGTATGAGCTGTAGTTGGTGGTATCTAAACTTTTAATGCTCTTCCTATTTCATGGGTTTTTCAAGACATTTTTGGTGTGATTTGATGGATGTCAGTAGTATGATGGTGGGTTAGTTTCTTGTTAGTAAAGCTATTGTACAATGCATCTTTGGTGAATTTAATGTGTTTTATTCTGGCAATAGCTGATAGTTGTTCAATCATGCATTGTTAATATACCCTACTAATATTGTGTCATCTAATTGTCATAGTTTAACGGCTCTAAATTCATCGATGCGATGGATGTAGAATGGTCCTAATCATTTAATTTATAATTTCCCCTATTTCATAAATTTTCTATTGTATAGCAACACTAGATCTCTTGTTTGGAATTTTTTTAGTTGGAGGTTCTAGTCATGTCATGCCTTCTACCTTTGTCATTCTAATTGTTGGTTGTACATAGAAACTTACCGAAATTCATCTAATTTTTCTAATTCTTCTATTTGTGTCTTTAAGGATTCATCATCCTCTAGCCACAAAGCTAGAGTGATATGGTATGTTCAAAATTATGAAGTTCATGGGTATTATTGCATCAAGGCCATTTACTAACTCAAAGGATGTAAACTTTCCTATCCATTTATAGGAGGTTTGATATGCCTATAGTACTACCGATACTTTAACATCCCAATCTATTTGGTTTCCCTCATATTTTTGTCAATGTTTTGCCAATTATCTTGTTCAGATCTTCACTAGCTCCATTGGCTTGTGGGTGATATGAAAAGCTCTTATTATGTAGTATCATGAAATTTTGTAACAATCCCCTTATCATGTTGTTTACAAAATTTTTTCCTTGACTACTAATTATGCTTAATTGGCATCCATATATGATAATGATATTGTTGTATAGAAACTTAGCAGCGATTTTGGCGGTGCAATCTCTAGTTGGTTTTGTATCTACCCATTTTGTCAGGTACTCTATACCGATAATAATGAATCAAGTCTGAGTGTCTTGTGAGTGGGTAAATTGGCCCTATAAAGTCAATTGTCCACTTCTCGAATGGGTTATGGGCTAGTACCAATTTGAGGGGCATCTCATCCTTGGTGGTAGGTTTTCCTACTCTCTGAAAGATGTCACATCCTTTTGTGTAGTCCTTGGCATCCTTATGTAATGTTGGCCACCATAGGCCTACTAGTTTCACCTTGCTTGTGGTAGATTCTCAAGAGTTGTGACCTCTAAAAATCTCACTATATGCTTCCTTCAAAATGGATTTTCTTTCATGCTTATAGATAACCCTCCATAGGATGTCATCTCTTGCCTTGTGGTGTAAATCTCCTACTAATGTATATGGTGTTGCTCTCTATGCTAGTGACTATTTGCCTTGTGGTGTTAGGTCTTTGGAAAATTCTTTAGTTGATAGTAGAATAGTGATGTCTTCTATTTCTTTTGGTACTATTGTAATTCAAAACAAGTGTGTGTCAAGTAACTCTTCCCCATATATGTCTAGTTCTTCACTGATTTCAATTTGGGATAGATAATCTAGTCCTTGGTTATTCTTTCTAGGTTTTATCATTATCTTGAAGTCAAAATCTTGGAACAGTAACAACCATATGGATATTTTGCCATGAGTTACCAGTTTTTTTAATAGGTATTTTAGGGGTTCATGATCAGTGAAGAAAGTGAAGGGAGTAGATAGTAGATATTGTTGGTACTTCTATAAAGCATATACCATTTCTAACGCTTCTCTTTCCATGGTGGTGTAGGTCTTTTCTTTCATAGATAGTTTCCTACTAGAAAATGCTATCGAATGATCCTTATTCCCTTTCGGTTGAGTGAGAACTTCTCCTATTGCTATTCCACAGGCATCTATATGGACATGGAAAGGATTATTCCAATCTAAAAAGATTAGGATTGGTGCCTTTGCTATTTTCCGTTTGAAAGTATCAAAGGCCTTTTGGGCTTCTCCATTTCATTCAATACTTCACCTTGTTTTTCTCCTCAGGAGGTCTTCCAATGGGGCTGCAATTCCCCCATATCCTTTAATGAATTTCTTGTGGTATCACATGTATCTTAAAAATGTCTTGACTTCCAAAGTGTTCTTCGGTGGTGGTAGGTTCAAGATTAGAGGTAGTTTCATCGGGTCTACCATAAGTCCATCTTTGCATATAATGTGGCTAAGGAGTGTTCCATATGGAACTGCAAAAGTGTATTTCCTTAGGTTTAGTGAAATTTATATACTTCTACATCTGTTGAGCATCATTTGGAGGACCTAGACAAGGTCTTTTACTAGGCCATAAATTGTCCAGTTGTCTAAGTAGACTTCAAGAAAATTGTGAATAAAATCTTTGAAGGTGTTGATCATTATCCGACTAAATATTGTCAGAGCATTCTTTAAACCAAATGGCATGATTATGTACATATACAATCCCCATTCAATAGCAAAGGTTATTTTGGGTTGATCCTCTTCCTTGATTTTCACCTAGTGGTATCCAAAGAATCCATTTGTAAATGAGTATATCTCCCTTTCGATAATCAATTCTAATATTTCCTTTGTAAATGGTGTGGAGAATAGGTCGTGTATGCATGCTTTATTTAGTTCCCATAACTTGACACACACCCTTATCTCCCAAAAGTTGACCATTGAACTTATCCACTCTAAATCTTCTATCAACTTAATTATCCTGGATACCAACATTTTGTCTATTTTAGTTTTCACTTTCTTCTTCATATTAGGACTTAGTTGATATGGTCTTTTCCAAACTAGTTTGGTGCCTTCTTTAAGTTGAATTTCATGAATCCCACTTCTTCTTTGATTCCTTCAATTTCAATGAAATTTCAAGGAAATAGATCTTGGAAGCCAATTAGTGTTTCTATTGTTTTGAAAACCACCTTTTCATCCCAATAATCTCCTATGTGTGTTATTTTTGGGTCATCTTCTACCACAATGTTTGTTTTTATTTGATTGGTTCATTGTATATTTGTTTTGTGTCGGTAGTTTCTTCTATCTCCCTCTCCCCTCTAACTGATTTCTATGTCTGATAGTTGTTCTTCTTCGCCGTCCTATATTGCCTAATAGTTGTTTTCTAATCTGAACATCTCCCATTCCGTTCAATCCTTGTGTTTGCACGTGTGTTCTGATGGTTTGGAAAGGGATTCTAGTACTCATGTCTCTTCATCTTCGAGTGGGATGAAGATAATTTACTTTTATTTTTTTGAGTATGGTTTGTATTTGAGGGTTTTTATTGGAAAATGAAAAGGTTTGAATGAAATCACTAGTTAATTCTATCCATGTTTCAGTTTATGCCCTTCTCTCCTGGTTAATATACCAAGTTTGTGCTACCAGGCATAATGTCCAGTATAATAGTTGAATGTATAGTTGATCATCATATTCATAGTTATTATCCTAATAATATTTGCATATCTCTAAGTACTTCTCTGATGGGATGTCACCTTCATAGGGTGGAATGCCCTCATAATCCCCTACTTCTAGTAGGAATCTTTATTTTTCCAGGGTTTTAAATGTATCCCATTTCGTTATGATTTATTTATGAGTGTTATACCTGTAGATGTCTAAATTTGGACAATTAATTTATCCAAATTCATCCTCTTTCGTCTTATTTTCGTTAATTAAGTAATACTACTATTATTTAATTAATATCTTTAATTCTGCCAAATCCCTAAGGTATTTAATCAATAATACCTTATCTCTTTAATCCTCCTTCCATCAAATTAAGTAAAACCATTTTTTTAATTCCCTTCATGTCACCTTTTTGCAGGACATCAACTTTTGCAAGCCTCTAATCTCTCTTAGCCACCTAACCCTCTTCTAATCTTCATTAATTAATCTAATCAAGTACTTGCACAATCCTAATCACCCCCTTTAGTCAACTCTCCCCATCCCCCAAGGAATTTTTAATTCCTTTTTATTTATCCTAGGCTCCCTCTTCCCCATGTGAATTTTTAATTCACCTTTTAATCCCCAATGCACCCATTTAAAATTCCATAAGGATATTTGATTTTAATTCCCCACTCTCACCCACATGGGGACAAGTACCTCCTTTATGAGGAGATCTTGTCCAATCCCAAGGTACTTTGTACCCTCTCCCATGTCATGTCCACTTCACCTTTTAGGGCTATCTCACATGCCACATGTCAAGATGTGAGGGCTTGTGAGTTCTCAACTCACCTTAGCCCTACATCTTGATATTTGGTGGATCAATCTCAACCGTCCATTTCCCCTAGGATTTCCCAAAAATCCTATAAATACCCCCTCTTTTCTCTCATTTTGAGAGAGATGATTTGTGCTAGCCAAACTCTTGCAATTTTGTTTCTCAACTCTTACTTAGCCATTTTCTTGTGTTCATCCACTTGCACTCATCTTCACATCCTCATCTAGCTTGCATCTTGCCATCCAAGGAGCATACACATCAAAGATCGAAGGGCCAACCAAAGGATCGACTCAACGCAAGGTATAAAGTTCCATTTTGTGGCTTTGTCTTGTTTTGTTTCCAACTTAGGCTAATCTTGAAGTGTAGGTTGTTTTAAGTTGTTTATTTGCACTCTTTTAACTTGTTGCTTGATTTCTAATGCTCTATTTCGACCTATCACAATACCAACATGCGGTAGTGTAGGTAAGAGTATGCCCAACTAGCCTATTTGCTTCCTCAGGGAGGGTTCTCTCGATTTGGGTTATATAAGGTATTAGTTCACCTACTCCAAAGTATCTAGGAAGTTTCTCCTAAAATATCCTTTGGAAAATATGACCAACCATACAAGAGTCCCTTCCGTAGTCCTTTTTTTCCTTCTTAGCAAAATGACACATGTCCTACACTACACTGCCTTGTTTCAGTTGTGTTTTCCTTATCATGAATATTCTTCAAGAACCATAGTTTTTTCAAGAATACACCTCTTGTTTGTCTTGTATCCATGCTTCTAATACTAATTTTTCGGTGCTCCCTTCAGTATGATCTTCTATTTCCAATTCTCCTTCTGAATTGGGTTCTTCTTGAATTTCATGGTCGATATGGTTATAGTGTTTATGGTCTGATCATTATCTTTATCTTCTTCAACATTCACTTCTTCTACATAGGGTCCTCTATGTTTTTTCCCTATGGGAATGTGGACCACCCTTCTGTCATCTACACAAGATATTTCTTCCTTCTGAGAATCTATAATTCACTTGGAATCTACAAGCCATTTGAGCCCTGGTAATGCATCAAATGAATTGAATGTCTCCTTCATAGTGACCACCTCAAAATCTATAGATTGTTTCACTCCTTTTACATTAACTTTTGTGCTCTTTTAGGTACACATTGTTTTCATTTTAGTACCATATTCCAAGTTGATGTTGTAGGGTGTAGGTTCTAATGTTGGTTTGTTCAAGTATTCCCATATTCTTTTAGGAATTAGATTGATGTCTGAACCTAGGTCAACCATTACTTTGGGGGGTCTTTTTCTGGTGGATCTAGATTTCAATCACGATTGGTCTCATTTTCCAATGTTTTCCTACAATTCTAATTTGTGGTATGTTTTTCTTATTCTGATGTTTACCTGGTTGTCTTAGTTTGGTGAGTAGATATTGTTGTCCTGCCAATCTTGCAAATTGTTTGAGGACCTTTACTTTTGGTTCTATAAAATAGTCATTCTCCATCCTTTCTCTATTCTATATTTTCTCTATAATTATTTTGGATTGTTTCACTACTTGGTCATGTTGTTCTTTCATGGGGAAAAATTATTGCTCTCTAAAGCTTTCTTCTTCTAAAGTTGGCTCATCCATTCTTATGGTATGTGTACCTCTCCTAGTCACTACTACAGTCTTTCCCTTTTCCCACATCTTGTTTTTCTCAGTATTCATTCTCAATACTATCTTCTTATATTATGTACTCCTCTTTTCCTACTTTCTAACATTGTTTAATTCCTTCTTCTAGGTCCTTGGGTGTTTGGTGGAGTTTTCTACTATGTATTACTTGAGTCTTGTTGCTTGTATTTTTTAGATTGTGCATAGTGTTGACATGCTTTCTCATAGTAAAATGCATCATGGTCTTCTTCCCCAAAAAATCCATATTGTTTCTTCTTTTCTCCCCAACATTCTATGGTGAAATGCCCTGATTTTCCACAGTTGAAACAAGTAGCATCCACTCTTCTTCCTCTCCCTCTTCCATGACCACTTCCTCCCCAATATGGGTCGTTATCACCATATATTCCCGGTCCTTGGATGTCATTGTCATTTCTTTGGTTCTTCCATGGCGGGACCCTATATCCATGGTCTTGTGCATATAATGGCCTTTTTGCTAGTCCTTTTACATATGCCATTTCCAAGTTGTAGTTCGATTCTTCCTTTATCCAAAATTTATGTGACTGGAATTTTGATGTTTCATGGTTGTCCCATTCTCTGTACACCCCACAATAGACTGATTTGGGTTTTCTAATTGTGTGGAGGTCTACCCTTAAAGTGTTTTCCTTCTTTTTTCCTATTTCCATTAGACATTTTTTTTGGATATGGCCTTCTCTACCACAATAGGAACACCAAATATTAGGCCTTTGTGGACCAATTTCATGCTTCATGATTTTTTTCCTTAGTCATAGCTAGTCCATTTCCAACTACAATCTTTCCATTTTTCTATTTTATTTTTCCTTTTTTATTCTCCTCCAAGACTGTCCTTCTATTCAGCATGCTAACATCCATAATTTAGAGTATGAACTAAAAATTTTCCCATTCAAATCCATTCTAAGTTACAAAGTTATAGCTAAAAGGAAACATTCTCTTTTTTGTTTATTGTTGAATGGTTCATTTAATTGCTTGATCACTTCCTTGAACCTTTTATCAAACTCTAAAATAGATTCATCATCCCTCTAGGATAATTCCCTTAACTTTCTTACTCCCTTCGTTGGGGGTTTGAGACTATCAAAATTTTCTAGAAATGCTTTCTTCACTTCATCCCAAAGTTTATTGTTCTGGGGGTATGATTTTTTTTTACCATTTTAGCGATTCTTCTCTTAAGGAACTGAAGAATTCAAACAACTTTATACTATCACTTTGTTTGTTCAGGCTCTTCCATATAGTTTCTAACAAGAAGATTTTTTCTACGACATTACTACTATCCCTCTTGAATGTTGGAATTTTCTTCATCGTAATCATGTCTTCTTTTGATGAAATTTAATTTGGGCTTGTGGTACTACTACTTTTATTGCTAAATATAGAATTGGTTTTGGTATTGCTCTTTGTTCTTTCGTAATTGTTCTACTCTTCTATGGTACTCCACTCAATGGATTGGTTGTTTTGTTCTAGAATGTCCTAATTCACTGTAATGTTGTCCATAATTTTGGTCTCTTACCTTCTTATATTTCTTCATTTATCTCTATATGTCTTATGTATAGCTTAAGGGGCAACTCTTGGTCTAGGGCGATGTTTGTTTTTCATACCTCTCCATTTGTGACTATATTTTTTTGAATGATTGAAATTGTTTTATGTTTAGTTAACAAATCCTCATGGTTAGGTTCCACCACCTCCTATTTTTTTGTCGTGTCTTTGGCTTCTAGATATTTTCCTTTTTTGATCCTTCCTTCAACTGCACCCACATTGACGTACTCAATAGCACCCTTCTTGGAGCACTTCATCTATGTCCTTAGGATTCCCTCTTCCATTCTTCCTGCTTGTTCCTTTTTTGTTTCCCTCTTGTGGTATCTTTCTTCTCTTTCCTAGTTTTTTTTATTTTTCTCTTCTACCCTCATATCCATTCCTAGTTTAATGATCTTAGTTATCTCTCTTTCCCTTCTAGTTTTCCCTATTCCCATATGTCTTCTTGGTCTACTCTTTTCACTTCCCTCTATATCATGATTCTGGAAGGTTTTTTCACAAATAGTCACATCTTTTCAAGGATCTCTAGGATCCTCCCCCATTCCCACTCATCATCCCCCAATGGCCTACCTCCTTTCATAGAGGCGGCCCTTAGGGTTTGACAAGATCTAATTTTCTACCAATTTCCTACTTCTTTTATGCCTCTAATTTCTTTATTGTTCTTTCTAAGGTGTCGACAATGAAACCAATGTTGGCAAGAGAAATGGGGATAGTACAATCCAAAAGGATTTGTACCCCGATATTCCTTGAGTAGTCAGTTTATACCCCAGAGGAAGTAGTAAGACAAATAAGCATACGATAGGAATCTATAATGCATCCATAACATACAAATAGTATAGTTATCTCTCTTTCCCTTTTGGTTTTCCCTATTCCCATATGTCTTCTTGGTTTGGTCTTTTCTCTTCCCTCTATATCACAATTATGGAAGGTTCTTCACAAATAGTCACATCTTTTCAAGGATATTTGGGATCTTCACCCCTTCCCATTTGTTATCCCCCAATGGCCTACCCCCTCTCACAGAGGTGACCCTTAGGGTTTGACGAGATTTAGTTTTTTGCCAATTTCCTACCTCTATGCCTCTAATTTATTTATGGTTCTCTCCAAGGTCCAAGCAATTGAACCAATATTGGCAAGAGAAATGGGGATAGTACAGTCTAGAAGGATCTATACCCTAATATTCCTCGAGTAGTTAGTTTATACCTCGAAGGAAGAAGAGAAACAAGCATGTGAAGGAATCTATAAGGAATCCATAACATACAAACAATATACTAACCAAAAAAAAATATTCAGATATGCACAATACACATGTCTTCTTATAACACCTTTGGTATATATATATCTTATATCATAACATATACAAAAGGGGCAAGTCTAATCTTTTCTCCGTTAGTCTATTCTCACTATATCCTATTACATATATCTTCTCTTCTACATACATATATATCCTTCTTTCTATCTATTACATATATACATTCATTTCCCTGAAGGGATGTGACTCCTTCATGGCAGATGTTTGTACCAATACTGCAATCTTCTACTAGTATGCTCTATTTTTGTCCTTTAACCTACTAACATGAATAAATAAAAATTTCCCATCTTTTTAAAAAAATATGAAGAGACCTTCAAAAATCAAAACAAATGCACTTTAAGACTATTATCCAAAATTTTCCTTTTAGTCACGACAATGATAACCTACTAACTAACATTTTAAATGAAAATTTCATTTATGCAAAGACCAAGTACAGGTCAAAATTTAGCACAAGACTCTAAGTTTTAACCTTTTTTATGCAACCTATACATTGCATTCAATTGGTTATCTACTATTTTGTAAAATAGAAAGAAAAAAATTCCTTTTTCACAAATTACTTATTTACATTTTGAATCAAAGATAATATTAGAAATATAGAATACCACATATTTTATTTTTCAATCACAATAATACTCTCCTTCCAGACAGATAAAATATTATATTTTAAATAACCTAAACAACATATTCATTAATACAAGCCAATATAACTCATTTTCATATCAAGCAGACTAACACAAAATTTTAGTTAGTCAAATATATTCATTATTGCTAAACAAGCTACCATGTGTATATCCTAAAAAAGGAGCATTTATATATATATTTAAACAAAATAAATATATCTAATTTTAATCAACAATAAATAGTTTTTGATAGTTTATTCATACAAATAAATGGAACATATTTTGCATTTGAATCATATATTTATAGAGATCTTCTTCACTTTTACAATACTTGTCCACAAGATATAAAATAAAGATCTCAATAGCCTTTTTACATGAGTATATGACCAGCACACACTTGAAACTAATCTAAATCTACAAGATCTCACCAAAATGTCAACCCACACCTAGAAATGCAACAAATTTTACCAAGTCCATTGGTGGTACTCACCACCCAACCATTGGCTAGAAAACTAGCCACCCCGAGCTAGCAGGTCTCCATAGGAATCAGGTAACAGTCAAGAACATTCAAAAAAATATAACATTAAGAAATGCACACATAAAAATAATAACACAAGCCCAAGGATTGAATCACATAATGAATCTTCACAAGACTCATAAGGGGAAGATGAGGTGACATCTCAACCCAATGGGGATATTTAGAAAGTTCAAACATAGTTTTCAAACATCCCTCTTCAAAAACTTCAGTTATCATAGAATCTCCACTTCATGTCCCAAACACCATACTCAACATAAACAATAAGGGTACTCATATCCAAGCTCCTCCTTCTTAAAAGATGGAGTTTTCCCCATGGGAGGTTCTCCCTCTATCAATCCCACACTTGGGGAGCTCTCATGAAGTGTGAGAGAAACCGTCATAACAACCCATCCAAAAATTTATCACAACAACAAGAACAAGAACATACAATGAAAACATAAATTATTCATTACAAACATTCAACCAAATTCATACAAAACAAATATAGAAGCTTGATTCCTATATATTCAATCATTTCAGGGAAAATATTTTTGAAGAAGAGCTCCAAGCCTTCCAACTCCTTCCCAAGTCTTTGCAGAGAACTCCTTCAAGAAAATTCCTAAGAAAATCCATAAGGAAAAGAACCCTCAAACTATCTAAAAGGAAATACTAAATAGAGTCACTATTGGGATCCTCACCAATGGGAAGGTGACACTCCAACACATGCCTTTTGTGTCCCTTATGTGGAATAAATTTAAGGGAAGGAGTCTCTTCCACTCCTCCCTAAAAGTCTCGAAGCAAATAATTAAGAAGGGGGGGTCCACTTGGGGAATCCTCCCCCAATAATGAACTTGGAAAAAAATGGGGTTGTGATTGGAACAAGTCCAACCACTCCCACAACTTCAAAATTTATCACCCTCTTAATAGGAAATTAAGAGGGGGCATATCTTGGATTTAGTCCAAGATATGGGTTTAATTAAGTACACAACTTGGGGGTTTAAAATTTATAAAATTACACAAAATAAAACCTTTTTCACCCCTTTAAAGACTCAAAGAAATTTCCCTCAAAGATACCATTACAAAATTAAAATTAAAATTTTAAAAACTTTAAGACCTAAAAAATCACATACACTCATGTCGCAAACTACAACACATAGATCACATTTACGTTGAGACCGTAGTCCCTCCAAATGGGTTGTAGTCAACATCAAAAGATTTGTCACATTAGGTTCCTTGAAGACCTTTGATTCCATTAGTCACAAAATGATGTGCTTGCACACTCGATTTCACACATTAATGCATCCAATAAAATTACATAGCTAAAGCAACTGAAATAAACCATACAAATTCACCCTAGAGAATTTCAAATCACACAAACATTATAATTCCCAATTAGCATAATCTCAAAGATTCATAATTATTGAATTCACATAAAAAAATTCATTCAATTTTCACAAGGTAAGCAATAATTTTCATTTCATAATTCATTTAAAACTTAATAATTTTGCTCATCACAACATTGAAATTAACATTTGCATCACAATTATCAATTCACAATCACACATACAAGTTCTTGAACTATAATTTATCAATTTTGTACATGCATTTTAATCATCCATAAAAATAAAATATTTTTCAAGTATCTAAATTATCATATCATGAACAGTATCATAAAGTATCAATCTAAATGAAAGCGAAATAGCATAATTTCTAGTATTCAACATGTGGGACGCACATCCTCCCCCTCTAGGAATGAACGTTCTTCTAGAAGTCATCAAAGAGTTGAGGGTACAGTGCTCTCAACTATGAGGCATCCTCCCAAATAGTTGCAACCTCATCATAATAGTCACACTAGTCTAGCTCTCTCCCTTGAAGGGCCAACACATGTCGAGCCAAAATGTGAATGGGATCCAACACTAGCTTCCCATTTGACTCCACCTACAAGGCATCCCAACCCAATATATTAGAATTATCATACACATGATATCACAAAACGGATACATGAAATACATTGTGGATGTGCAACAAGCTAGGTGGCAAGGCTAGACGATAAGTTATAGGACCTATCAACTCCAAGATTTCAAATGGACATATAAAACATGGTGCAAGCTTAGAGAGATTTCCATAATAGATTGGAATCTTATGTGGTTGCACTCTCAATAATACATGATCATCAATTGAGAAGCTTTGATCAGTCCTTTTAGCATCACCATACTTTTTCTAATGATCTTGTGCCTCATGTAGATGTTTTCTAATAAAATCCACTTGCCACTCCATATCCTGAACCAACTCTAGACCAATAGTCACTCTATCCTCTATCTAATCACAACTCAAGGAGTATGACAAGATCTACCATGCAATGCTTGAAATGGTGGCATACCCAAGGAACTATGATGGCTATTATTGTAAGAAAACTCATCTAAATACAAGTACTCATCCCAATAGGACTAATGATCCATCATGTACATGTGTAGCATGTCCTCCAAAACCTGATTCACCCTCTCAATCTTCCCATTTGTCCCAGGGTGATAATTTGAACTAAAGTTGAGCTAAGTGACCAACACCTATTGCAATGATGTCCAAAATGTTGATGTAAACAGTGAATCTCTATCTAATATGAACCTACAAGGGACTCCATATAGTTTAACAATATCATCTACGAAAACCCTCACGACTGTTGGAGTTGTATAAGTCATACACACAAGTGAAAAATGAGCTACTTTGGTCAATTTTTCAACAATCGCCATGATGTTATCATGGCAGTGTGAGGAAAAAGGTAGACCAACAATGAAATCCATTGAAATGGTATCCCATTTTCTCTTAGAAATATTGTGTGGGTAAAGAAGTCTTGTTGTATGTTAGTGCTTTGCCTTGAATCTATGACGCTCAAGGCATTTAGTCACATAATCTGCAATGTCTCATCACATCGTTGCCCAATGATACAACTTCCTAATATTTATGTGCATCTTCTTCACCCTTAGATGTGCTGCATAGGGTGGTCTATGTGCCTCTAACAATATGATTGCATGAAGATCGCCTACAATTGATACATAGATGTGACCTTTATGTGGTAGTAAAATACCAAACTCTAAGGTGTATCCTACAAACTTTCCCTTAAGGGTCCTCTGTGATTGGATCTCTAGTTGGACTTTCATGTACCACTCATCCTCTGGTAAGTGTTGTAAAATTTGTCTCCTCAAATCTATGCCCAAATACATAGATGATAACTCATGCTACCTCAAGCTCAAACAATTTGCTACTATATTTTCCTTCCCTTGATGTAATGCACATCAAATTCGTGCTCGCATAAAAAATCTATCCAATACATCTAACAAGCATTTAGATTCTACTGAGTATAGATGCACTAAGGACTATGGTGATTTGAGTGCAACTCAAAATGATGTACCAAAATAAAATGCCCCAATGAACTAAAGCATGAACTACCATTGCCAACTCCAAGTCATGAGTAGGATAGTTCAGCTAATGGATCTTGATAATTCATGACTCATATGCAATCACTCTGCCCTCCTGCATAAGTACCACAACTAAGCCATCAATCAAGGCATCAGTGCAAACCATGAAATGTACTTATGGGTCTAGAACTACTAAGATTGAAGCACTTGTGAAACTCTTCTTGAGGGTCCAAAAGGTCCTCTCACACTACTCTGACCACTCAAACTTCTTCCCTTTTCATTGAAGGGAAGTAATAGGATGCACAATCCTAGAAAAACCCTCAAAAAAATGGTGGTAATACCCTACTAATCCCATGAAACTCCTAACCTTTGTAATGTTGGTAGGTGTTGGCCAATCTATAATGGCCCTAATATTTTCCAGACCCACTAAGATACTATCGCCAGATATGATTTGACCAAGGTAGTGAACTTCTAGATGAAAGAAGATACATTTTGAAAAGTTCCCATACAAATGATTCTCTCTCAAACATTGAAGAACCTATCACAAGTTCCCCTCATGCTCCTCCTTAATTCATGAGTATAGCAGAATATTGCCAAGAAACACTATCACAAACTAATCTAAGAAGGTACGAAATACCTCATTCATGAAACTCATGAACACTACAAGTGAATTCGTCAACCTGAATGGTACCACAATAAACTCAGTGGCCATTACTAGTCCATAAAGTGGTCTTATGAATACCTACCTCTGTAATTCACAACAAATGAGAATAAGACTTAAGGTCAATCTCTTAGAACACTCTAGCTTCATGCATGTAATCAAACAAATCATTGATCCTCAAAAGTGGATAACGATTCTTAATCGTCACCTTATTCAACTATCTATAGTCTATACAAAGACGACGAGATCCATCTATGATTGTAATCATAGTAATAACTAAATACACCAGATCCATACAAATTTAAGCAATATTTAACTAGCTAAGCTACAATCCCAATGAAATACTTGAAAACCATTAAAATGAGGAAGCCATTAAACATAAACAACAAGAAATTGAAAACCTATTCTAATGCCTCAAACCTCATCCCATTAGGGATTGATGTCGTATTGATTTGGAATGACGACTCTTTCCCAATCCCTTTGATAAAAGAAGCTTTCAAATGGATTCTATTGATAAACGATTGATGAAAATGGATGATTTGAACCATAATGGATGAAAAATGCTTCAAAATAATGCTAATGGATGAAAGTGTGGATGCATTTCAACTATATAACTTTTCTCAAATGATTGTGGATCCATTTCTCTCCAAAATGTGAGGTATTTATAGGAGAAAATGGTGAATCAAGGGTCAAGATCAAATTGATCAATTAATTGTCAAGATACAATGTGGGGTGAAGGCATGGATCAAGGATTCTCATCAATAGATGAGAATGTAAGATCGCATGGATTAAGGATTAAATCAATGGATCACAATGATTCAAACAAACCCAATTTCAAAGTTAGAAAGCTTGTTAGAAAATAATATTTCCTTTTTTGGAGCTCAAATGGGAGAATATTCTAAGGGAATATTCTCATACAAATGGATGGGTGAGGGAAAATAGGAATTAGTTAATTAAAACAAATTTTTAATTGTACAAGTTGTGCAAGTGGCTAAAAGATATTTTATTTTGAATGAGTGCACAAGGAGGAATATTCTATGGGAATATTCTCTTTTGGAGTAATGTACAAAGGAGGAATATTCCATGGGAATATTCTCTTGCAAGTGGGAGGGTGAGGATAATTGGGAATTAGTTAATTAAAACAAATTTTTAATTATGCAAGTTGAGTGAATTTAGGATTATCATTAAATGATTAATTTATTGAATGAAAGAGGTTCAAATGACATTTAATTAAATAATTAAGAGTATTTAATGAAATGAGAGGACATAAGAAATTTAATAAAATAATTTGCATTACTAAATTAAATAAGATGAAATGACAGTGTGAAAGGGGGTGAATTAACCAAATGAAATTAATCATCAAATTAATAAATGAGAATGATGCATTTAATTAAATAAGTAGGATTATTCAATTAAATAGTCAAAAAGAAGGTGAATTTAGGATAAAATGGTGTTAGTAATCAAATTCAAGTGTCCAATATTAGTCAGGAAAATTTTAAGTGTACATTTTTTCCCTCTTTGAAGTGAGGTACCTACTACATTGGTTCAATGACTGACACTTTTCGAATTAATGTTGCTGCTAAGATAAAAAACTTTAAAATTCTTGACTTTTCAAATACCATGTTGTTGCCCCAATGGAAGGAATTAAGCTGGTATCCATCCCCCTCAAGAGATTGAGTGAAAATTTTAATTTGCAAGTCAAGATTGCGACAAAAGTTCAAGATCAGTTCATCTCAAAGAGGACTAGAAAGCTCAAATGTCTAATGTAGATAGATTTAACGATGTATAAATAGTCATTGACTGTGGGTAGCCTCATGTATATTTTGATATATCACACATACTCGACACTTGGATAGAACTATTAGTAAAGATAGAAGAATAAGAAGAATGATAATGAGATAGATATTGATTTACCATTGGTTTCAAGATTGATTTAGAAGTCTAACAAGTCTATGATAATTTGAGACTTTATTAGATATGATGATGAGAAAGATGATTTTCTTGTTCCATGGATTGGGATACTTGGGCACTTCATTCCTTATGTTTGATATAACACATAGACACGATGCATCAAGGTATTGATAACCAAGATGGCATATTTAGTGCGATGGACTTTGACTCTGCAAATAGATAGGATAATCCTTTCTCACACCTTGACATACGAAAAACCTTGTTGGAATGTAGTTTAGAAGTCTAGAATATTTCAGACCAAAGCATATGCAATATAGTAAACAATCTATTCAAAATGACATCCCTACACACAACTAAGAAAGTATTCACCAAGATTATTTTACAAGAACATCCCACACACACATCAAAAAAAAAGATAATGATCAATGCCCCATTCCTCTCTCTCTCTCAACCGTTTTGATAGAAATTGTTCAGAGGTCCTTGGAATGGGTCAAAAATATAAATCATAAGACAAGATCAAAATGAAAAAATAGTCAATGTTATTTATATCTCTTGCCAAATGGGTGTAATGTGTTTTGAGGATAAGTATCCAAAATGATTGTCAAAGATAATAACCATTATAGGAAGGATGCATCCTAGGACATGTTAGTAGATGGTGGTAGGTTAATAGGTTGCTTGAAAGGCTATTGATATAATATTTGATTAAAATGTTAATAATGATCAAGGGCTTGATTTTTTCACATTTAAGGTTTCTACTTTTGTTGATTGTTGTACTTGTTTTCCATTTGTGTTACCAAAGAGTGAGTAATGACAATTGATTTATTATGGATAGAATTTTAGTGCGGGTGAAAGCAAAATGGGATGGGTGGTTTTGGAATTTTTTGGGATATTTCAATTTTTTGACATTTTCTAATGTTTTGAGGTTGGTTTTGGTCTTTTGAATGTTTATGCAAATGTTTAGGTTTTTTTATTACTTGAGGTTGTTTAGGATTTTCAAGTTTTCCAATGTTTTTGTGTTTTCTAAGTTTTGACCAAGACCTAAGAGGGATTGACCTAGGGCCTCAAGTGCTTATCAAAGATTAGCCTTGCCTATGGTATACATACAGAGACCATGTAGTTTGACTGGCTCTGACTAGTAACCATTTATTGATGAGATATGAACATTTGATGGATTGTCAGTTTATTGTGATGAAATCCTAACCTAAAGTGTCTTGAGGGCACATCTGTGATGACCTTGCCTATGTTCAAGCTTAGAGACAATGTAGTTTGACAAGGTTTTTTTTTTGGATATTTTGATATTTTGACATGTTTAGGGATTTTTGATGTGTTTTGGATGTTTTGGATTTTGAATTTATGACTTTTTGAATGTTTTTGTATTTTGGCTAACAAGATTTGGATATTTTTTGGATTTGCAAGTACTTTTGGATTTTGATCATTTTCACATATTTTAGGATTTTGATGATTTTATGAATATTTTGGATTTTTTGAGGATACATGATACCTAGATCACATTGTGAGATATAAGACATGGATCAAGTGTTATTTGAAAAAAAATAGTGCAATAACCTACTCCCAATGTTTAGTAATGTTTCATAGTTCAATGGATAAATCAAGATAGGTAATGTAGATGCAAAGAGTTTAACAGAGTTTTACCATGCTAGATATGATATATGGGACTTTGTGGGACAAAATAGTAAAGAGCCTATCAAGAGTCTGCCATGAGTAGAGTTGAAGTATATGCCGAACCTTTGTCAAGCTCAAGATAAACTAGAATATCTGGATAAAGCTAGGTTGGATGGAGGGAGGGAACATTGGATTTATCATGACAAGGATGAGATACTTTTTTCTAAGAAGCATCATATAGACACTCAATTCTACTCATGATGCTTGTTTTCTAGGTTTTCATCATAGTACATGCCTAAAGTGCCACCGTAGTGGTTTTGGAGGACAATTTTTGTTTTTACTATGTTTTGGATTTTTTTATTTTTTTTATTTTTTATAAAAAATTTACCCTCATGTTGAACCACCTGGTGGTACTGATGTAGAGGCCATTATCATAACATGCCAATGATACCTTGCTTGAAGAAGTTTCTTTGCTAAGATACGAGCACTTGAATGCAACTTTTGAGAACTCTGATTTGTCTTATAGATATCAGAATTAACCTTGTCTATGTGCACACATCACGATAGAGTGCCTTCAGAATCCTTATGATGGAGTGTACAATGTCATGAATGAAGGAATATGAGATGGATTGGTCGTGATGGAGGTCTCAAAATTGTGAAGTATTTTTAATGGATAATATGCTTTGGGACAGGTTCAACCAAAACTAAGGACCATATTGTGCTTGATCTTTGTCTACTAATGCATAAGAGATACATGGAAATCAAGTGGAAACCTAATAACAACGCATGAGTGGACGGTTCATAACAGTCAGGAGCAACAAAGTGTAATGAGATGAACATTAGACAACCCAAATACTCACAAGGGATAATAATAATCATGTTCATAATAAAGGATAGCAATGGAATCATATTGACTACAAATAAAGCTTTGCATGAACCCCACACAACAAAGCAACCATACTAGATTCCTCAATAGGATCAAGTGTTGTGATATATCCTTCTCCAATGCTTATGTCTCATAATACTATTTCTCAGTGACATACAAAAAACTTAGAGGGGAAAATTTACCCTTAGCACTATGAAGAAAAAAGTGTAGGTACTTTTTTCAGCTTCCCATAGATGTTCAATCAACATTTTTCTTTCAACTCCTATTTTTGGTTGCTATTTTGGGGCCCATCTACCTCCACAAATCTAGAAACTAGCAAACTATTAAGCCAAGAAGCAAGACACAAGAAATCTGTCTATGGACATGTCCAACCATCACAAGAGGACCTTTTGGAACTATTACTAGTGGTGAACTTTTTATTCTTATCATCCTTCTAGGTTTGTTGGTTTGGAGCTTATACTTTTATATTGTAAATGGTTTGCATGGAGTTAATCAGAGTGTGCTACCACCAGGGGTCAAATTTGTGGGAAATACAATGTGATATTATTTATGCTCTTCTAGGGTTGGTTGGAACCCTATGTCTGGCTTTCCTCTTCTTCCAAGTCACTCATGGATCTGTCATATTGCAACTTCTCAACATTTTATTTGAACTTTCAGTGAAGTATCACATTTGGATTTCTAATGTGGCAATGGTGATCTTTGTAGCTCATAGGGTGTGTTATTTATTGATATGGGGAGCCAGGCATGAACTTCTTGTCAAGTTGTTGCCCTAGACAAAAATAGGATTTTCAAATATGGTTGGAGATATTACTTTGTTGGTAGGCCTGATAATTTGGTTGACATCACTTAAACCTGACATGCGATATTTCTTTAAAGTATTTTACTGCACTCACCACTTGTATTCGATATTCATTGTCTTATTTGCACTGTCGGTTGGAGACATGAAGACTGCCTTCAAACATGGTGAAACTAGTTACTGCAAGGATTCATTGGAGGAGGGATCCACAAAACGAGGCGAAATATCTTGAGAAGGCTTGAGAATTGTCTTGTAAGGTGTTGATGTAGAGATCAAAAAATGTTTATGCTACAAATGGTGTCCATTGTGCTAGATGAAAGAGGTCAATTTGATATTGCAAAGAGAATTTTACATAGGTATATGAAGTTTTTGTAGGAAACATCTTTGTTCAATGCCTAATGTGTAAGTAAATCGAGCACATGTTTACTCTGCACAAGGACAGTTTACACTTGCAATGAAAATGTATTAGAATTGTTTGAGGAAATTATATTTAGCACTACCACTTAAGTTTCATTTTTTTAGCTCAAAAACATTATGAGCAGAACATTGGAAAGATTGTAAATGAACACTATTAAGAACTGCACATTTGGTTTCCTCAAATTACATGTGCTTTTGATGTTGCGAGTGAAATGCAAATATTTTCAACTTCAACACTTCAAAGGCAAAAATGTATTGCTTGTAAGTTTCATTAACCAACATCCAAATTAATGAATGCACTATGTGTTTTCATTCAATTGTCGGTTGTGGCAAGCTTGCATACACATGAATTTGATGAGAAGAAGATAGAGTTGTGTGTTGACTACTGTAAAAATTTGCTAGATGCCACCAAAGTTCATCATGAAGCAGCAAAATGTGAAGAGCAGCCAAGCCATGGAGTCCCTTGCTTCCTATCACCATCGTTGAAAGGTGATGATTTCCCCTTTTGACTTTAGTGATGCATGATACCATATGTTCTCTATCACCCATCGATGTATTGTACCTCCATCCTCTCATCATTTTGGTGATACACGATGATAACTACCAAGAAATGGAAGTGACAGTGGGATGCATAGTAAATGTCAAATATTATTATTTGAAGGCTTTTTTCATTTGATGATGAGAGATAGTTAAAGGTGAAGCGCATGGTAAAAGGATTTTCACAACTTGTTTTAAAAGTTAAAGCCTTTACAAAGTAAAAACAATGACTTTGAGTTGTTGGGAAATGAAATGTAAAATGCACAAGTATATAGCTTTTTACAGCCCAATAAGAGAATGAAAGCTTTAACCATATAAAAATAATATATTTTCAGTTGTAGGGAAAACCAAAAGAAGAAGTGAAGGTTTTTTGCAGTAAGAAATAAATTTTCTATTGCAACATCGGAAAGAAAGTGCAAGGAGTGGGAAAGAAAAGTGAAAAAGGGGATTTTCTTCAAGTGGATTTTTATTATTGACCAAAGGCTCACCTAGTTCTAGTTGTCAACAAGGATTTTCTATTAGGTTTTTTCTATTTTCTCTAAAAGGCATTTCTTGTTTCATTTTCTCAGGAGTTTCTCACTATTTGGTATCATGGAGAAATACATTTTTGTAACATTTTTGAAAAGAATAAGTGTTGTTTTCAATTTTTGGAAGATTTTGAGTCATGTAATGGACAATTTATTCATGATAGCGTCATGTTTGTATGTAAATGATAGGATATTTTGAGTTGGTTGTCTCCGCAGTGCACATTGTATGGATTATGAATATGAGTAATCAAAGATTGTTGGTGTTTGTCTTCTTGTCTTTCATTGAATTTCTATTTAGGGTTATTACTCTCATTCAAAGAATGAGTTAAACTATACTAATGTAAATAGAGATTTATGCAACTGTGTGTTGGGATTACTAAGTATGACTAGTTGAGTTTTTGGTATCAATGGTGTAAGGCATCATCTAATAGGCATAGTTATGATAGGATAAATGTTGTGATGTATTTTAAATTACTTGGTTTAGGTGACTCCATCGTGGAATATGGCATTGGTATTTTAAAGTTGTAGTCTCCTAAGATTGGTTGTGGAAGCTACAAATTAAAATCAAATTTACTTATTTGTGTTGGTGTAATTGTGTGTGGACTTTAATGCATTACATTTCTCATGTTTAAATCAAACATTACCATGAAGGTCGGCCAAATTTTTAGGGCAACATGTCTATTTAACAATTGAAGGAAAATTATCAATTTACAGTGTCTTGGATGCTTTGGCATACAAGTATCTTCAAGCACACTGTCAGGATCACCCTCCCAAGTTTCATAGAGCCTGAAGTGTGGGGGAGAAATGTTTTATATCAATCCCCAGTTTGTTGGCTGAATTTATCCTTGAATATAATCATTAGGCCTAGCACCCCTTTAGGATTCAAGTTGATTGCAGATTTGGGGACCAACAGATTGGAAATTGTACTAGGGATAGCTCTGGTATTATCCATTTGAAAAGAATCAATCAGTTTGTTGATCTGTAGTTTTGGGTCAGATGATCCAAGGACCTACATACTTGAAGGAGATTGTTGCAACATTTCTGGTGTATTCTTGAAGTTTGGTGCTCTACTGGTGGAGAGAACTCAGAAATACTTAGATCTTGGAAGAAGCTTTCTACTGATTGGAGATCTTTTCCTCATTCAAAGAGGTGGTGACTATATAATATTCTACATCATCAAAAGAGTTGGTTATAGTAGTTCTTAGGTATTTTTCTATTGCAATATTTATGTATGAAGGTTTTGAACAAAGGTTTTAGTTAATATAGTCCCTTATCTAGTACTCTAAGGTAATAGTAGAGAGGGAAATGAGAAAGTGGGATATTTTGAAGGAAATATTGAGAAGTAGATAGTTGTAGAGGGAATAAAATTATTTGCAAATATGTATGACTGTTCTAGTTCTCCCTCTACAAGTTGTAATGTCATGCCTAAAACACAGGAATATCCTCAAAGAAACATGTTCACTAGTGAAAGATATAACCCTCTAGACTTCAATAAAATCCAAGGTTATCCACACTCTATTCCAAGAAGGATTAATGAATATTTTCCTTAGTTTAGAGGAGATTTTGAAGAGTCAGCATCATAGCATTTACAAAGTTTTATTGATTTGATGATTGACTATCAAATAGAAGAAGAGGATGTTATCATGAAGTTTTTTGTAAGAACTTTAGAAGATGTTGAATATTAGTTTTTTGGTTTACCAATGCATTCAATAGATTCATGGTATGAGCTCAAAATACATTTCATTGATTATTTTGAAGGAAAATCAATAGACAACGAATGCTTATTTAAGGATAGAAATTTGCATATCCATGAAGAATTTGAAGAAAAATCTGAGAAAAAAGTTGAATCCATATCATATATTGATGGATTTTGTGGTACAAAAAGATTTGAGGGTGCATCACCCTATGATTTTCATGATAGGTTCATGGAAATTTTGTTTGATATGCTAGAATCAGAAAGACTTGATGAATCATTTTGCATTGATTTATTTTGTGAGAATTGTGAGACAATTTTGAATACCATGCTAGCTAACCTAAAGCCCCCTAGCCTTAAATGCATATACCAATGGATTTGAGTGATTGGAAAAATGATGGAGCAATATGGAAGTAATTTCCTAACTCAATTATGTGATGGTACTTTTTTCAGATTTAGTCCAATGGATGTGGATGTTATAGCAAAAGATAATAATAATGCATCTTGTTGTCATGAGGATGTTGTTTTTGAACAACCTACTGAGAAAATCTATCTAGATGAAGATTGCAGCCATAACAATCATGATGAAATGAATGAAATTTGTGAGGTTTCTTTTATTTTCTCTGAGAGAATAGAAATAAAGAGCCAATTTTCTTTATATGATGAAGGTTGTGGTGATACTAGGTGTGTTGATTATGAAGTTTCATCTCTTCATGATGATATGTAATGCCCCCATTATTTCACGAGCATCAGAGTCATTGGATTAGCCTATTATGTCAATCCTCGTAGGCTAGTGGTTCTGGATAGAGGGTCACTTGATCGGGCACTTGGTCGGTAAAATGCAGTAATAGTATCCGGAGCTTGGTGACGTGGTGAATTTGCGCATTTGGCATGTAATGGGAGCTTAAATTATTGATCATCACCACTTATGTCACTTTCTCAGGCTTAGGGACCATGTGTCTATATTTTAATGGGGTCACTTTCTATTTTTCAGTTACTATTCATGGCTAAAGTGAAAAAAGAAACAACTTAAGTGAATAGTGTTTCAATGTCAAATTATAAAAGAGCAAGAGAAAGTTCGACCTCTTCATGCTTGATGATATTTTGCTGATTGAAGTTTGGAAGTGTGGAGTTTGGGAGAGAAGGAAACTAGAATTTCCTGATTTCTGCAATGGGTAAGCCTGGTTTGGGGCTTGTAGTTAGGATTTTATGCATCTTGAAGGTGTGAAAGACCACCCTAAAGTGCAGATCTGAGTTTTGCTTGATTCGTGGGAGCCATATCTTGTTTTTTTCAAGTGTTAGAAGTCATCCATTGCAAGGGAAATTACTGCTAGAGGTTCCATTCACGTTTTTGAGGTCGTGGCTTGCTTTTGAAGATTGTTGGATGCTGATTTTGACCACCTACAGCCAGCCGCCATCAAGTAAGGGTTTCAACTTCTTCAAATAAGAAAAACGCCTTCTCCTAGTTGCTGCTATCTTGTCTAAAGGGGGCGCCCTTAGTATTGGAGACTTTTTCTTCAATCATTTGGCGGGAGAAAGTTGTAAGTTAATTTTTATGTGTATTATGGTGGCCGCGGGTACTGTAGCAAGCACTGTTCACAGTGCATTTTTGGCTGCAAGTTTGTATTTGTTGTAAATGATGTCTCTTTCGAAATGTATGAAGATATATATGATTTTAGCACTCTTTGTAATGCAAGAAGTCTCTTAACTAGTGTTTGGAGTTACGTGGAAGTTATACTTTATAAGTTAGTTTAATTTGAGTTCTTTTATATGCATATGGTTGTAAGAAATTTATTAAAATCATTTTAACGAGCAAAAATCAAATCAGCAGTGAGTTTGGTTCATCATAAGTGGTGTTCGAGTATTAGCACAGTGGTAGCAGAGTGGATCACCGAAGCGTGGTTCATCATAGTGGTATCAGAGCAAACCTTTCCAGTAGGCTTGTGTTGGTTTCAAAAGAGAATTTCAAGAATTAAATTTGGGGGTTTTGAGTCAAGTCCAGTTGGCTCATCACATGATAACACTAGTATTGCTGATGTGAGATGCAATCAGCTGAGGAGTATTCTTATCTAGGTGATCAAGATGATTGCAAGTCTATTTTCACCCCTTATGACTATGATTCCTCTCATAAAGAGGAGGCAACACTAATTTCCCTAAGTGAAAAGTATTCCAATGAAGATGATGACGATACTTTTAAAGGCTCACAAGGAAAAGATAGTGGATATGAACTAAATATCTTATTTGAAGAAGAAATGTGAAATTAGTAGTGTTATGATACACTTCTTCATACCAATTCTACAAGTGTGTGTAGCATTGATGAAAATTTTCATGGTGATGAGACAAGGGAGCCTGCTGATTTGAGGAATTCTTTTGAGAATGTTAGTGTATCAGATGAAAATGACAAAGTATGCAATAAATTCTAGATAGAGTAATCATTCATGAGCAGCTATAATGGAGAAATAAATGATGATTTGCAATTTAATAGTCAAATTTATGACCTCGATTATTGTAGCAGTATGAACAAAGAAAAGGGTATGCATCCAAGAGATTTATTGAATGAATCAATTCAAGTAGTTGATTGTGTAGAGCATATATGTGTTGGTGATGTAAGTGGTGAACATGAAAAACCTTTCTTGTTTGACTCTTCACCTTCTTCCATTCCTTTTTCTGATTTTGAGGTTATTACTAAATGTTTGCATGGGGATAGCATAAGTACAACTATATATGAAATTGAAAATGTAAAGAAAAATGATAATATAGCTAATGACAGTTTTTGTGATAAGTTTGCACTTGAAGAATGTGATTGTGTCAATCATATGGATGCATACGAGGACCTATTTTTTGGATCTACAACTCATAGTATTCCTCATGAGCATTATGCTTCATATATTCATGTTGATGTAGCAAGAGGTAATGTTGAGTATGATACTCCTTGCAATTGTGAATTTGTTTTGAACACTCACTATGAGGGACTTATTGCAAACAAATATTTTGAGTCATATGAACCTCCACTTGAAGCTTTCTTATGTGATAACGTGACGAGTGTTGATAATCTTGTTTATGAACCTAAAGTGGAAAACATTGTTTGGGATGCCCATGCCTCTTTTAAATGCTATGATTTGAGTGTGGACAATGGACTTGTGGATGTTGATAAGTCTTGTTTTTCATAACCTTGAGACATATGATAATGTGATTGGGTTGTGTTATTGGGATGATGATAAACTTGCTTGTGATGCAATTCAGTTGAAGGAGTTACAAATGTGTGAGCATTCTTTGCTTAATATACAAGAGGTTTGCATGTTGTTTTTGAGGGATGATATCTTTTCTGACCTAAATCATTATGAGGGGGTTAGTAAATGTGATAAGATTGTGTCTTCATATAGTCTTGATCATTATCCTCATATTTTGTCACTTGCCACAAAATCAGAAAATGAAATGAGTGGCAATGATGTGGCCTATGTTATTTGGTTTCCATATGATAGTAAAACTAAACAAGGAGTAAGTTCTCACTTGTTCAAAGGTATTCGGACACTTGTTTCTTTAGGAAAGAAGTTACTTATGTTGTTGTGGTGTGATAGAGGCAAGTATGGATTAAAGGAGATCATCTCCTTTAATAGACTAGTGTTTGATAGGGGTAAGTATTGACTTCCTTTTTTCATTCGGTGACCTGGGGTCACCAAATGAGGTTTAAAAAAATGAATTTATAGGAATTGTGGGTCACCCTATGGTTCTAGTACTCAGTTTTCTCTTCCAAAATATTTTGAAATCTTGCTCTATTCACTAAGAAATAAACGCCCCCACAATTGGTTGTGATGGAGCTCTCAAAATTGTGAAGCATTTTTAATGGATAATATGCTTTGGGTCAGGTTCAACCAAAACTAAGGACCATATTGTGCTTGATTCTGGTCTACTAATGAAAAAGAGGTACATGGAAAGCAAGTGGAAACTTAACAACAGTGCATGAGTGGAGGGTTCATAACAGTCAAGAGCAGAAAAGTGTAATGAGATGAACATTAGACAACCCAAATACTCACAAGGGATAATAATAATAATAATTTTCATAATAAAAGATAGCAATGGAATCATATTGACTACAAATAAAGCTTTACATGAACCCCACACAATAGAGCAACCATACTAGATTCCTCAATAGGATCAGCTATTGTGATATCTCCTTCTCCAATGCTTAGGTCCCATAATACTATTTCTTAGTGACATACAAAAAAGTCAGAAAGGGAAATTTACCCTCAGCACTATGAAGAAAAAAGTGAAGGTACTTTTTTCAGCTTCCAATATATGTTCAATCAACATTTCTCTTTCAGCTCCTATTTTTGGTTGTTGTTTTGCGGTCCATCTACCTCTACAAATCTAGAAAATGGAAAACTATTAAGCCAAAAAGCAAGACATAAGTAGTGTGTCTATGGACATGTCCACTCATCACAGGAGGACCTCTTGGAACTGTTACTGGTGGTAAACTTGTTATTCTTATAATCCTTCTAGGTTTACTAGTTTAGATGTTATACTTTTATATTGTAAATGGTCTAGATGGAGTTAATAGAGTGTGGTACGACCAGGGGTCAAATTGTGGGAAATAAAGTGTGTTATTATTGTTGCTCTTCTAGGATTGGTTGGAACCCTATGTATGGCTTTCCTCTTCTTCCAATTCACTCATGGATTTGTCCTATTGCTACTTCTCAACATTTCATTTGAACTTTCAGTGAAGTATCAAATTTGGATTTCTCATGTGACAATGGTGATCTTCATAGCTCATGGAGTGTGTTATTTATTGATATGGGGAACCACGCATGAACTTCCTAGAAAGTTGATGCCCTAGACAAAAATAGGATTTTCAAATATGGTTGGAGATATTGCTTTGTTGGGAGGCCTAATAATTTGGTTGACGTCACTCAAACCCATCAGGCAACATTTCTTTAAAGTATTTTATTGCACTCACCACGTATTCGATATTCATTGGCTTCTTTGCACTACACATTGGAGACATGAAGATTTCCTTCAAATATGATGAAACTAGCTACTGCAAGGCTTTGTTGGAGGAGGGGTCCACAAAATGAGGTGACATATCTTGAGAAGGCTCAAGAACTTCCTTGTATGGTGTTGATGCAAAGATCAAGAAATGTTTATGTTGCAAATGGTGACCATTGTGCTAGTTGAAAGGGGTCAATTTGATATTGCAAAGAGAATTTTACACAGGTATATGAAGTTGTAGGAAACATCTTTGTTCAATGCCTGATGTGTAAGTAAATTGAGCACATGCTTACTCTACACAAGGATAGTTTGTGCTTGCTGTGAAAATGTATTAGAATTGTTTGAGGAAATTCTATTTAGCACTACCACCCGAGTTTCATTTTGTTTAGCTTGAACACATTATGAGCAAAACATTGGCAAGATTGTAAATAAACATTATTAAGAGCTACGCATTTGGGGCCCTCAAATTACATGTTGTGCTTTTGATGGTAAGAGTGAAATGGAAAGGTTTTCAGCTTCAACACTCCAAAGACAAAAATGTATTGTTGGTAAGCTTCATTAAGCAGTGTCTGAATTAATGAACACACTATGTGCGTTTAGTCAACTATCGATTGTGGTAAGCTTACATACACATGGCTTTGATGAGAAGAAGATAGAGTTGTGAGTTTACTACTGTAAACATTTGCTAGATGCCACCAAAGTTCATCATGAAGTAGCAAAAAGTGAAGAGAAACCAAGCCGTGGAGTCCCCTGCTTCCTATTTCCCATCATTAAAAGGTGATGATTTCTCCTTTTGACTTTAGCGATGTGCGATACCATATGTTCTCTATTGCCCATTGCTATATTGTACCTCCATCCTCTCATCTTTTTGGTCATACATGATGATAACTACCAAGAAATGTTGAAGTGATGGTGGGACCCATGGTAAATGTCAAATGTTATTATTTGAAGGGTTTTTCCTTTTGACTATGAGAGATAGCTAAAGGTGAAGTGCATAGTAAAAGGATTTCCACAACCCATTTTAAATATTAAAGCCTTCAAAAAGTAAAATAATAACTTTGAGTTGCTAGGAAATGAAATTTTAAATGCACGGGTAGATGGTTTTTAACAACCCGATAAGAAAATGAAAGCTTTCACCATATAAAAAATAATATATTTTCAACTGTAGGGCAAAACAAAAGAAGTAAAGGTTTTTCACGATAAAGAATTTTTTTTTATTGTATCGTGGACAAGAAAATGAAAGGAGAAGGAAAGTAAAGTGCAGAAGGGGATTTTATTTAAGTGGATTTTTATTATTGATCAAAGGCTCGCTTGATGCCAGTTGTCAATGGTGATTTTCTTTTAGGGTTTTTCTATTTTCTCTAAAAGGCATTTCTTGTTTCATTTGCCTAGAAGTTGCACACTATTTGGTCTCATGGGGAAATACATTTTTGTAACATGTTTGAAAATCATAAGTGTTGTTCTCGGGTTTTGGAAGAGTCTAAGTCATGTAATGGAGAATTTATTCATGAGTGACATATTTGTATGTAAATGATAGGATATTTTGAGCTAGTTGTCTCCACAATGCACATTGTATGGATTATGAATATGAGTAATCAAATATTGTTGGTGTTTATCTTCTTATCTTTCCTTGAATGTTTGATTAGGGTTATTACTCTCTTTCAAAGAATGAGTTAAACTATACTAATGTAAATAGAGGTTTATGCAACCTATGTGTTGGGATTACTAAGTATGATTGGTTGAGTTTCTAGTATCAATGGTGTAAGGCATCATCTGATAGGCATAGTTATGATAGAATAAATGTTGTGATGTATTTTAAATTACTTGGTTTAGGTGACTCCGCCCTGGAATATGGCATTGGTCATTTAATGTTGCAATATCCTAAGATTGGTTGTGGCAGCTACAAATTAAAATCAAATTTACTTACTTGTCTTGGTGTAATTGTGTGTGGAGTTTAATGCATTACATTTCTCATGTTTAAATCAAACATTACCATGAAGGTCAACCAAATCTTTAGGGTAACATGTCCATTTAACAATTAAAGGAGAATTATCTATTTACAATGTTCTAGATGCTTTGGCACACAAGTATCTTCCAGCACATTGTTGGAATCACCCTCCCAGGTTTCACAGAGCCCAAAGTGCAAAGGAGAAATATTTTATATCAATCTCTCATTCGTTGTCCAAATCTCTCCTTGAATCTGACGATTAAGCCTGACACCCCTTTAGGATTCAAGTTGATTGTAGATTTGGGGACTAATACGTCGATTTTTTGGAACCTTTGACTCTCCAATCTTGGGAAGGTGAGCAATGCTGGGTGAGAACGAAGGTTTTTCATGGAATTAGGACCAACCATTGGATATACTTTGTTCCTTGCTTGAGAAGCCTACTTTTGTATTTGAGGACACTTTTGATGGATACATGTCCCTTTTGGACTTTTCCCCATAGTTTCTTTGACTAATGAACTATCATTGGGATGATTTTCTTTTGCATTCTTCGATATCCATTTGTATTTTCTTTATCCTTTTTTCTTTACTGCTTTATTTTCTTTGATGATCTTCTCCTTTCTTTAATAGGAATATTTATTTCTATGTTGGTCTTGATTTGCATATGAGATGATGGGTGGATGATGATTCATGATACGACTAGTTGTAGTGTTGACAGTATTTTCCCCATAAGAATTTTTTATGCCCCCTTATGTTGATGTTTGTATTAGAAAATATTTCCCTTAACATTATAAAGGTATTATCAATGCCTAATCCTTTTCCCTGATTCTATGACATCTTTGGGTAAGTGCAAAAAGATGGGGGGCCAAAAAGAGGGCTCAAGTAGCCACTTTTTTCTGAAATCAGGAAATACTAACCTTGGATGGGAAATTGAGGATAGTTACACTCAAAATTTTGAGATGCAACAAAAA
Organism: Sequoia sempervirens; assembly: GCA_007258455.2. NCBI lineage: Eukaryota > Viridiplantae > Streptophyta > Pinopsida > Cupressales > Cupressaceae > Sequoia > Sequoia sempervirens. The sequence continues at coordinate 575,927,381 of VDFB02058242.1, read as the reverse complement.
CAAGGATCGTAGTGCTTTGAGTCTACTTTCTAAAATACTAATTTATTTTGAAAATGGTTGAGATTAAGGGGTTCAAAAGAGGGATGCATGAAAATTGGTGTTGTTTTTGTTAGAAAAACATAACATAGCAACTTTTGTCTGTACCTAGCACATTGAACTTTTTTTTAGTATTTTTAAAATCGCTTTGATGAGAAATTAGCTAATAGTATGTAGTTGATGCATGAATTTTCTTATAATTTTTTAATGAATATTTTATTTTTTACTAATTTTCAAAGTGGACACTTCCTAAAAAATAGAATTTTGGCCATGCTACCCCTACAAATTTTGGAAACTAATTGAATTTAAAAATAAAATAAAATTGTAGAATGGATTCTAGTTTCTAAAACTGTAATTTATTTGAAATTTTGATGAATAGTTAATTTATGACGAAAAAGTACCAAACACTACTTTTTTCCAAAAAAGAGGCACACAAACAAAAGAAATTATAGATGAAAGGCTTAACATTGTCAAAAAGTAAAAAGAAATCACATTGTTGGATAGCTAAGAGGGAGCCTAACATTGCCCAGGTGTTCGATTTGTTCGACATTGAAACACGTACAATCTTGACCATAAGCACGAACCCAATTATGTGAAATATTGTAGAATTTGCAAAAACATATCTCTCATCATTGGGAAGTCCCTAAAAGCCTTTGGGTTGGTATTCCAAGGAAAATACCAATCCTAAGGCTTGGATATTCCCAAAACAAGATATAACATGAGCGAGTTATAACAAACTCATGTTATATCTTAGTTTTGACATGGTTTTTTGTGTTTGTGTGAGACATATCTAGCAAGACATAATACAAGTGTGGTATAATGTACCTACATTATGTCTTGATTTTATGTTAAATGCTACTCTATTGAATGTATGTTTATATATTTGTATGTTTGTATATACATGTATGCTTGTATGTCATGTATGTATGTATGTATGTATGCATGCATGCTTGTATGTATGTATGTATACATGCATGCTTGTATGTATGTATGTATACATGCATGCTTGTATGTATGTATGTATGTATGTATGCATGTATGTATGTATCAATGCATGTATGTATGTAAGATTGTATCTACATATGTGCATGTAGGATTGTATGTACATATGTATTATGCTTGTATGTATGTAAGTATGTATGTATTTATGTATGTCTTTCGAGAAAGGGGGAATTTTAAGAGAGAGAGAGGGAGGGAGAGACCTAGAGAGAGAGAGAGAGAGAGAAAGGTAGTGAGAGAGTCTTGAGAGAGGGTGGAAGGGAGAGTCTAAGAGAGAGGGAGTGGGAGAGAAGGGGTTGGAGTGAGAGGGAATTAGCTAGGTAGGGTGGGAGGGAGGGGGGGAGAGAGAGAGAGAGAGAGAGAGAGAGAGTTATGTAGGTAGGGTGCCAAAGGGAGAGACTTGAGAGTGTGAGGGGGGTGAGAGGGAGAGACTTGAGAGATAGGTAGTGAGAGGGAGTGTGAGAGAGAGGGAGTGGGATAGAGAGGGAGTGTGAGAGTGAGAGACCTAAGAAAGGGAGAGGGTGTGGGAGGGAGTGACCTAAGAGAGGGAGAGATAGATGGGGGTGGAGTGAGAGGGACTTATCTAGGTGGGGTGGGAGGGATAGATAGAGAGAGAGAGTTACCTAGGTAGGGTGCTAGAGGGAGAGACCTAAGAGAGAGGGAGTAATGGAGAGGCAATGGGAGGGAGATAGAGAGAGATAAATATAGGGAGTGAGAGAGAGTGGTAGAGATTGATTGAGCGAGAGGTACATAGAAAGAGGGGGAGGGTAGATAGAGACAATTAGATAGGGTAGGAGAGAGGGAGGGAGAGAGATGAGATATATAGATTGAGATAAAGGGATAGGGGTTGAGGTTACAGGTTTGAGGGATTAGGGTGGAGGATCTATAGGTTTGATGGTTTAGGGTATTGGGTTGAGAGTAGAGGGTAGAAGGTTTGATGGTTTAGGGTTAAAGGGTTTAGGGTTTAGGGTTGAGGGTTGAGGGTTGAGGGTTGAGGTTTTAGGGTATAGGTTTGAGGTTATATGGTTGAAGGATTATGTTAAGTGACCAATGTAAATGGTAGAGGGTATAGGGGTTAAGGGTTTAGGGTTTAAAGGTTGAGGGCTGAGGGATTAAGGGTTGAGGGTTGAGAATTTAGGGTTTAGGGTTTAATGTGTAGGGTAGAGGGTAGAGGGTAGAGGGTTTAAGGGTTTAGGCTTTAAGGGTTGAGGCTTTAGGCTTTAAGGGTTGAGGCTTTAGGCTTTAAGGGTTGAGGGTTGAGGGTTTAAGGTTGAGGGTAGAGGATTGAGGGTATAGGGTTGAGTTATTAGGGTTGAGGGTCCAATGTATAGGGTAGAGGGTATAAGGGTTGATGGATTAGGGTTTAATGGTTGAGGGTTGAGGTAGAGGGTTGAGGGTTGAGAGTTTAAGGGTTGAGGGATTAAGGGTTGAGGATTTAGGGATTAGGGTACAGATTTTTCTTGGGTTTAAGGATTTAATGGTTGAGATATTAGGGTTGAGGTATTAGGGTTGAGGGTAAAGGGTAGAGGGTTTAAAAGGGTTTATGGTTTAAGGGCTAAGGGTTGAGGGTTTAGGGTTAAGGGTTGAGTGTTTAAGGGTTAAGGTTTGAGGGATTAGGGTAGATAGGGAGGGATGGATGGATGGAGAGATGGAGGGAGAAGTGAGATAGAGAGAAGGAGAGAAGAGGAGGGAGGGACAAAGATATACGAGGGTTGAGGACCTATAGGTTTGATGGTTTAGGGTACTGGGTTGAGGGTATAGGGTTGAGGATACATATGGTTGAAGTATTAGGGTTGAGGGTACATATGGTTGAAGTATTAGGGTAGAGGGTATCGAGGTTGAGGGTTTAGGCTTTGAGGGTTGAGGATTGAGGGATTAAGGGTTGAGGGTTGAGAATTGAGGATTGATGGTTTAATGTATAGGGTAGAGGGTAGAAGATTTAAGGGTTTAGGTTTTAAGGGTTGAGGGTTGAGGGTTTAAGGTTGAGTGTAGAGGATTGAGGGTATAGGGTTGTGGGATTAGAGTTGAGGGTCCAATGTATAGGGTAAAGGGTATAGGGGTTGAGGGATTAGGGTTTAAGGGTTGAGGGTTGAGGGTTGAGGGTTGAGGGATTAAGGGTTGAGGGTTGAAGGATTAGGGTAGAGAGATTACTTGGGTTTAAGGTTTTAAGGGTTAAGGGATTAGGGCTGAGGGATTAGTGTTGATGGTAGAGGGTATTGGGTAGAGGGTTTAAGGGTTGAGGGTTGAGGGTTTAGGGTTTAGGGTTGAGTGTTTAAGGGTTTAAGGGTTGAGGGAATATGGTTGAGGGATTAGGCTAGAGAGGGAGGGATGGATGAGGGGAGAGATGGAGGGATAAGTGAGATAGAGAGGAGAGAAGAGGGAGGGACACAAATATATTAGGGTTGAGGATCCAATGTATAGGGTAGAGGGTTGAGAATTGAGGGTATAGGGTCGAGGACCTATAGGGTTGATGGTTTAAGGTATTGGGTTGAGGGTATAGGGTTGAGGGATGAGGGTAGAGGGTAGAGGGTAGGAGGTTTAAGGGTTTAGGGTTGAGGGTAGAGGGTTTAGGGTTTAGGGTTTAGGTTTGAGGGTACACGATTGAAGGATTAGGGTTGAGGGTCCAATGTATAGAGTAGAGGGTATAGGGGCTAAGGTTTGAGGGTTTAATGTATAGTGTAGAGGGTATAGGGTAGAGGTTTTAAGGGTTTAAGGGTTTATATTTTAATGGTTGAGGGTTGAGGGTTACAAATCCTAAGAGGATGTCAAGCTCTATGATCAGACTTGCAACATTTTTGAACCAATGAATGGAGTTAACCTATGTGGTTGATGACTCCCTGCACTTCAAGGTTTGCTAAACCTAGGTGGGTAGAACTTGATAGCTGAAGCACATTAAGAGTTGTATGACTTAGTTGAATTTATGGATCTATCCACAGTGGCATAAAGTGGAATAGATGAAGGCTTACTAACTACTCCTACTAAAATTTGAAATGTGAATGTATGGATAAGATTTTATAAAACTTTAAAATGGAATGGGTATGACCAATGCCTACTCTTGTTGGGTAGATGGAGTCAAGATGTAAATGGTATGTGACCTCTTTCTGACTTAACTCTAATTATTTGGCACTTTTATTGTTTAAGGCTTACATAAACGTGCAAGGATGTAGTTTACCAAGCTCTTCTTATCGATCCAAACGATTCTCCCATATTACTGTGACTTATTTAAAAAGAATTTAATCCTTCCTTGAAGGAACTAGTTAAATGAACCACACAAAAACAATAAATGTGTTTTGATAAATCAAATATATCCTTAATACATTGATTTAAATAACAAGGGAAAATCAGACTGGAGACAGAAAGATAAAATCATATGCAAAAATGTTAACAAATAATTGAACACTAGAATTGTAGCCACTAAATTATAATTTCTTGTCCATCTATCTGCTTTAAAATTATTTTGCAATACACAGCATAACATCTGTTGATGCAACTAATCAACCTATCTGACTACTGATGATTTCTTACCTACTACCTAACTCGTCATTTTAATACTAATGATTTTCAAATTTGATTTCAACCTTCATATATACATTGCGTTTTCAAGAGTTGTGACCCTTCACACATCTGTCTACTGCAGTTCTTCATTTTATTTTAATTAATTGCCTTCAAAAAATTAAAATAATTTAATCTTCATTATCTTTGTTTCCCGTGAAAATCATTTCACAATATTTAACTTTAATTCTTTTGCTAGCAATTTCTCACTTTATATTTTACCCGAAAAGTACTTTAGGTAAAATAATTACTCGCTTCATAGTTTTTATGCTCCCTTTGATTTAGCCTCTTTGTGAATTTTAATTTTGATTTGTTATCCCAACACTTGCATTTTCACCCAATAAATATATCTTTCATGTAACAATAATTACCCACTCTCGTAACTCCTTTGGTGAAAAATATTCCACCTCCAAGTGCAAATATTTTATAATTTTTTACCCTTTATGCTTTTCATGGGTAAAATACTCATCCACCTTAAAAATCCCCTCAGTAAAAATGTGAAATTTATATCTTCTCAAAGTAATATTCTTTTTCACCATAATCACACTTTATCCAATCTTTTGTTTGCACTTTGACCATATGTATTCACGTATTGGGGTAACTCAAAGCATCAAGGAGACTTATCTTTTTCTCCATTGATTTTGATTTTCTCACCAATTGATTTATTCATTGTATGCCCTCCGTCAGAATTAAAAATATTCTTTCTAGATAAAATAATTACCCCTTTTATCTTCTCTTTAACTCCACAAAATGATACTAATTTTCCTCCATCTAGTAAATGAAAATTTCATCTGATTTTACTACGCAATAACATTTTTCTTTTATTTCTTTTTCATAATGTCACATTTTTATTAAAGCCTTGGAATAGAGTGAATAACCCAAGGAACTTTTAAAGAGAAAATCAAAGCTACATAAACTGGAAAATCATAAAGAATGCACACTAGAACTCTGAGAGATTATGCAATGTCAATATGACAGAATGCATTAAGAGCTTCCAAGATGAAAAGATACAATGCAAATATGCATGAATAGATGCAAGAGTATTGCAAGAATGGATGCAAATACAAGCTAGGTAGTGAGGTTATATAGAACTTATGAGAGGAGGTAGGTGGAAAATCCAATCAATAGGAATAAACCACAAAAAGTGGAGATGGACCACCAAAAGTGGAGGATGCCACCATCTCCTAGTTATTAAATAATAAACTCACTTTATTATCCTAAGTAAACTTAATTAAGTGTAGGAAAAACCTAGGACTAAGGGAAAGTAAATTAACCCACTAGGAAAATAAAAACCTACACCAACAATTCACCCTCTTTGATTAAATAATTCCTAATTATTTAATTAAAGTTTTTAATTCCTCAACTTGCATAATTAAATAATTATCTAAATTATTTAATTGATGAATATTCCTCCAATCATTTAAAGAATATTCTCATGGAATTCCATTTTCAAATTCAAATTTCTCCCTCCACGTGGAAATATTGTTGAACACCCAGAATACTAAGAGGGGGATGAATGAGTATTCTCTTAAACCATTCAAACATTAAACATCCAATCACCAAAGCATATTCAACTGTAATAAGGAAAGAAAGCATGAAACATCAAAAAATCCACATAACACATCAACACCAAGATTTTGAACTGTTACGATTGCATCTTTCATATGCATGAAATATAGTTCCAATGAAGCTCAATAAATTGATTTTACACACTTTATTTGATTCAGATCTAACACTTTGCTTTCCTCTACATTCACATCACTTCAATCTTCTACTCAATATTCACAACTTAAATTCGCTCTACTCTAATTATATTCGCATGAAGAATCTTCACATCACACATCATATGTCCATTCCATACATCAAAACACCAAAAGGATCTAACATATATATCCACTTCAAGCATAACATCAATTAGGTTGGCCTAATTAGATGTAGTACTCAAATATAACTTTTCAGCCCTAAAACTTTCATACATATCTCGCACCAAGATTCAATCCTCAAAATAACTTAAAATAGGTCGACATGGGCTTATATTAGATCCCACGTAAGACCACAACACTTATTTATCCTTCACATACCTGCAAACTTGTTAGGTGGCACGACATAGGACCTAATAACAAAATCCTTCAACTGCATATCCACATACGGACATATGGACCTCAAAAATTGATGGCAACTAGAATTCCTACACAAATTCCATATGTCAACTTCTAAAATTTACAAAGCCAAAAACTTGTACATGGAGAAGTGCAGACTCTCCCACACAAATGCAATATACAAAGAATAATTATAATTTGTCAAATCAACTTATGTTACTCAATAGTGATTTGCATGATGAATTTATAATAATTTTAAATGAATTTAAATGGGAGAAAATAAGTCTCCTTATCATTTTCTCATTTGGGGTTTTTTGGGACTATGTCTATTTTTTTATAATATTAAAGTAGGGAAAGGGCCCTAATCCCAAAAATACAAAACAACAAAAGCAAAAACAAAAAGGCCCAATGGCCCCACCGACCAAACACCTACAAAATAAGGAGGCACACAGGCCATAGTAAGAGAAAAACAACATAAAAGAGCACCCAGGTAGAAACTAACCAGGCTTGTAGGCTAAAAGTAAAATTTAAGAACAACAAAAAGGAAACAAAAGGCATCAAAATTCATTACTAGTCCTTAGGACCATTGATAAGGTCCCAGATCGCCTTTAGCATATCAAGGGAATCCTTCCAATCATTCTTTTTGTTTTCCATGGTATTCTTCATTTGATCCCCTCCCTCCTGAGTCTTGCACATCTTTCTCTTGATTTTCTTGATAGTGGATTAGCTTGAAATAGTACCAAAAACCGCACGGTTTATGATACCATCAATTATAGAGATAATTCTATCAATAGCATTTTCAAAACCCATAACCTTTTCCTTTTGCATGTTGATGTCACTTCTTGACTCAATTTTTGAGACATGACTAGACAAGTCCTTTATTTGATCTTTAAGGTTTTGAAGAGACACAATAGTAGTATCTTCCTCTTTCTCAACAACCTCCCTCTCATCATCATTTTTCATATTATGTTCTTCCTATCCTATCTCCATTTGTTATTCCACTTTTGTGTATTAGTTTACATACCACATCCAAATAGTGATTGGATGTGGGGAACTTAGGATTGAGGTATAGAGGGTTAGGAAGGAGTGGATCACAATATTGTCCTAAATCCATGAGTGATTTCAAGGCTCCAACTTGTTATAGTTATTAATCATGATAATAAAAAATATATTTGATAAATAAAATGAACCAAAATACTAATTCAATGGTATACTCAAAGTATATGTAAGTATTAGTATGGACACTAACATATTTAGTGACATACCATGAGTTCTTTAAAATCTCGATACAGATGACAAGGGCATGCCACACTCTAAATTGTTGGGTGTCAAGTGTCACCCATATCTTGTGATGGGAACACATACTACATTTGCAAAGTTATAGAGCTATTGTGATGACACTCCTTTCCTACTTAAGTCATGAATGGGAAAGGGAGTGGATGAGTAAATTTAAAATCTATAGGGGACAAGGAAAATGGAGAAGGGGACTAAGAGGATGCAGATTGGGATCCACTTGGCACGGTTATGGTTGCTATGTTGTTGGAACCTGGTGCAGTTATGGTTACTTTGTTATCGAAGCCTAGTATGATGGTGGTTGCTCTGTTGTTGGAGGAGCTTTTTCTCTGTGGTTGGAATGGTTGTCTCAACTTGGTTTTACAAGTTGTTGTGTCACTATTGAGCCTCGTAGGGTTGTTAATATTTTATTTTAGGTTACAGCCACCATTTTTTCTGTTGCTTGGGTTGTTGCATGGTGACTTGTTCTTTTCCTTATTGGCTACTTGGGCTTCATGTTCAAGGTTTTTTTTTTCTAATTGGTCATTAGGGTTTCCCCCTTTTCTTGTGTCCACCCCATTGTGTTGTTTGGGGATGGCTCCTTTGATTTGGATAAGACCATTCTTTCACCCAATAATGGTTTGATGGAAAATTATTTTCTAGTGAGTATTGGTTTCAGTGCCTCCAAGCTTATGAAGTTATGGGTGTTGGAGATCCATAAGATGGTGTTCTTCTAGTTTTTTGTGTCTTTGGAAGCATTGGGTAATGATGCTTATTGAGTGTAGTTAGTCTGCTATTTAATGCTCTGGTATTTGGAGGTTGTTGTTTAGTTGTAGATTTTTTTGCTAGTGAGCTTCTCTTTGGAAGGGCTTTTTTATCCCTTGTTTCTTATTTTCTTCCTCATAGAGGTTTCAATGGTTTCGCCATATGGAAGTACTCTCGAATCTCATGTCATGAGGGTTTGAAGGATTAATATCTTTAAGCGAGCATATGCTACCCTTTTTTTGGTTTTGTGTTGTTAGATGGGTTGTGCTCAAAGTTTTCATTGAAGACCCTAATGTTCTCATTGTTAAAGGGATCTTATGCTACCCTTTTTATAGTTTATTTACTCTCTTCCTAGTTCCATAGTTTGTGTCTTCTATTGAGGTGGAGATCTCTCCTATAGAGGTGGAGCTTTTTCCTATGGGTGTGGATGGGGGTATATTTATGCTTAAGTTGGATCCCTCTCTTGTGTCTCCTATTGAGGTGGAGTGTTCTCCTATAGAGGTGGATAATGGTGTTGTTGGAGAGGTTTGGAGAAGGTGTAAGGGGACTCACGTTGCCATTTTTTCTATTTTTCCTCTTATTCTCCTATTGAGGTGGACAGTTAAGTTGGGTGATGTGATCTAATTTCTAAATCATTTTGAAACATGTGTAAGGATTTTTATAGTTGTTCATTGGTTCTTGTTGCATTTCTTGGCTTAAGAGCTATTTTCCTAAGATGTTTGTATGTTGTGGCTTGGTTGTTGGTTGGCTCTAGTTTATCTATGACAATGTTCTTTGTTTAAAAGGGGTTTTGGGTCCCTTTAAAACTTGTTTGTAAAGGGTTTTAGGTCCCTTCAAAACCTATTTTTACCTCTAATAAAGATGCTCTTTCCTACCTCTAGGATTCTCATCCTTGTGTCATTAGATTGTGTATCTGAAAAGAGGCATGTCTACCCATGAGTGTTGTGTTTAGTTGAGATATTAATTATGTGTGTGCCCATACCTATGTTGCATGTGATTTGTTGGTATGTGGTTGTTATGTGATGTGGTTCATCTCTCACGCCTCATGTTTATGATGTTTTCCTCTAGGCATGTTTATGTTATGATTGGTGGATCATGATTCTTGGCATGCTATGATGGTTTATCATACCATTTATCTTGTGTATGTTATGATGGTTATTCATATTGCTTGGTGTGTGTGTGTGAGCCATACTCCCTTGTTTGATGTGTGTATTTTTTGGCATGCGCAACTATACACTAGCATGGTGGGGTTGACCTATAGGTACCACATGGTTGGGTGGCACTCAACTATTAGGAACCTAAATCTGTTGGAGTAGATAAAGATCGCACATGAGATGGAGAAAGATTTCATATCTATCTTGGTTATCTCATTTGTAATAATGTTGTAAAAATGCACAATTTAAGAAGTTTGAGTCATCGCATGTAAATGTAATGTTATATTGAGACCTCCTAATTAAAAGGGTTGTAAACAACCTACATAAGTGGTGACATATTGTTTATTAATTTTACAACAAGTGGTGTCAAACATGCATGTCATTTTATATGATTTTCTTCATTATTACTTATTGGTAAAATAAAATTAGTGAAAATTTTAGTCTAGGCTTAAAATGATTGCTATGTGATATAAAATATTTAATTATGATATCATTAGAATGTGTTGGTTTTGTTATCCTAGTGTTGGGTTACATTTGTTAAGGGCCACCATGATTGATTTTTTTTGGTTCTTCCCATGGTAGGAGGGAAAACAGGGGATGTGGATGGAATTTACATTCATCCCTCATATCCTTGGACTCATTTTGGAGTCCCTTGTTGGCATCCCAATCCTTAGGAAGCATCTTTTCCTTTTGGTTTCATTTCAGAGATCAAGTGTGAGCATCCAATTTGATCTCTTTCAATCATTTGTGATCATTTTGGAGTCTATTTTGTGTTGTAATGTTTTTTTTTGTCTTGGAAATTTTCCTCAAGTATGATACTTGGGAACAATTATCCATTTAATCTCTAGTCAAGACTATAGAGTAGAAACAAGACTACAATATTAATTTTAGACTCTAGTGCAAATTCTAGGCTCTAGCACAAAAGTTGACTCCATCAAAAAAATTTGATGCCTATGGATTTGCACTAGCATCCTCTTGACATGCTAGTATCCTCACAACACTCTAGTGTCCTTTATATGCATTGTAGTATCCATTTCATCAAATAATAAGTACTTCTAGGCATTTTCTAGGGAAAATTTGTATATTATAGTTGCTCCCCTTGGTTGTGTGAGTCTTTCCATATTGTCTCTTTGTTAATAATCAGTATCATTTGAAATTTGTGTTGTACTTTGCACTAGGAAGTATGCATTTGTATGACCCTTTGTCATTCCTATTGATGAAGGCTTTGTATATCCCATTAAGAAAAAATCTTGTGAAGGTTTGTCCCTTGTGTTGGATGCATTTGGTTGGGAAATATCCCACCTTGGCTTTGGTAAGCAAGTCTTGTATAAGGGGAAACAATGGTTGTCCATCTAGTTGAGACATGATATCTCCTAGTTGTCTCGTTGCTTAATATGTTTCTCTTGGTGTTGTTAGTGTTAAGTGTGTGTGGGGTTGGTATTTGAGGTAGATGGTTTCCTCATCCTACTCCTCTATGGCGTTCATGAGAGAACATAAACATGGAGTTAGAACCCACTCATCATTGTGGTGTAGTTCCACCCTCCCATAGGTTCATCATGACAACTTCATCTCATGATCCATAAATCTTTCACGTCTTGGTGCAATGGTGGTCTTGTAAGTGTTGTCAATGTTTTGAGTTGTGTGTGATGTGAAACATCATCTCAACATCCTAATTATTTCTTGTGTTCATGACACCTAATACACCACCTTGAATGCATGTTGACATGTACTACAACATTTTATTGTCGTATCTTTATTGTTAATAGTTGTTCTTATGTTTTTCTTTAAAAAATAGTTCACTTGGCTATTGTCCTAGGTGTCTTTCTTGGGGTATTACATACCTCCCAAAATTTGTACATATATATCTCATTGTAGGCACCTTTAATGTCACACTCTAGACTATCTCTTCAAGGTTATGAAAGACTTCTTCAATAAAATTAATGGTTCAATTTTTGATTCACCACAACAATGAGAAATTGTGTCCTTGCCTCTTCTTGTTTGAATATTATATTCATCATACATGAAGTTTGGGAAAAATTTACATTAAAAAATGGACTTAATTATATTCATACACCCACTCTTGCCATGATTTCCTTTCTTGATTGAACCTATAGATCTATCACATTTTTAGGGCACATTTTCACCCAAAACTACCTATTATGTTTCTACATTTGTTATTTTGTTCCTTGCAATCATTTTGCTTCATCTTCTTGGCCCTAAATTTCATCATGAATGATTAGCTATTGATCCCCAATCATCAAAACCAGACCATTCATTTTCCAAGTGGATTTGTCTTCATGTTGGGGTCGTTATTAAACAAATTGCTCAAGTTCAAAACACCCATTTGACTCTAGACAAATATTATCACATCATCTCAAATAGAACTCCTAAATTTCATTTGCTTGATTTTGACTAAAATGGATTAAGGACTTTTCACACTGAGTGCCTAAAAAAATTCAAATGCATAAGTACAACCAAGAACATTTGTGTAACAGCTAGAAACAGTCATGCAATAACTAAGAATAACTGCATAACATAAATGCTTATGTGTATGTGCTTTAGTAGGCTTGTGATAATGAATTTGAATTTTTAATAATTTAATTTTTCATGGAGTTAACTAACCAAAAATTTGGTTATAGGGAAAAGTGTGAATATAAATGGTATTATACTTCCTTATAGAAACTATACATATAATTGAGTTTATAAGAAATATTATTATAATACACAATGTTATATTTTGACACTCTCCTTGTTATAAAATCATTAAGTTTATGTACTTAACATATATACTTTGATGCATATACACTATTTTCAATATGTGAAGTATTATGGAATGTGTGTTCAAGATTGATAATAATGAGGAAATTTGCATCCCATTTAAAGATGCGAAATATATCTTTGGAATAAGTTCCATCTTTAATCTCATGGCATACAAATGATTACAAGTTCATAAATTGGAATCGAGTGACATAATAAATGAATTATATTCATGATCTACTTTCATTGGAGAAGTTATATATGACAATGAATGTGGATGCAATATGCCTATTTTTGTGTCATTGTAGATATCAGATGGTGCTAAGAGCTAATGTAGCATTATGATATTTTGTGAGATGATTTTATTAGTGAGCCCCCTAGATCTTAGATAATCACAATAAACTAAGGCTTGTCCTTTTATACAACACCTTCAAATGCAATTTGAAATATTTCAAGCTCAAATTAGTAGACAATGACTAGTTGAGAGGGGACAACATGAACATATTATAAAATTTGAATAAAAAATACATAAATCAATTTTGTGCAACAACAAAATTGATCTAAAATATGAAATGAGTGATTTTTAAATCAAATAAAAAATTTTGAAATGTGAAAAATTGATATCAATAAAAATTAGATAATTTTTTAACTCACACAAAAAAAAACACACTTATATACTAATTATTACATATAAAATAAAATAAATCAAAATATTCACCATTACATTAGAGGAAAACGAGTGTGTATAATACATGGTTAGCCCAAAAACATTGCAAATCATGAAAGGGAAAAAGATCATATAAATACAAAGGGAGTAGTAAACATATTCTTAGAAAGCCTGCTAAGTAGACGGGGATGGTTCCCGACGAGAGTTCGAGTCTCTCAGGCGACGTTACGATTGAAAAGTTCCAGTGAAATGTTCTGCACAAGTTTGAATTTTGTCTGTGCGAGTCTGCAGCTTTTTTAATCTGTTTTTAATGTAGCAGATTACGTTCCTCCTACTTTGCACTTCGAATTTGTAATCCTCACCATTCCTTCCATATTCTGCTAAAGAGATCCGTGAGTTGCAGGAGGGCATTAAATGGACGGTACTGTTCAATACATGGAGACAATGTTGGTTCTACAGCGAAGTTGTTATTGATCCCACATGCGTGAAAAGAAGAAAAGAAGGGAGAAGAGAGAGTAGAAGAAGGGGGAGAAGGGCACAGACAAAGCATACTTACCTGGGCGGGGTCGATCGGTGATCAAGAAGGCCGATGGCCTAGAGAGAGCACCTTCATTGCACTTGGAAGGGGGCTCTGTCTAGCATCTCCCATTGTGGAGAGTGCACGTCATAATTTGTGACAGAGGGGGCTCGCGTTCGCGCGGCCCCCACACAAAACTAATTCTAAGATATTCCCTCTGTATTCTTGAATTTGTTTGACCTTCCATGGTATATTAATGGGTTTACTCTATGATTGTTCGGCTGCTGGTAAATTGTTGTAATCAGGGTAAGAACTGAAATATGAAATTTCAATGGGAATTCTCTTTGGTTACAATTTATAGAGTCGTAGAGTAAATTTAACGTCTCCCCTTAGAACAGGGAAAGAGTATAAATTTGTGATCTGTTCATATTTTAATGTCTGTTTGATCATTATCGGGAGTAAACATCCTTAGAACAGGGAAAGAGTATAAATTTGTGATCTGTTCCTATTTTAATGTCTGTTTGATCATTATTCGGGAGTAAACATCTATGTGATTTGTGTTCATATTTGTTTGAGTTTAACCAGTTGTGTTCATATTTGTTTGAGTTTAACCAGTCAACAAATGAATTTTCATTTATAGTTTTAAAATAGTTATGTTAAATTCATTTGTAGTTTTAAAATAGTTATGTTTCAAAGGGTTTTAATGGAATTGGTTGAACACAATTGATGAGGCTGATAGTATGCTTCTTGATTACACCATCTACCGAGGTTCAAACCCTTGAGGGTATGGTCGAAAGGATGATGTTTCTTGATTACACTATCCACTGAGGTTCAAACCCTTGAGAGTATGGTATAAAGCACAAGGTTAGGATAGTACCCTGGGTGATTTTGGTGAGGTTGATACCCCTTAATCTTTGGGTCTTAGTGGAAGAGGCATCAATATAGGCTTGTGTTCTCATATTAGATAGCAAAATGAATTTGTGAATGTTTGAAAAACCTCCATAAAAAAAAGCTATATGATTAGACTCTAACCCACTCTTCTTGATACTCAAATTACATCAAATATGACCTTGTTAAAGAGGTGAAAGTGTGTGTTTGAAAATATTGCAACATATATTAAATGGTTATTTGTTTTGGTAAAAATAGTGAGGATATTTGGTTTTGGACTCCATACAAAAGATAGATAAGTATCCTTTATTTCAACATACTAAGGATGGTATCGTGGGGTACAATGACTACACTATTCCATCTTTAACCTTCAACAAGCACCAAAGTCTTTAGTCCACTAAGTAAATATGACAAAGAACTCATTTAAAATTCAAAGACTTAATTAATGTTTTGTTTGATACACTAGTAGTGCTCTACTCAAAGGGCTCAAATGAATGATTAAGGTAAGAGGAGGTTCATTTGGAGAAGGGTGACGTAGCGTTTAGGAGTTTTTATAGTGAAAAAAACTAAAAGCAAGATAGTTGTAGGATTCCCTTGAAAATAAGTACACATTAGGTTGCAAACACATGGCATGTTTGAGATCTCCTCTTTTACATGTGTAGATTTATGTATGCCATGATTATTTCAAATTGATATACACTCCACTCCTTATTGTGAATGACATTTTGCTTCCATTAGAACTAGGTTTATGGATAAAAACTACTGTTTCTAAACAATAATAAATAGAGTAATGCATGGAAAGGATCTAATTATTGTTGAATGAGGATAGCTTAATATGGTTGGGTTCACATACTAGCAATGCAATATGGCATCTTTGTCAAGGGATTGTGTTGGGAATTATCTTCCATTTGTACCCTTGTAATATGCTAGTACCAAAATGAATTGCAGTTGCAAACAAAACTATTCATAGGTTGAATTAGAAGATGCAAAAAACTCTATTGAATTTTCTAGCAAAAGCATTCTAACTCATTCAAATGGATTGTGGACACATCATGTCTTCATGGATAGGTTATTTATGTAATCCCATTGGTCAACTAAATAAATACTTTTCATTAACACCTTGTTTTGATTATGTCTAAGAATTGAGTCAATGTTTAAGATTCACTATTCCCAAGATATGAATTTACCTTTTCTAGAAGGATTGATAACCCCATTTGGGTATCTTGAATCTATTGATCTATCAAACTCACAAGGGACTACGACTTATTAAAATCCAAAGGATGTATGCAAACAATATTAACACCAAAATACTTACATTTAAATGATAGAACTATGCTACATAATATAACAATACTAAACCCTATGCATATTTAATACAAATAACCAATCAATTACCCTAGTAAGAGATAATATAACTATGCTTCTACTATCATTATTTTATATAAGGAAGTCTAACAAATAGTTGGAATTAGTGGTAAGAGGTCCACTCCCTCAATTTTGAGAGCTTTCTATTTGATCATTGTAGACTAAGTGATAAGATCCACACATATAATAATAGAATAATAAAATGTAGAAGATAGATCACACACCACGTGATATTTTCATGGCCCAAGATGCCTTAATATCCAATATATGTAGAAATAAAATAAACCCTTGAGGTAGGGTAACATCATGCAATAACCCTTACGAAAGAAGCCACTACATACTATTACACCCAAGAAATCCCAAACACATATTATACTCTTCCTATATCCTTACAATGATATTCACCTTCTTTACATAGATCTCCATATATCATATTTTTGAATTTTGTAAACAACTAACAATTCCATGCACTATCTACATTATAATATCATATCCTTAGGTATATAATATGTCATCCCTCCTTGACATGCTTCATCCATGAAAAATGAAAAGAAGATAATAATAAGATTGTTGCAAGTCATTACAAATATGATGCCTTGTATTATCATCTAACCATACACATGTGATCTTTGTGGTGGTTTTAGGTTGATGATACTTGGATTGCATCCTTGATTAAATTTTATTGCACCTATTTGATTTTATTCTTCATCATAGTATGTTCTCCTTTTCTACCATGCATAGCCATCACTTCTATGATGTCATTGATTATTGCAGTTGTTCCTTTGATTTCATGTAGATCCATAGTGACTAACTTTTTGATTCCATGTATTATCATGCCTCCAAGATGGCTTCCTTTATGATTCTTGCCTCTTAGAATATTATGGATTCCTGTAGATTGCACCTTATGCTATACATGTAACCTTTGATTCTTCACCATTTGTTGTTGCTTGCTTTCTTGACGAATAGGAAAAGGAGCAAATTTTTCCTCTTTCTCTAAAGATATCTTCTCACATTTTTCCTTTGATAATCTTTTGGTGCACTCTTTGGTACCTTTTAGAACTTGCACTACCTTGACTTTTCTTTGTATTCATTATGTGTAATATATTGTAATGTAACTTTTTTCCTCCTACACCAAAGCTTCATGAACTATTGCACATAAATTTTTATTTTTCTCAAAGATTCTAACCAAGTATAACCAAGAACAATAATCAACTCAGACATATTCAAAGCATAAACATTTGAATGCAAAAAATATTTTATCCATGGAGAGATTTAAATATTCAAAAAAATCCTTACCCACTATTTGAGTGTCCTTAATTTGCTTTGCTTGTACCTATAGTTTCTTGGCTAATTTCATGATGATGAAGTTATACTCACTACTAAAGTTTACAAAAATAATAATTGTTTCCTTTCAAATACATCAATAAAATTGAAGGATTGAATCTTCCTTCTTTGAAGCTGAAATGCATGAGCTTGTATCCTTCATCTTCTCTTCATCATCATTTTCTTACTCCTCGTTTTTCTTTTTCTTCTCTTTCCTCCTCTTTTGCTTGTTCTTTGTGTTCTTGTTCTTGATTATTATCATTATTTTCTTTCTTCTTATTTTTCTTTGCCATCCATATCATCAACTATTATTTCTTTTGGCATCAATCTATCAAAAAATACTTGTTTCAATTTATTAGAAGAAATGTTCATATGCTAACAATAATTTTTTTTATAAGTGTCAATATTACCATTAAAAAATAATATTACACATAATCACAAGAAAAGGTGGGTGGGAGAAATAGTACAAGTGAAGCCAAGCCTAAAGTGCACAAAAAATAAAAAGAAAGCCACTAAGTGGCAAGAGCTATATCACTGGGGTGGAAAGGGTTCCTTGTACTCTAGTTTTCTCCATACATCGATGATGTTTGATTTATCCAAGAGAGGCTCCCAATAATAAATCATACCCTCTTCTTTTTCTTCTCTTTGTGTTTGACTATGACAAGCAAGTAAAATATTTAAGGCAGACCAAGTAAACTTGCCAAAATTTGACTATCCAACAAACCCATATTAATAGACCTAGGGAGAGGTAAAATGAGGGCGAGAGGGATAAGACCACCTACAAATAAACCTATCTTGGGTTCTTCATTTAGGGGATTGAGAAGCATGTGAGTGACCCTCGTGTTTTCTCTTCATTGATATACCATGGTGCTGACGACATAAACTAAGGAATATGAGGATTGATCTCCTTGCCACCTTCGTCAAATTTTGTTGGTGCAAGCCTAGCCTTCCAAGCCTCTTCCAGCTCCAACTATTTTCTATGATATTCACTGGATTTGAAATACCATGCATGTGCATCTCCAATATTTTTGGTAATTTACAATATTTCTCCATTCCTCCAACCCAACTTATGTTATCTCTCACAAATAATCCTAGCAAAAACAATCCTTGTGTTCCCTTCAATATCATCAATATGAACAATTGTGCAATGACTACCTCCCATAGACGATTTAAATCAAACATTAGGTTGGTAGTGTAGATAGTTCTCCTTAAAGGAGCAAAATTTTGCATTTAATACCCAACAATCCCTCTAGGATGCACCACAAAGACTGAATATGCTGAAACCTCATGTTCAACATGCTTCATAAAAAAAAATATTATGGTATCTAGGGTGCCTTCAAAAATATTCTTAGAAACTAAAAATAGGCGCTCGAGGTCTACCCTTTTTACTTTACACTTTGATAGATCAAACCAAGTTGTCACATTATCTACCACCTCAACAACCCTACCCAACCAAGACTCATGAAGTGAATAATATTCTTTTGTGAAGGCTCCTATATGTTCTAGCCTTCTACTAAGGACAACTATTTTAACTTCTCTAGCAAACATTTTCAAATCAACAAAAAGGTTAATGTTGACTAATGTACTTATCTGTTATTTTGGATACAAAATAAATGCAACAATATCACCATGCATTCAACTCCTGCCAATTACAACAAGATCTTCAAGTTCCTTATTTTTATCAACAACTTTTTTAACTTCTCTAGCAAACATTTTCAAACTTCAACAAAAAGGTTAATGTTGACTAATGTACTTATCTGTTATTTTGGATACAAAATAAATGCAACAATATCACCATGCATTCAACTCCTGCCAATTACAACAAGATCTTCAAGTTCCTTATTTTTATCAACAATATTTGTCCAAATTTTGAATCACTTGCAACTTAGTTACCATCCCAAACACATCCCCTTCTTCTCCACATTGAAAACATCTGATCTAAAAACACTTGCAATGAGAAACTTTTGACTAAATTTTAAATGAGAATTTTGTGTTTCACATTTAGTTTTAGATAGATTGTTTCCAATGGGAAGACCTTTTGTTTCTAAGTCACATACATTCCTAGAGTAGTTATCATAATTAATTACTCAACTCTCTTCATGGGAACTAATTAAACTATTCACCTATAAATGGGAATAATGCTCTAAATATATCGGGGCCACATCAAAACCTCAACCTCCATCTAGCCTCAAGCTTCCTGAGGTTACTATCTCCATTTGGTCTTCAAGTGTGGTGAAGTGATAACTTGGTGAATGTGTCTAGTGTCCTTCAATATCTATGTTGACCTCTCCCATACCCACTTTTGCAAACCAAAAGTCTCCTTCTCATGACTACAAACTAATCCATCAACAATCTCACCAATATTGAAGCAAAGGAGTTTGAATTCTTCCTGGTCAATATCTATGTAGTCAGTGTGTATCATCATGGAGTCTCCTTCCCTCATGCCAACAGTTGTAAATAAGGCTAAATGTTTTGGGAAATTGTGTGACCTATTTTGGGCAACTCCATATCATGTGGTATATCTTCATCAAGAATCATGTAAACCTATGAGATCTCATCAAGAGGATGTGTCAACATGTTAGTCCCAAATATAAATCACCACATACCTTGTTCTTTCTCATGGCCAAGTTTAACCATTGTTTTATCCACGTATAAGGGATAGATAATCTCAAGCCAATAGTGGGAGAAGATCCATCAAATAAATAGTCTCTTGGATCCCACACCATTACATGTGAATAACCTTGAACTTGAATAAAGGGATCCTTATGCTCCAATCTATAGGGTATAAATTTCAACTCTCCAAATTTTTTAGGGTTTTCATGATAAACTTGCAATTCCTCCTCATGGGGGTCAATCTTAGTTGAATAATTCTTCACAATAGAATAGCTAATGCCTTACACAAATCAACATCACATGGTGCAATCACTTTCATCCATTACAAATAATCATTACATGGTTCAATTACTTCCATACCTGAAAATTGGGTGGATGCTTCTTAGACATCACTTGAAATTATTAACAACCCTTCCTTCATCTCAAGCCCTTCATGCCCAAAAAATTGAGTCTTTCCAACCTTCACTTCATTGGTCTTTTGTTGGTACTCAAAACCATTAGATATAAAAAAAAGGAATCTTCACCTTCAACTTGTTGATTGGGGTCCAATTTTTCTTGCTCCATGATGTCTGACAACTTCAATTTTGCTTTTTGTTCCACTATCACAACTTATTTCTTGACATTCTCTTGTAATTTTGTATATGTTGTACCCTTCACTATTTTGTGATCCATCATCTTGGTTTCACCCTCTTTCAAGAATGGATGGTAGGATCCAGGAAAATATAATTAACATGATATATTTCCCTTTCTTCCTCTTGTTGTGGTTGTATAGGTTGTTCTTCTTGCTTATTGGTTACTATCCTATCCATCTACTTCAAATCTATTTTTTCTTCTTCCTTCAAGAAAAATCTCTTTGTCTCTCAATGTTCCATCCTAGCAATAAAATTATTTTGATATCACACAATTCTTGTAACTTTTCTAACATTTCTAACGTGGGTTCTTGAATAGTCTTCATCTTTTTGGCTTGCAAACACTAAACACTGATATGCAACTATAGAAGAATGATATGCAATGGATAAATCTACCATGAAATGATAAAATTATAATGATTCACAAGATGACAGGATTTTGGTTCTAATACCAATGTAATGATCTTAGGGTTTCCAATTATTATTTTGATCAAATTTGACAAGGTGAATTCATAACATAAATCTAACATGAAAAATTTGGAATGTAAGTCTATACACCATATTGACAAAAGTATAAAGAAACTAATTGACTGTTACTTCATAACACAATAAAAATGACCATTTAAGGATCCCACAGTCTATTTCCAAACATGATATAGAAATTGTTTCAACATAAATCAAATTTGAGTAGGAATGTACATAATTTTATTGATGATGATGGATTGTAATTAAGCGTGGTATAGCCCCTAAATAAATTGTGTTTGATTCCCATAATTTATGATTTTTATTGGTTCATGGGGTAATTTGGGTGCACAAGAACACAATCACCCCTTGAAATAGAAACCTTAGCTCATGCACATGCTACAATCTAAGATTGAGGTGTGAAACCCTCAATATATTACCTAATAGGTTACAAATATCCTAGTGTAGGGATGTAATTTTTTATCAACAACTCCTAAGTTATACTCCCATGATTATATTTGATTATTTATGTCAAAATCCAATTTTTTTCTATAGATACCTTGACCCGATGTTGATGAGAAATTGTTCTAGGATTCTATTTAGACTCTAGCTATCATTAGTCCTGGCGGATCCTAAATTTGAGCGTGAAGAGGGCTAATGCTAGCCTAGCCTGCAAATTGTGTTTAGTTTGTATCTACACCTAGAAGCTTGGTTGTGAAGGGTTGCACCTAGGGTTACTGAGATCTTTCACAAACTTGAAACAATAATTCTTCTTTCTTAGCTCCTTAATCAACCATTGAATTTTGATTAAATACAGTTCACAATTGGTCAGTCCTATGTAGGGATAAAAAAGAATAAGGGAAATTGCAAAAATGAAATTGGAAATGGAATGTAGGAAGGTTAGGGTTTCGTCTAACCCCCTCACACAAAATAGGGGTTTTATCTTATAAGTGCAAGAAATGGTGAAACTTGTTCCAATCGTGTTGCCTCCCAAAGAGCCTTGAGTGATCCTATTTATAGCTATTTAGAATCAACCAAAAATTGGCCTGTCTAACTCCATTTATGGCCAATAAATTGATGAAAAAGCGGCATGCATTCAACTCAATGGACCAAAAAATCCTTTTTCAAGCAACCTACTGTCTATATTGTGTTACATTTAATTATGTCAAACCAGGGAACCATATTCTTCTTGGGTGGTACTCATACTATATATACAGTTGAGGATTTTTGAGCTATCTTAGAGGTTGTGTATGGAAAACTTGGCTGAAAGTAAATTATCTTATAAACCTTGATTATTGATAGTTTCTATGGGTAGGTAATTCCATTGGAATTATAAACACACTTAAATCAATTGTGTTGTAAGTACACATTAATGTAACTATGCAAGATAACTATTGATGATTAAATGATTATAACTATTAAACATCTAAATCAAATCAATAAACACAAATAATAACAATCTAATTCAACAAGTCATTAAAAAACAATTAAAATTATAAAGAGCACTACAATTACCACAAGTGGCCCTTGCTTGGGTGATTGCAATCTCACATAATCTAATCAAATCTTAACTCAAGACTTTGTCTTAATCTTTATCCTTTATTGAATTTTGGAAACGTAACACAATGTTGATAACAAAAGGTATTGATACCCAAAGTTCTTCTAGATATTTGTTTCATATAAGATCTACCATATATATACATGATCTAGATATTATAACTATTTCAGACTCTTTAAAACAACTAAACAACATATGTCAACTCTTTTATAGACATAGCAATATGACGTATTCCTATCCTAATCGAAATAAAAATAGGAAATTGATTATACAAAGGTGGTACAAACATCACAATCCTATTATGACTCTTTCTGCTCATCATAAAGAAGTTAAAATTAAATAAGAATATGTAGAACAAAGCATAATCACATAATTATGAACCACAATTTATTACTACTGTAAATTCCTTCCTATCTTCATAGATTTATTTATTGTTGGTGATGGAATCATTGATGAAGAGAATGATTTATGACTAAACCAATCCCACTTTATTTAGGTAATTCTTCTTTCAATTGTAGGTTGTTGCATCCTTAACTATAGATGAACACTCCCTTGACTATAGGGGTATATGCAAATTTTGCTATGAGTGACTAGTCTTTTGTTGCACAAATGTTAGTTTTTTTTAATGTAAACAAGACAAATGAGAGAGGGGGTGAATCAGTTGTACATTAGAAATTCAAAACCCTCATAAATATTTAGATCCACAACAACTTAATTAACCCTTAATATGTTAAACTTTTTAAGCATGACAATAAATAACAGAAATTGAAACACATTAACACCATGCACAATAGAATACTAGATTTACGTGGAAAACCAAAGAAGGGAAAAACCATGGTGAGGATTAGCTCACAATATAAAGTAAATGCACCACTGAATACAATAGGCTCACTATCAGAGGGATCACTCCCCAGAAGAAAGAAGGGCTCATTACCTCATTGCTAGATCACAAAAAATAAGAAAGAAGAATGTTATAGTGAGAAATCCATCTCAATGCAACTAAAAATATCCACCACAATATTACTAACACATTTGCAACCTTCCTAAAGATTGTACACACCTTCTGCTTACTACTTCCAATGGTATAACTTATTAAGCTCGCACTACACTTCACAAATTAACACTTCACAACTCTGCAATTCACATCACACTCTTTCACACTTAATTCTTCATCAAATCAACACTTATTTATACCATCTTCAACCTTGAAAATTTTCTCCAAGATTGACTATGCACCTCAACTGTGCAAATTCAAATTAGGTCAGAACCAAAATATTCCCACAATGGAAAGGAATAAAAGCAAACCACATCACCCCTTAACTTGGACCTAAATCCATTCATATATGCCACACCATGCTTCCACAATCACCAAAGAAAATCCGTAATTATTGTAAACACTCAAGGTTGGACGAACCTATGTAAACACCATTAACATTTAATCACATGCTTCCTCAAATCTAAATATGACTTGCAGACCACACACCACACTTGAACAAAATCTAGAATATTCCACAAACACCTTGAAATCAAACAAATTCCTTTGCAACAACTTTCACCTAAATAATGTACACACCTAGAATGATTAGACAACCTTTCATAGTCTATAGCTCAATAAACCAACTTTTGAAGCACCAAACCATGAACAACTTTGACTGTAGGTAGATACGATCATTATCAACACACTTCTACAACTATAAGACTAGAAACCAAATTGCAAAGAAATGCCCGTAGAAAAACCATTTCTTGAGACACCGCTACAACATACAGTTCACACACCGATGAGCACAAATCTCTCTACACGATGGTCCAAACCAAGAGATTCTAGATATAGAACCTATGAACACCTCTGACCAACATATCTAAACCACACAAGCAAATATTCAACACAAAAGAAATACAAAGAAAAACTAGGGTCCACAACTTTGTATACCAAAACACCTCTAGAACGCAATGTTTCCTATTTTATTCATTTTTTCTCAAAATTACTTGGAAACCAAGAACCAAAGACACATACTCATCATCTTCAACACTTCCTCATCATCGCCAAACAAACATTATCCAAAAATAGAAGCTTATCAAAGAAACACTAGAGGTTGACACCAGTAACACTTACTAATGACAACATAATGCAACTAATCAAAGCATCACCAATTGAAATTAATGACAACAAAAACATAAGCTTATTGACATCAATGACAACACCAAATAATCACACTTGCAACAAGTTTATCTCTATAGTATTTCCATATCATAAACTACCATGATTAACATATCATATTTTATAAACAATCATTAATGTACACAATCATTCATCAATTTACCATATACCATTTTCAATGATTCAATACTTAAGATAAAAAGGAAAGTGAGGAAAAATTTTAAGCTCATCACAGCCCCCAACTAAACATCTTTCTTTTCCTCAAGAAACTCAAGGCTTTAGATTATACTGAAGTGTTCTCATCCTATAGTCCACTGGATCAATAACTCCTTCCTCCTATTTTAAATAAAATCCTTTTTGTTTAGCTAACCATTCTTATATGGTCTTCTCTACTATTTCCTTTGATGTTTTATTTCCTGACTAGTGTAGAATTGGACATAGAAGAAGAGGACGCTAGAAGACCAAGGGAAGCCAAGTGATTCCATGCTCAATGGATTACTTGATGTATTGATATGCTTAATTTACTAACGCTAAGAAATAAAAAATAGAATGACGTTCCTTTCTTTTCAATTCCTATGTTAGTTCATTTCATCTTTCATTTGAATTTTTTTGGGTAAGTGCAAGAAGTTGAGTCCACTTTTAGTGGAATCGTCATTTTTCAGCTTTAAAATCACAATCCAAAGGTACACATTTTAAAGTGGGTACTCATTCCAAAAGGTTTGAAAATAACAATCCATGTTTCTCTTTTGGATTTAGGCTTAGAAAAGGAATGGTAACCCAACCTTAGCCTTGGACCTACAAGTATAAGGTCATGACAATATCAAAAGAGAAAGTTGACTATGTCAATATGGCTGACGGGCTTTTTTTAAAAATTATTCTATGAAATTAAAAACCATTTTAGATGAGATTGTGTGGATTCTAAATATGTATTTTTTTTCCAATTGGATTATTTTTTCTATTTTTCAAATAAATTTTGATGAAAATGGTCCATAAACTTAAAATATATGGTTTTTTATTATTTGAATAACTTTTTATTAAAATAATTTTTTGAAAAAAATAAAAAACAAAAAATGATAAGTTTAGGTCATCTTATGCGTGACATACACATGGGATTTTCAAAACAACAATTAAGGCCAATAAAAAATTAACAAAAAAATATATATTAAAAGAAAAATACCATTCTTGATGTGTTAGAGATGATTTCCCAAAAGGATTCAAAAAAATACAATTGTTTAGGTCAAAATATGGATGATGTACACATGCATGGTATGGTAAAAAGAAGTGACTTTTAAACAGTGGTTTTTAGACATGCCTATTGAAAGTCAATTTGTGTCATCTGGGTATTAGAATAAATTACATATTTGGAAACTAGACTCCAAGTAGTACATTTCATATTATTTTTTTTTCAAGATTCAGTATTTAAGTGCTTCAAATTTTTAGGTCAATTTTGAAAAATTCTAAAAATCAAGGAAAACACTTCCACTTTTTGGCCAAAAAGTGGACTCAACTTCTTGCACACACCCGTTTGTTCCTCCTTACCTATACCAAAATCTAATTACTTAAATATTTTATAATATGTATCTCTACACTCAAGATTATTATCCTTTAACCCCAGTTGTTGTATCAAATTGATCCATTCCACTACCATTTGGTTGGGATCCTTGGCTTTTGATCTGACCTTTAGAGGAATTGATTTCTATCTTTCATGATGTTGTTACCATAGGAGGCCTCTGTGATGTTCATTTTGTATGAATGATGCAAATTAATTTAATTGATCATCCCAAAAAAATATCAATGGGTTCCAAGTGGTATCATATGAAATTGCTAACTCATTT
Organism: Sequoia sempervirens; assembly: GCA_007258455.2. Lineage (NCBI taxonomy): Eukaryota > Viridiplantae > Streptophyta > Pinopsida > Cupressales > Cupressaceae > Sequoia > Sequoia sempervirens. The sequence goes on along the minus strand of VDFB02058242.1, from coordinate 575,900,732 downwards.
AAATAGAATTCACATAATTGATTTTGTATTTCAAAGGTGGGTTTTTGGTATGCTCTTAGGAATAACTTAGCTATAGATAGAGAGATATGGAGGTCGCTATATAATTGGATGAATTGGAAATTTAAAATATTGTTCTTGTAAAAATAAGGCATAAACCCTCATGGGAGGTCTACAGCTCATAAGTTGTATAGTCGTATCAACCATTCTATCAGTTTTAAGCTCCAATCTTTTGATCTCTATATTATTTTCCTCAATCTCTTTTTCATGATTCTTTATCATTTGTCTTATCTTTATTCCAATCATATTTCAATTCAACCATTTCCTTCATATTTTCCCACAATCTCAATCCAAGGGTTACAACAATTGGGGTTGCAATTTCTTCTCTAGAGTTTCTTTGTTGACCAAGCTCTAGAACTTTCTTGGTTATCTCTATAATGGCCTTTTTGGCTAGTTTGTCCACTAATGTTCCTTTCTATTGATAATAGTGTACCTGACCCTCCAATTATTTCACTTTTTTCTCCAACCCGGTTTCTTTTTGTTGGTATCCCTTCAGTTGTCTCTTTAATTATTCAATATTTTTAAGAGCTAACCTGCAACTCATCAATTTTCTCATCTTTCTAAGAATAATTCTTCTTCTTAAGACTTAGCAGAGGAGGTTGGTTTTTCTTGGTCCTTTTCACTACTGAGAGGTTTAGATGACTTCCTTATTGCACACAAATCTTCTTCCTCTTATTTTGTGTTCATTTCTAAACACATGATTCGCATAATTTTTAGTTGTTCTTTGTCAACAAATAGGTCTTCCCTCTTTAAGATTGTATTAGATTCCACGAGGACCACCTTCTTCTGCTTCGGAGATAATTTTTCTCCTATAAACCCTTTGTATTCAAATGTTGTGATTTCCTCAGTACTTGCATGCTCTCTTTTTTCTTATTTTTGGGTTTGGAGGAAGAAGGTGCATGTCTTTTCTTATTGATTTTGGATATGGAAGGTGGATCCTTGGGAATAGGTGTCTCTAATTTTGGAGAGGTTGCAAGTTGTGTCCTAGAGGTTGTGATTTTTGTTTCCTGCATCTCACGTTATTCAGAATGGCTATGGGTAGGTGAGATATTTTACTAGGAAAGGGTTACATGTGCTCCCTCTTCTTCCTCGAGTCATTCATTATTTTCCCATTATGTATCTCTCCTAGTTATTTTTGGCCTCAAGGGTCTATCATTAGAGCCATTGGTAAGACTATCATTTATGTGGTTGTATTCAAGAAAATTTTCCCAAGAGACATATGTAAATTGAGCATGGATAGTTATTTTTATTAATAAACCAATTAAACAATGGTGTGACAAGGAAAATTGGTTCCCTTTTCTTTTGTACTCAACATACATCCTTTTCAATATATTGAACAAATAATTTGTAACATTCACAAGTCTATTATGATGGAGATGATTTAGCAATTTGAAATGCATTGTGTATAATAAAGATTATCTTCCATCACAAGTCAAGTGCCTAATAATATGCATAGAAATAGAAGGCCATAAATAGGGTAAAGACAACCATTTGGTACCTTGAGTTGATGAGTACATTTATTCATTAGGTTGAACAAATTTATCATGAGATGTGATAGGATCAGCTTGAAATGGGAATTCTTCTCCAACTACAAGAAACATAATTACCTCTACAATTGTTTCCTCCAAAGCATCAATTCTCAATCCCATGACCATGGCTTCATTGTTTAGTAATCTCCTTGTGAATTGTTTTTTCATAACCTCGTTATACTTGTTCAATTTGAGGAAATAATCTAGCCATCTGACTTGCTAAAAAATGGGCATGTAGTCCTAGTCATTTAGTAATGTCATCTGATCAACTATCTATCTTCTAATGGGCTCCCCGCCTATTATATGACAATGCATATTTCTTCTCAAAATTATCCATTTTCCTTTTTATTGCAATTTATTTTTTTATTACCAAACACTATTTTTGTTTATAGTGCCCACAACTCGCTATTTCCTCACTGCTTATGCCTTTGACCAGTTACCAATGCAAAGTGTATTGTTGGTGCAAGCAACTTAAATAGTTTCCATTGATTATTCTGGTAATCTAGTTGCCCAATATTTTATATGCAATGTGTCTATCTTTGTTAATATTCCTTCAATTTATGTATTGGTCACTTCAACCTGGCCATTTGAATGTGGGTGATAAGGACATTTTCCTGTGCTTGATTTCATATTCCTTAATCAAATTAGCACTTAGGTCTAAATTAAACTATGGCCCTTGATCATTGACTATCTCTATGGTTACTCCATATCTTGTGAATATCCCCTCATTAAAATGTGGCTACCTTGTTCTCTCTAGAAAACGACAAGCTTTAACTTCAACCCATTTGGTTAGGTAATTAGTACATACTAGTATATATTCCTTGTTGTTAGCAGGAAGATCTATGGGCCCAAAAAATTCAATTCCCTATTTTTCAAATGATGATATTATCAACTATGGTTGCAAGAGCATTTCGTCACTTCTTGTAGGCTTTCCCATTCTCTAACAATAATCACATATTCTTGTGTACTAAATTACATCCTTATGTAATTTTGGTCAATAATATCTAGTATTTAGGATCTTGAGTGTTATTATTTTGGTTGAAAAATTACCTCCACAAGGCTCATCATGGCAAGCCTTAAGAATATCGTAGACTTCATCTTTTTATATGTATTTGTGCATGACATTGTTGTCTTGTGTAAAAGAGGTAGTCACCCATCCATGAGTATCAAAATTTGAATTCAAATAGATGGAACCTCTCTCTTGGTGAAAGGTATGGAGGTTTATTTCCCACAACTAGATAATTTACAATATCTACATACCTTGAGGTGTCTACAATGTTAAGGCAAAGAGGTTTTCATTAAGAAAAGAGTCATCCAAAAGTGGTTCTTCTACATTAACAATTATCCTAGAGAGAAAATCATCAACCACAATCACTTTTCTTGACATGTCCACAATAGCGATGTCAAACTATTGAAACAACAACCATTGAACAAGGCATCCACTAACCACTAATTTTTTCATTAGATACTGAATTTTTATATGTTGAGTATGAACACAAATAAGGTAACCAATGATATAATATCTAAATTTATTTATTTCATAAACAACAACTAGCATCTCTTTTTTTATGATACGGTAATTGAGTTTATTAGCTTGTAATTTTTTTCTTATATAGTAGATAACATATTCCATATTTTCCTCTTTTTTTTCTAACACAAAACCTATAACAAAGTTAGAGGCATTTGTATGAATTTGAAAAAGAACCATCCAATTGGTCCTCTTAAAATAATTGTCCTTGTGAGAGAGGTTTTAAGATCCTCAAAGGCTTCTAGGTATGTAGGTGTCCATTCAAAATCAATATCTTTAGAAATAAATCTCCTATAATACCCTAAAATATTTAATAAATCTCCTATAATACCCTGCATGACCAAGAAATATTTTTACATCCTTCTATTTCTATGGTACATGTAGATTTAAGATCATTTCTATTTTATTAGGGTCTACTTGAATTCCTCTCATTGACACAAAATTTCCTAGAACCATGCTCTCCTCCATCATAATGAAACATTTCTCATGGTTGAGAGAGAGATTGTGATATTGAAATATTTGGAGAACTCTCTCAAATTTTGATAATTTCTCTTCGTAAGAATATTCATAGGTGGTAAAATCGTCCATATATACTTACATATAATCATGAGAAAAACTAGAAAATATACTCAAAATAACCATTTGAAAGGTTGCATGGGCATTACATAGTATGAATGGTAAGACTAAATATGCATAGGTACCCCATGGACATGTGAACGTTATTTTATCTTGATCTTCATGGGCTATTTTAATCTGATTGCAACATAAATTAAATCCATATAGGAAGGAAAATTATTTATTCTTTTCCAAGCAATCTAATTCCTAATCAATGAAGGGAAGAGGAAAATGATATTTCCTAGTAGCTAGATTCAATTATTTTTAATCAACACATACTTGCCACTTCCCTCCTTTCTTAGGTACTATGACTAATGGGGAGACCCATTGGCTATCTGATATTGGGTATATAAATCCTACATCCAAAAGTTTTTATAATTTAGTTTTTACTATCTCTAACAACATATTTCATCCTTCATTGGCGTTGATTCACTGGTTTGCTTCCTTCATTGATATAGTCTATGCATGCAGAGATTACGTTTGATTTGTTTCATGTCAAGATAGTCCCAAGAAAATGTTGCTTTATGAGTCTAGAATTTTAAGAAATTTAGATTTCTAAGATGTTGTCAACTAACTATTGACATTAGGTGTTCTGTCAGGTGATAATTTCATTGGTGTTACAAAGATCATGATAGGGGCAACATATAAGCCTAATAAATTGAGGCTATAGGTGTGTGAAAGTAATTTATGGAATATTTGAGAAGTAGATTAAGAAGATGTTGTGTTTGTTGTAAGTAAAATGTTATGTAATGGGTAGGTCAAGCATGCTAAACATTGGTCTTATTGCAGGCCCATCCCATAAGAGTTTTGTATAATTTTATAAATAACTTCATACTCATTTTGAATATTTATCATGGACTATGTTTGATAGTCATGAGGTTCTACAAATAACATTGGTATTTATCCTCTATGTTTGGCTAGATAGGTTGTTCCAAGTTGGTGAAAGGTTGTGTCGGTGGATAGAGAAGCAATTTCTTAAATATATTTCCATTGGAAATGGTCATATTTCTAGACTTGTATGCTATGAAAGCATATGATTTTTCCAACCATGGTGATCCTAGGATTAGGGGATATCCACCTAGGCTAGCCTTAGAATGCAAGACCATGAAACCTATAGGGTATTCCCAAGAGTCAAGTGTAATGACTAAATCTTCAATGATGCCTTTTGGTTTGACTACTGGCCTATTTTTCAATTGTAATATTGTTGGTGTAGGTCTTACTTCTATTAGTTTTTTTTTTCATTATTTCTCTAGTCATCACATTTATACTTGTACCTAGATTGATCATAGTTTTCTTAATGAGGGTTTCATTGATTTGTACATGTATCACAAGGCTGCTAAGGTATACATATTTTAGAATAACTAGTTTTCCCAGCATAATGTCAACAAGCTATCTTATGACAATGACAGTTTGAGGGTCCTTTTCTTTCCTCGACTTTTTAACACATAGTTTCCTCATATTATTAGTGTAGATTGGTGCATTCTTGATGACTTGGATCAAGGAAATTTCAACAGAAATTATTTAGCTAACCAAACAATTCAAATTTAGGTTCAAGGAGAGACTTTTGGATGTTCAATATCTTTGGGAATGGTGGTTCTTTGGCTGTAATTTCTATCTATGGCTAGATTTGTTTAGGGTGCTCATTCTACTTATTTAGATGATTTCTAGCATCAATGGTTGGTTTTTCATCAAGAATTTCCATTATATGTGGAGATGATGGTCCAACAATAATTTTATTGGAATGTAGGTGAAAATTACTAACCTCAACCACATAGGTTGGGTATTGAATGGGTTCATTAACTTATAGGCCTATTGAACAAGCTTTTTGTTAGGGTTTGGTGCAAGTTGAGAAAATAGTTGAGGTGCTCTAGGTTGTGCAAGGGCAAGTGTAACTAGTTTTGGCATAATGGTTGGTTGTTATGGCAAGGCTTATTATGGTTGTGGGTAGTTTATGTTTGAGTTTTTCTATTGTTTGTTTCCTCGTCATTGTTGTAGCCATGGGTTTTGAGATGATTATCACTATTGATTATAATTTGGAGATGGATATGGTTGTTTTTACCACATGCCCTACTATGGGGTCCAATTAGATGATGGTATGCTTAACCAAGATTAATTTGGCATGTTATTTTCGGGTGTACTATTCTAGTTAGGAAAATTTGAATTAGCTCCAAAAAATAAAGCATTGTAGGACAATGGATCTTAAGGAATAGCTTGTCTTTGTTGCAAGGGTCTATGTTAGGAAATTTAAAATACTTGACCTTCCTCATCTTCCAATGTGTGGAACTCAGGTCTTCCTTTCTTTTCTTTAGAAATACTAGAAATCCTTTTACATTTGTAATTAACCTTCTTTTGATGGAAGTATGGATTGTACTCTACTAGAGTCATGTATGCTTCTTGCTTTTTCTTCATATGTGTTAGCAAATGAAATGGCTCATGATAAGTGTGTTTAAAAATAAATGACTCTCAACCCCATTAGCATCGGTAACAATCCACTAATAGCTCTGAAAAGACCACAATTGTATTTGTGGATTTTCTCTAAATTTTGTCAAGGTAAAGCTCCCTCACTTGATTTTCAATGAATTCATCTAAGCTAATAAACATGAATATGCTTTTAACTAGAAAGTAGGAAAGGAAAATGACGCAAGTTCATAAATATGAAACTAACGTGGGAAGCGTAAATCATAGCCATAAACAATCAACACAAAGATTGAAAAGCCTATGACCAACCAATCAAAAGAAATAAGATCAAACTATAATAAATGAACACCATACAACCTATCTCACAAAGAAGACATAACTATATCGCACATGTCATACAAAGATCAACGTACAAAGTATATCATTAAATTCATAATACAAAGATCATGAACTATTATAGTCTGAAATAAATGCATAATCCCTCTCAATGACACCACAAAGTGTATATCCGGAGAACCCTTTTCTTTCTCTCCACTTTCAAAATTATAGAAAAACCAAGCCCATTGAACAGTCACTGGAGCTATTACTAAATTGGTAGTCTTCTTGTTTCTCCACCGTTTCTTGAAAATTGCTAAAATCAATCACAATAATTAATCTCGGCAAATGAATGGACATCGGGCAAGGAAACCAATTGACTATCAAATGACCTCCCACACAATCGAATCATTAATGTAGCTTCAAGGAAACACCATTTGATAGCACGTGTATATTTCCCAATGGGGAATGTAATTTAAAACCAACTCAAATCAATCATTAATTCGAATTGAATTGCCATCTCATCAAATCCTAGGAGAAAGCACCAATTTCCAACCAATCTTCTATAAATTTAGCTAGTGTCACCACCTTTAATCATTCAACAACATCTAACATGGAAAGCTCTCAAAGTGATGGTAATTCTACAAATGACTTCATTTTTCTAGAGGAGATCGAATACAATCTGTCATTTAGGCACCTATCAAATCAACTGAACGAGGTCTTCACGATGCAAAGTGAGGTGAAAGAAGAGGTGCTTCATAGTATTTTGGGTGAATCATTCCTGAGCCAAGCACACGTACAAACCACCACCATGCTAGAGCATTTCATATACACAGTCATCAGGACTTCTAGCCGCCTTATTGGGGTGTAAGAGCATCAAAATGCTTGGTAAAGCCTAAATTCCATCATTGTGTCAATGTGGCTATCATTGGGCTCATCCACTATCCTTGAAATGGACTGATAGCTAATACCATTTGTATAGCGTCGACTCTTCAAGACGAGACATTGGAGGAAGTTGTTGCCCTTCTTCATGCAGGAATCATAAGGAATGATATGGGGCTCTTCATGCAATTCATGCAATCACATGAGAACCTATTGTCACCTGCTCAAATTGAACACCTCCAAACTATGATTGAGGGCATACAAGTCCTAATTTTTTCCTTGTGTTCTTGAATGAAAATGTCTCTTTTTTTCTTTTCCTTTGATATGAACTTTTGTAGTCGAATCAGACAATTTTGTAGTGTCAATGTGTTGAGTGAAAATTATGTAATCACCTTTTCAATAGATTACACAACCTTGATTTCAACCACAACTATGTGAGATGTAATCTCTCCTCTAAGAAAGGGGAGGTGTCCTTCTTACTACTTACTGAAACTAAAGTAAAACTAATTAAGTATTCACAAAATGTACACTACAATTATGAGATGGGGGGTGTGTCACATTCATACTTCTCTCTTTTTTCAAAGAATATGTTTGACAATGCTTCACGGTTGATAGTTCTCATTCGATACAACTTTAAACTAAAATAAAAGCAGTAATTCTAATATCTCTATCTTTTCAAAGCAAAGCTTAGATATACCAGTTATGATAATAATGAATAATAAAATAAGAAATAAAAGCTCACAAAGGCACAAAGTCATTCTGTAGCTTTTCACCAATGGATCCTTGAGAGATGTAACGTTTGTTGCATTAGAAGCACAAAGTCTTCTTAGATACAAAAATTCCATGATCAACATGAACCATTACAAGCACAAAGTCTTGTAGATAATCCACCAATAGTTATCCAAACATAAACATAAATCCGAATAAAGAGTGTAACACAAAGTCTACACAAATTTATTCAAAGCCCTTAGATCTCACACAATAATCACCACCAATTTGATTGAACCATAAGAGAATCAATCCAAAAACAAATTCTAGCATGCAACTTTCTTCTTTATTGATCAAATTCAAATTCACAAAGATGAACACAAAGTTTCATACATTTGTTGTAAAATGAGCAGCACTTCATTGTAAGAGATAAAAGATAAAGATTACAAAGGAATTCCCTCTTATTTATGAAAGAGAGGGAAGAGAAAATCTAGGAAATTAGATGAACAAAATTAGGAAAGTTAGGTGAGATAAATTAGGAAAATCTTACCTAACTTTGACTTAGTCAAAAATGTTGTCCATCTTTTTGGGAAAACATCTCAGATTTTACATGTAATTGCATTTGCTCAAAATACATTTAAGATGTCAAAAACTATTTACAAAATCCGTAAAAGAAAGCATAAAAATATTCAACACTGGAGAAAAGAAGCCTTCATGGTTCCTTGCTTTGGGCGTAGAAATCTTCATATCTCTTTCTTGTCTCCAAGAAGAATGGCTCGTTTGGACCAATAGTGTAATCCACAATGGTGTGAACTATGGTGATTGATCTTTTAGCAGATGAGTGAATCTTCTTACATTTTTCAAGATGTGTCTTGAGATTATCAAGAGTTAGTCGTATATCGCAAATGGCATGCATTGAGGTCTTTAAAAAGTTTGCATCCTCCACTGCTTCATGACGACTTCCTTGTAGATCTGGGAAAGTTCACTGCTCAGGAGGAAAATATGATCTTCTTCAAGGAGCTTACCCAGTAACTCCTTAATTCCATTTTCAAGGATAGTATGATGTCCTTCGACATCTTCTTGCACTTGTTGGAGATCTTTGATCAAAGACTTGATCACTTGGATGCGGTGCTTCAGTGATTCTCTTACCTCCACATATTTCTCCTTGTTGGGAATTACCCCAACTTCCACCAACTTACTGAGCTTTTCCTATTTCATTTGTGACCAAAATGATATGCATTTCTCCATTTCTTTTTTCTCTCGAGAAAGAATACTTTCTTCTTTATCAAGCTCTGATTTGAGCTTGGCTATCTAAGTAGCTTTCTCATCTGCAACAACTATGACCTAAGAACCATATTCTATTATTTCATCAATGAAATAATACAACACTTTACCTTTAGAGGAAAAATTCCCTTCCTTTTTCATAGCTGGGTCCTCAACACTTATCATAGTCAAAGGTTGTACATTGCTTGAAGATCCTGCAAGTCTCCTCAAAACAATTGCATAGTGCTCGGCCTTTTGCTTGTACATATCTCAGACTTGTTCCATTTTTTCAATCCTTCCTATCAACGCATCGAGGACCACTTGTGCATCCTCCTTGGCACTTTCATTTGTCACTTTTCTGAGTTGGACTCTAGTGACAGTGTAGTCCTGCATGTTTACATCTCCTTCCTCTTGCAGTGGCATACCAATCTCCACAAACTTATGACTAGTCTTGTCAATATGAAGCCTTGAATGTACTTTGGCCTTTTTCTTCCCCTTGGATTTTAGAGGGGCTATCTCTTCAAGATCGAGCTCTTTTGGAGAGATCATTTGTTTCTTTCGCTTCGATACTTGAGCTACCAACCAAGGGGGAAGAGAGGAAGTATACGCTTCTTGATTGACCATCAACTCTTGTGTCACAACCGCTTCTATAGAAATGGATGGTATGGTGACAATTGGGGTAGTATCTATCATGACTACTCCAGTAGATTGCACACCAAGTTGAATTTACAAAGATTCACTCATAAATCTATTGAATTCAGCTTCATAAGTGGTGTCATAAGATGGAGATGACAAACTAGGGATGGATGATGGAGAGCTTGAAAAAATATCAACAGTTTGTGTATTTGAAACTGCAGGAGAAGTGGCAAGCAAGGTTAATGTTGCAGAGGGATGAGAAACATCCACTGCATGTATTGTAGATGTGGGATGAGGTGATGTAGGAAGAGGAGGTGGAGTGTTAGGATTAGGAGGTGTATGAGGAACATTTGAAGTTACAGGCGATGATGTTTGGGGAAGATCTTTGACAACATTCTCATGTGGAGATAGATTTTATTATTCATCATGCTCGAGTTCTTGTTTATCACCTTTTTGTTCAACTTCTTCTTTAGACTCTTGTTCTTCTGGGGAATCTTCATCCTCATCAAATTATACTGTTAATAAATATTCAATGAGCTTCGTTCGAGTGTATTTTACTCTAGATATCATCCCACACATTGTAAGGAAATCCACTTGGCCTTTTATCAAGGTCTGCTTCCCCCTCCACATGTTTGTTTTGTGCACCCTGAGGGTTTCCCTTCCTTTTGCATCTCAAGAATCCCCACTATACTTTCACCTGTCATAGCTGCGAGCCATTTTGATTGTTCCTTTTTGCTTCCTCATCGGGCTCCACTCAAGTGCCACAAAGCTCTCATTCCCAAAGAAATTTGGTGGGCCCCACAATTGTTGTCTACAATGCACTCTTGCTACGTGTTTACTCTTTGCAAATCTTTCAGCGAGAGGATGAAATAATGACCGCAGGCGGAGAAATGTTGCCACACATCTCTTTTACACCCAACCGATGATCATTTCCTCCACTTTTGGATAGAGCTCTGCCCACTCAACACATGAATTCATGGGCAAGTCTTCTATGGTGAGAGATAAAGGTTCACATAGGCAACAAAATGCTACCACGTGCCTATTCAGTAGATCTCATATTCGGGGGATGAATCAGGCGAACCAAATGTTGTGATTGGCCACCACATGTCATAATCATTTACACATGATGGTGACACTTGTCTTTTCAACCTTGTCAGGACCACCACCATCATTTGTGAGAGATGCACCTGTGCCTGAAATGACTAGATGCTTAGTTTTGAATCTTTTCTGTTACAACGGCTTGGGGAATATATTTATTTTTTCATCATTTCCAGGGATCGCAAAGTCTTTTTTGTTGTTGCTCTTTGAAGCAATGGGGGTTTTTTGTTATATATACTTTTCTCTGTTGTGAGAAAAGGGTCTAGAATTTTGAAGGAACACTGGTTTTAGGAAAAGACTCCAGGCCTTTATTACTGTTTTATTTTATTACAAAACACTTTCAGACTATGCCAATTGTTTGGCCTTTCTGTTCTTTCATTCTATTTGATTAAACTGTAAACTGTGCTACTATTGTTTGGAAATTTCATTTAAGAACTTCTATATATATTGAATACAAGTTTATTGATCTAGATCATGTCTAAAGACTCTTCTTGGCAGTTGGAATGTATGCAATGCTATTTTATGTCAATGAATGGATTTTTTGTGTCTTAAATTTTAGTTTTTACTTTTTTGGAACACTACAAATACCAATCGGGCCCTTAGATCTATGATTTATTGTGCCTATCATTAAGTCTTGGTGCATTGCCTTAGGTTAGAATTTATTTTATTATATATTTTTCCTTTTCCCTTTCGAAAATCTCATTATAGAAGAAGTCGGCTTCTCTAAAAACCCGGAGGTCACTCAGTTTAGCGCAAAAGGTCCTCCATAAACTGAGTTTCCCATAAGAAATTGTTACCTTGTCAAATTTTGGCATCAACTATTTGTTCTTTTTTTTCTGGCACGCCCAATGGGACAAAGCTTAAATGAATTTGCGCTTTAGAAGGGTGTATGAGCCATCGGCCTATAACTAGATCCCAAACAACAAGCAACCCCAGTTTACTAGTACCTCCACTAGAAATAGTGTAGGCCGCAAATCAGTTGGTAACCATTCCACTCCTACCACCCATTCCTCTAACCATGTTTCTAGCCACCAATAGAAATTACGTGGCATGGGATGCCAAAAGTCCCCTAGCAGCCTCAGTAGCACCTATTGTCTAGGGTGTTATCCCAGTTTCAACTATAAAAGCTATACCCAAGTTTACCGAAGATGCCTCAAGAACACTTGCAAAACATTTGCAAGATGTGGCAGACGTGTGTTTGGTGCACAGGATCACAACACAAAATGTGGCTCTAAGGCTTCTCGTTGCATTCTTTAAAGGCAAGGTGTTGAATTGGTACCGAACACTATCACCTAACACTATTTGCACCTGGGACAAGCTCGAAGATCTATTCTATGAGAGGTTCTTGTTGTCACCTAGAAATTGCACCCTTTGCAAAGTTGTAAAATTGAGCTTTCTAGTGAAACATTGGATCATTCCAAGGCTGTGGGTCACCTGAAATTGGAGTGAACCTTCGGAGAAGGCTGGCTTCCTTTAGGTATCACCTAAACTAAAGATCACTATGAGGTAAAAGGAGGAGTGCATACAAATGAAACTAAACTAGCCTATTCCTATGGTGATACACCGAGCTTGATAAGATCAAAGGAATACTTGGAATGCACTTGAAATTTTTTAATGATTAGGACACACATCAAATTCTATGAGCTACACATTAATATGTCGCAAATAGGCTTGATACACACACATTTTGAATAAAGGAAAATACTTTCACAATATAGAATCTATGTGTGATTATAAAAACACAGCTTGTGATTCATATAATGGTGCTCTTTTACAAAGGAAGGCATGAATATCAGATAAAGTCATAAAGGAATAACATAATTCACAAGATAACTTGATTATTAACCTGAAATGCACAACACTCTATGAAAATAGTGACAGAAAATTGAAGCATCAACAGAGGCCAAGGCAACTCTGTATTTTATATTCCAAGATCCAGTTGAGTTACAAAACATACATTTAGTTGAGAAAGGATTGATAAAAATCACTAACTCTTTCGAATGCACAATCCGCACTGTTTACAAAAAGGAAAAAATGCCTTATATACAAAGAGATTTCGGCCCCCCTAAGGCTTACAAAATATCAGTCTCAAAAAAGATCTATTCTTAGATCTTTTGATGAAGTTAATGTCGTGTTTAGTTGGATCCATGTTGTCTGTGTCGGTGTGAAGGGTGGCCTCCAGGAGTGGTCCTCTTCAGATCTTTCTGCAACCACCGCAATTACTCCCTGGTATCGTGTCCGCTCTCTAACCTCCCTGTCGAGCACCTTTGAATGCTCATGAGCTTAGAACACATACACGTTGCCCTTTCATTCTATTGATCTTTATTTGGTTCAGCTGCCAATTATTCACTTATATCCTTCTCTGATTGGTTGAGCATACCCATGTAGACTCTTCGAGCGGTCAAAAGCTCCTTCAGTCAGAATCGCATCTCGGCGAGACACAATTCTATTGTTGAGACATCATGTCGAAATCTCCATTCTTTAGTGAGGGCATTCCGTTTCGGCAGGACTCTGATCGGTCGCTAGGACATCACAGCGATGACTCCTCTTTATGACTCGAGCTCCAATTCCACTTTGGCCAGAGCTCACTTGGTCGGTGAGATATCATTAGATCGGGGAGAGATCATAGTGAAGGCACAATCCTTTAGCGAGCCTTCCTTCGATCTTATCAGTGAGAGCCTATTGGTGTCACCCCAAACGCACTCCATTCTTTAGCGAGCTCTGCATTCCTTTCGTCGAGACATCATTAAGTCGGGAAGACTTCATAGCGAGGCTCAAATGTCATCGATATCTGCTTCCGTCGCTAAAACTACACCGAGTCGGTAGGACACTTTCGCGACAACTGGGAGCTACACCGATGTCATTTATGTCGAGGAGACCTTAGGGAAAAATCTTCAACTCTTGGCGAGCTCAGCTTGCTTTCGATGAGACATTGGTGTGTCGGTGAGACCTTCCACCGAGCTTCATTTCGGGAAGACATCTTGTTGATCTCTCTTTTTCTCCCCGAGCTCCTTTTGCATCGACAAGACCCCTTGGATCGCTGAAACTTCACGACAACCCTTCCATCCTTCGCTGAAACCAACATCTTCTGTCGAGGCTTCTTCATCTGTCGGCAATACACCCAAGTATCGGTGAGAGATCTTACCAAAAAAAAAGCTACCCCGAGACCCACCATTCTATCGGTGAGACATAATGCCTTCGTCAAGACATCATGGTGAAACTACCTTCTATGCCGACACTGCTTCACCTTGACAATTGTCGGTGAGACATTTGGTCCTCGGTAAGACCTTACGGCAAAGCCAAACATCACACTGAGACCTCCACTTTTCAAACACTGTCGGCGTGACCTCTTGTTGTGCTGAGACCATATGCCAAAGGCACGTCCTATGTCGATGGCTGAAACCCCCTTTAGGCGAGACACTCGTTATCAAGGAGACTCCTGGAAAACATCATTGTTGTTGCCGAGAAAAAGGCCCATTGGCCAGATATTTTCCCAAGATGACCATCCTACGCCGATCCTTTCGCTTTGGTATGAATCACTCCTTCGGACAAACCTCCCTGTGTCGACAGGACTTCAAGGCAAAGTCTCAAACTCTTAGCGAGTTCATTTTATTGTCACCCGTATCGGCAAGACCCCATATCCTTTAGCAGGAGTCAAAGCGAGGCACAAATTCGGCGAGACCTCCTATTGATGGAAACTTCTTTCACCGAGATGTTAGCCTTTTGGAAAGATGTTATACCGAAGCCCCCCTTTACATCGAAGGCATCCAAGCTTTAGCAAAAGCTCATTTCAGTCGAGGAGACATCCTTGGTCACTGAGACCTTTTAGCGAAACTCAATGCCTTTCCCCAAATGCAACATTCCTTTCGGCATGACTCCCATTGGTCGGGAAGACTTCATGGCGAAGGGAAAACACTACATCGAGACCCCACCCTTTGTTTCTGCAAGACACCTGTGGTCGGGGAGAGATCTCTCAGAAAATATGACCATTCACCGAGCTCTCCTCTTGTCACTGAAACTTTGGCCTGTCGGCCAGACCCTTTGCCGAGCACACTACAGTCTCCCTGAACTCACATCTTTCGGCCAGACCACCTGTTTGTTCGCCGGGACCCACACTGAACCCCTCCATTCATTGAGACTCCCACCAGTCGGTGAGATGTTTCACCAGGCTCCCTATCCTTTCGGTAATGAGTTCACTTTTCTTCGATCAGGGAGACATTACCAATTCGGCAAGACCTTTCGCTGATACCTGCATCCTTTGGCCGAGACTGCCTTATTCGATGAGACTCGACCCGATCAGTAAGACCTTAGACTAAAGACGAATCTCTTGGCGATGATGCCTTCAGTCAACGAGAGTCCCTTTTTGGTCGGCGAGACATCCTAAAGGTCTTGGCGACTCTCTCCTTAGAGTGTTTTCATGTCAAACCTAAACAAGGCAGGCTTCCCAACTGAATTCCCCGTGACCTAGCATCAGATTTATGACTTTTTCCCTTGTGCGAATGCTCCATTTGGCCTTCTTGAACTTCTGTCATATGATTTACCCTACCTGATTGAGCCCATGGGTGAAAATTAGGTAATAGTTCTCAAATGACAGAGATCGCTCTTCAATGTATTATCAATTATCTGTCATAAAATGAGCTCCCCAGGAAGCTCTGACAGACTTCAATGCCCAATTCCACACGAATTGGCAATGGATCCCTATTACTATACACCCGACTCCTAAGTTGGCATTCATATTTTATCTGAAGTCCATCAATCTTGACATTTCTATGATGATCAACTCTTTGGGAGGAGCTACTCTACCAAATGCTTACGGTGTCACCGTCAAAGCCGAGAATCATTTGATAGATTGTGAAAAGTTGCCTCCTCAGCCTATCATGTCGGTATTTCCTGAAATATTGATACCCACACAAGAAGCCATGTCAACTAGCATGCCTGCAACTCCCCAATCAATGTACACATATGCGGCAGTGCCACAAAATATTGCCTCTTCATCTTGTTCTTCCAAAGATGAAATAAGCAATCTTAAAGAAATGTTGTAGACTATGGAAAATAACATAACCACCCTCAAGCGGAACCAATCAATGCCTCTGAAGCCTACCTATCAAAACAATCAAGGCGAATGACCCTCATATCAGCAGAATTAGTACCAAGGCAATTCCTGCACTAATTCACCAGCTCCTACGGTCAACCAAATGTTGTCGGTGCCTACTTCACTGATGAGCATTTCACCAAGCTTGAGTAGGGAATTAACCACGAGGTAGAATAACCTCATTGCTGACATCAATCTGTGGTGCTTCCCTTGTAGCAATGCGCATATGCCCTGGAGCTATCCACGTGGCAACTTACAACAAAAGGTGGTGGAGCAACACAGCAAAGGTGTGATGCCAGACCATGGAGATTATGTATATGCCTCGCCACAAATGGAGAGTGTGGTTATTACCATACAAATGCAAGGGATGTCTCTAGAACAAGAATCTAACATCACTCCTGATCACACGCTCTTCTCATGGATGGAGGAAGAAGAAACGGTGTTTGCTAATGATACGTTCATATCCAAAAGACTGCAAGTGAAATCTAAATATAACACTCACTCAAAGAGAAGATTTACCAGCGAGTCAATTGTTCTGCATCTAGCCAACTCGCAACTTAAAGGCGCTTCTGATTAGATACCTGGCACTTCCACTACATCGCTGCAATCTCAACCATGGAAGGAAATTATCATAACAAGAGCAAAGGAGCAAAAACCTCCAAGTTTTTCACCTTTTAATGTGGTAGAACAATTGAATAAATCATCCGCTAATGTGTCTCTATGGGACATTCTAGCTATCCTAGAGCAAAAAATGCTATTACAAAAGGCACTTCAAGTAGAGTTCAGCACAGTGCCAATAGAGCAATTAGCCAATGCAAAGGTTGTTAATCAACTATCTCCAGCTAAAGTCCTTATGAACAATACAAAAAATCCCCTGTCAAAGTTAGAGATAAGTTGAAGCCCCAACCCTTCTTCTTAACTCTTATTATAGGGAAGAAGTTATTGCACAATGCTATGATTGATTCTAGCGCCAGCACCATGGTTATGCCTAAACAAATAGTTGAAGCTTTAGGACTCGGATATGAACCTATGAAAAGGGGAGTAATGCAACTTGATGGGAACAAAGTTGAAACCATAGGTGTCATCAAGGAACTTCTTTTGACTCTATTTGATTTCCCTAGTATCACAGTGCCGCAAGACACTGTGATCATAAATGTTCCTCCCATGTTCAGTCTCTATATATCCCAAGAATTTACTTCAAAGGTGGGCGGATACCTATCCCTGGATTGATCACATATGATTCTCAAAACCAAGAATGGTGCAAAAATGAAGATAGAATCAGAGGCTTTGCATTTTGAACATGTAGCAAATGAATCCCTAATCAATTTTGAAGCCGCACATACCTCTATCACCAAGCAAGAAATGTATTGCATTGAATTACTAGAGGAAGAAAAGGTGAGCAAAGACTGAGATGACCAAGAGGATGCTCTATTAAGTGAACACATCAGTGACCCTTTCAAAAATTATCATGCTACAGGATTGGGCACCTATGTAATTTATGATGAAGACCAAGTGCTCTTGAAAGTTTTCAAAGAGTTTGAAGGTGGCCAAGCAAATGAGCTATGGACGTTGTACTTTGAAAAATCAAGAGGTAAAGTAGGCATTGGAGTGGGGATATGTTTAATATCCCCACAAAATGAAAAAATACTAAGGTCTTTCCACTTCCAATTCTCTTGTTCGAACAATGAAGCCAAATATGAAGGATTAGTTCAAGGTTTGAGCCTTGCAGAGTGAATGGGCATTAAGCAATTAATGATGTTCGGAGATTATGAACTAGTAGTCAACCAAGTCAAGGAGATTTCCACGGAAAGGAATGTTCGCATGAGATCTTATCAGCACCAAGTCTAGAACCTGGTTGAGAGTTTTGAAGCCTTCAACATCCAGATTGTTCCCCGAGGAAAAAATGGTGACGTAGACCATATGGCCATGATTGGTGCTCAGTTTGATCCTAGCTCTGACCTTATACATAATGAAAACTCTATACGAGTAATAGTTTGACCGAAGATTCATAACAATGATCAAAGTTGGTAGGTTTTTTAAAGTGATGAACACATCGCCTTGTTCATCCAGCAGCCAGGGGAATTCGTCGATCAACTTCAACCAAAGATCACCGAGGCTTATGAAGGAAAAATCATGCAACTCAAATCCAACAAGCTTCTGAAAGGATTGGTTACTCTCAAAAAAAAATTGATTTTGATGATGCAAGAAATGATAGATGGAAGTTTGTGGCAGACAAAAGTGATTACATAGACCTTCAGGTCTCAGATGGAAAAAACCTTCAAGTTGGGAAAGATGTCCCACACCATGATAAAGAAAGGCTCATAAATTTCTATGAGAAATATGGAGTAGTGGCATGGCCTTATGATAATCTAGAGGGATATGATCCTAATATCATCCAACACATGATCGAGCTAACAGAAGGTGCAAAACCAATCTAACAAAAGTAGAGGCCAATAAACCCCAAAATTGAAGTGTCAATGGCGCAAGAGGTAACCAAACTAATTGAGTCATGGATTGTCTTCTCAATCAAGCATATTAATTGGGTATCCAATCTAGTCTTGGTTTGAAAGAAGAATGGAGATATCTTCTTGTGTGTAGACTTCTGAGACCTAAACAGAGCATCCCTGAAGGATCATTATCTGTTGCCTTCTATGGAGTCAATCCTACAAATGGTAGCAGGATCAGAAATTTTTTCTTTGTTGGACGGCTTCTCTGATTACAATCATATATGAGTTAAGAAGGAGGATCAGCACAAGACTACGTTCACTACAAAGTGGGGAACATTTGCATATGCTAAAATTCCTTTTGGTTTATCCAACACAAGGAAAACATTCCAGCAGGAGATGGACATTGCTTTCAGTGAGCTAATCAATTAGTTCATTCTAACCTATTTAGATGATCTTATTGTGTTTTCTAAATCTAAGGATGATCATTTTGACCACTTAGAAATAATTTTTCAAAAGTGCCAAGAGTTTGGAATTTCCCTGAATCCGAAAAAATGCATATTCAGAGTACCGCAAGGCAAGCTGTTAGGACACATGGTATCCAAATAAGGAGTTTCAATCGACCCCAAGCGAGTGAAAGATATCAAGGAACTTCCCCTTCTAGTGAACAAGAAAGGCGTTCAGTCATTCCTAGGCAAGGTAAAAAAAATTAGCAAGTTTATTTCTGACTTTGCGGGAATAATTAAACCGAACACCCTAATGCTTAAAAAGGATCAAGCATTCAAGTGGACAACCGAAGCTCAGGAAACCTTTGAAAAAGTCAAGGATGCTATTTTTGCAACTCCAATACTGGTTAATCCAGATTTATCTAAGGATTTTATAATGTATACATTTAGTAGCAAGTCTAGTATTGATACTATCTTAACCCAAAAGGATAATGAAGGAAAAGGAGAACATCCAGTGGCAGTCTACTCCTAGACCTTGAAAGAATATGAGATGAATTATAATTTTGTTGAAAGACAAGCCTTTGCAATAGTGAAGGAACTTAAAAAATTTCACCATCTAATTTCCTGCAACAAAGTGTTTGTTTATGTCACACATTCCAGTGTGCATGAATATATCATGGAGGGAGAAATCACAAAAAAAGACCTAATTGGATCACCAAGATCCTTGAATATGACATTGAGGTCAAACCCACCAAAATTGTATGAGGAAGAGGACTATGTGAATACA
The DNA here is from genome assembly GCA_007258455.2 of Sequoia sempervirens. Lineage (NCBI taxonomy): Eukaryota > Viridiplantae > Streptophyta > Pinopsida > Cupressales > Cupressaceae > Sequoia > Sequoia sempervirens. The sequence goes on along the minus strand of VDFB02058242.1, from coordinate 575,880,914 downwards.
TGGTCTAGGATGAAGAGATACTCGCTGAAGGAGAGCAACTGGAGCTTGTTCTGATAAATGAGCCAGAATTTGAGGGTTGTTGGCTAATAGATAGAATGAGGTTTATGCAAACAGGAAAGTATCTGCAAGGTATTTCCTCCCAAAAGAGGAGATACTATTAGCTACAGAATCATGGATATGTGCTAGTGGAAGGGGTCCTTTTCAAAAGGAATTTCAATGGTCTCCTCTTGCAATGCGTTACTATAGAGCAAGTGAAGAGAATCCTTGACACGTTCCACAACAATGTTGTGGGCAGACACTTCTCCGCTAAGACCACCACCATCAAAATCATGTGCACAAGTTACTATTGGCCCACACTTTTCAACGACTCCCACTCTTTGGTAATATCTTGCAAAAAATGTCAGTTCTTTACAAACAAAAGGAAGAATTTTGCAATGCTTCTCAAACCTATAGTGGTGGACGAACCATTTGCACAATGGGGTTTGGACTTCATCAAGATGATTAATCCCGCTTCTAGCACCGGGCACAAGTGGATTCTAACCGCCACAGATTACTTCACAAGATGGATAGAGGCCATTCCACTTAAAAACACAATAGAGTCAAAGATAGTGGATTTCCTCAAAGAATTGGTGAAAGGTTCAGTCCTCCAAAGACTATCATTTCTAATAATACTAGAGCTTTCCTAGGTGCAAAGGTATGTCACTTTGCATTAACAAATGTCATATTACTTAAGACATCATCAAATTATTACCCGTAGGGAAACGACCTAGCAGAGTCAATGAATAAGAACCTAGTCTGACTCCTTAAAAGAATTGGTTTGGAACACCAGAGAGAATGGCATAAAAACCTCTGAGCAATGCTTTGGGAAAAATGCATAACTCCTAAGAAATTCCTTAAGACTTCGCCTTATGATTTGGTATATAGGAAAGAGGCATTGTTGCCTATATCTATGGAGATTCTAGCATTGCAACTATTGAAATCCCTTGAGATAGCACAAAATGGTGCCATTGAGGTTTGTCTTGCCAAACTGTTAGAAGTACAAAACAAAGGGAGAATTCCCTAATAGCCATAACAAACCGCCAACAAGTGGTCAAGCAATGGTTTGACAAGAAGGCTTCTAACCAAGGACTGAAGTGTGAAGACTTAGTACTAAAATATGATAAAAGGACTGTTAAGCTAGGTGAGCATGGTAAATTTCATAGCCTATGGGAGGGCTCCTTTAAAATCATTCAGTGCAAGGAGCATAACGCTTTCGAGTTAGAAAGTATGGAACAAGAACCCTTAGGAATTCTGGTCAATGGGATTCATCTTAAGTTGTTCCATTAAGTGTCGAATTTTATTTTTGTACATATGTGAATAATGCTTTTATTTTCTTTCCATGTGTTGGTCAGTCTTTTTTTTTTAAGTTGGTTCATGTTTCAACGGAAGCAACCCGTCATTGTAGAGAGTAAAGCAATGGAATTGCTTTACATATAAAAACACACCCATGTGCAAAGAAAATGGACACATATGCTAATAAAAGAGCCCATACAATAGATATGCAGAATGGAAGAAAGAGCTATGGATTTTTATAAATATATTTGTCAATTTATATATATTCTTTCATTTTTTACATTGCAAAAATGGTTGAGAGGCCATAATTCAAAAAGTATATGATTATATGAGCTTTTCTTTCATATATTCTATATCTATATCCTTTTTCAGGCTTATATACAAAAATTGTAAGTAGGTGGTGTATTCAACAATAGAAAACAAAAACAGGGAGTCGTTTTATCCAAGAGCACGTGAGGTAGCAATTGACGCATCTATGGCAACGTCTACCACTTCTTATATAGCAGCACCTACCGCATCTTCATCAGCAGGTTCTTCAGTAGTAGAAGCAGAATCATTGGGAACAACTGCCACTGGCATAGGGAACACCAAGTTCCTGAAGTCAGTATACCAATCAATGTTGTAGAATGGTATTACGTTGTAGCTGTGAAACAAAAAGTGCAAGGCCTGGGTAACCCTATGTCGATGCTTGTCGCGTGTCTGAAGGTGGAATCCACCAAGAACAGAAGCCATATAATGACCACTTCTTCCTCAATGTAGCGTCGGAGGTCACTGGCTATAGGCAGGCCTACCCCATATGTAGTGTGAGCAACAATCTCACCTAGGCCATTCAGGTACATTTTTGGAAAAATTTCCTTGACCAGCTTCAGAGTTAGAGGCTTGGGGATACCAATATCTAACATTGACGCTACAAAGTGCAACCAGATATCAGTGTTCACAAGGTATTTTTCCTCATTCTCTATAAAATCCCTACCCATAACCCATTTTATGGCTAAAAAAACCAAGGAATGTTTATTTTTGGTCATTCTCTTTAATCGCCTAGTGGAAATCTCTCCTAGAAAAGTTGTATGTCACTTATAAGAAGTTAACCTAATGGGAGTATCCATGATACTAACACAATGCTTCTACCTTCTAACTAACATTGAGACTTTCCTACCATCTAGCCTATGAGAAAACTCGCTTACTGAAGCTTAAGACTACGCCAATGACCTATTGTTAAAACTGCTCAAATGCTAAGTGTAATTTCCTCACTACTTAGTGACCTATTTATAAGAAAAAATGAGAAAATGCATGCTAATCCATTTTGAGAAAACGTGATGATAACCAAGTGCCAACTTCAAAGGTGTGCCTATGTTTGCTCACATTTCCTAACCGGTTGCATCTATAGAAGTACAGTTCAATGTGTGATAAGTTAATAAGAGCTAGTTAATTAGCTTTAAAATGATGGCACTCATCAGCAGTAAGTTGCACGGCCGTAGGCTATTGTGTCATGTCACAGGAGTTTCCTAGAGCCCAAGGTAGAATCCATATCTTTTCAAGTCGTTATTGTTTTCTTTGGATTAATCATTTCATCCAAGATATTATTTGCCAACACATACTAATGCAAGGTTAGAAGGAAAATTGCCAGCTCAAGTTTCAAGAGAATCACAACATATCACACGGTTTCCAAACACACTAATGAATTCTTACCACCTCGAAATGGAAAGTAATTCATTTTGCATGAGTCGAGGAATTAACGGTACATGCCGAATTAAATGAAAAAATACACTTTCCTCTACCATCTTGAGAAAAGATAGCTAAATATTGCATGAAAAATATTTAATGTTTAAAGTCTTTTCAAATACACCAAGGCTTAAAGTGCAGAGAATTTTTCAGCATATCCAAAGTCGGATAAAATTTACAAAGAGTTCAGAAGCTACATAAGTTTTCAGCATATCCAGAGCTGGATAAAATTTACAAAGAGTTCAGAACCTATAGAAGTTTTCATCTAAAGAAAAATGTAGGAGAGTTCATCACAAAAAATGCAGGAGGAGATTGGAAAGGATTTGTTTATAGCCATACGGTTGTCAGAAGATGTGTATATCTATGAATATTTAGCATATGATATGCCTGGTATACCAAGCAAGCCGAAGAGGGAAAATACGATAGAGCTAGATAGGCCCAAAGATTGCAAAAACAAGAAAAGGGTTGAGGAGAAATAGGATAATATTTATGACCCACAACTCGCAAAAAACCCTAAATCCTTAAGAGAAGCATCTTGTGCAAGGGTGAATTCACCTAAGGAAAACATATCGATAGCAAGGAAGATTTGGTATAGTGGTCTTCCACAATACATGATCCTGCCGGTAGATTACTGCCCTAAGATAGTTGATGTCGCCATTCAATGTTATAACCCTAACACCTGCTACATCGAGGGCTGAAAATTAAGAGTTCACATTAGCCCATAAGCCATTTGGCATATGCTATGTATCCTGGACCCAAGTAAAAGAAGATAGAAAATTGAGTCATTTTTCCCTGGAAAAGGAGAAAAAATGTGGAAGGCAATAAAAAAGAGCTCAGATTTCTTGATAGAGGAGATTGGTAAGAAAGGAATCCAAGGCACTAAGTTGTCAAGTATCCCGTTGTTGTGCAATTCATTTCGTGAGGATATGCAGGATGCCATGTCAATGCTAGTTTTTGTGTGTGGATGAGACTCCGACGAGATGGTGGAAACCTTTCAACTAGGACCGGCCTTCCAATTCCACAAACAGTATGATACCTTCTAGTATGATTTCATCAAGTTCCTGGTGGAGGAAATGATACGGAAAATACAAAATTACCCGGCAGAGGGAAAGTTTAGATTTCTCTCCTTCCTAGTTCACATGTTCCTACATCAAAACCCTGATTTCTTCGGCAGGTATTTTGAATTATCAATTTTTGATGAAAAGAAGAGGAGGAAGCCAGTATCCACGTGGACACCCTTCCTTTCCATTTCATATGATTATTATGCATTTTTGTATTATTTTATAACTCTAGTCTTGCAATATTTAAAAGGAGGAGGTGACATAGTCTGGCTCGATGAGGATCAAACCATATATATGCAGAGTTTCACTCTCGCTTATGACTTGTTCTTAGGAACAGATTTCACCATTCTTTGAATGCAGAGCTTCGCTGGTCAACCCTCCGTTCTCCCAGCCTACGTCACAGATAGGGTGCTCGCACTTGAAATGTATAGGCAGGTGCATATCATTGATTTTACCTTATGTAGTAGCTCAAGTGTCTAGAGAAAAGGATTCTTCACTTGTCTAAAGAATTTCAAAATGGTGACTCTGTTAAAGAAGCAATCAGATCAGTTATTGTAGGATAAACTGACTCATTTAGGGTTGGTTTTGGTATGTGAAAAATGGGATTACAACCCTTTCAATGACCTTTCAGAGCCGCACATGAAAGTTACTCACGTTCCTTGACCTTACTAGGAAAAGCGGTGTAACCTGCTAGCAGATAAAGATGAAAATTTTGTTCAACTAGTGCATATTCCCACACAAGATAATAGAGAGTCATGGCACAAGTTCTACTTTGTTGTGGCGGTGGCCAAAGATAATGTCCAGATGGAATGCACCATGTACAACAATTTGCAGAAGGATGAGGAATGGACTAATGAGAAGATAGAAGCTTTCTGGAAGTATCGCCAAGAAACGAGGCAATTGATTGCCCCTTATGAGAGCTTGAAGGAGGACAAGGAATTTGAAAAATGGTGTGATGAAGACCATCCCAACCCAAACTCTAGCATCAATAAGAGCGATGACCTAGAGGATGAGTCTGAAGAACAGGAAGAGGAAGCAATGACTTCTGCGTCCTTCGTGCCAAAGGAGAAAAGCTCCAGATAGCCTGCCTATGTAGACATGAATGTACGGTTTAATGTATCGAGGGCTTAGCATACACTCACTTGGGCCACTAAGGTAGCTAGGGTACCACAACAGCAAATGACAATAACTATCAAAGCTCGAGAAGCCCCACCCACAAAACAACAGCATATGGAGACCATTATCAGAGAGGGTTCACAAGAACCCGCCAAAAGACAAGTGCTTGCAGCTAGCCAAGGGAGAGTTGCTAATGATTCTAGAGCCACCATCGACTAGTCAACAAGTAAAATTTTCTCTTTCTTCTCTTGCTTCTCAATCCTTGGTATTTATGTTTTTCTTAGCGGAAATCCCTGCCATGAGTACTGGCCCTCTATTGCCCACTTTTAATCCAACACATCCAGGAGGTTTCTCCCAATTCTCACAAACCACTCCACCCATCTTTACTCCTTTGCAAACCCTTACACCAACTGTTGCCGCTCAGGCTCTCCTTGCCTCACTTTTTGAAGGCATTCCCTCTACGGGCACCCCTACTTCTGCTATTGCTGCAGATCCTCTTACATCACAATAGGTTGACTCCGCAATGACAACTCCTTCACCATTCCAACCCATGAGTCCTTCTGTCAATTCACCAATTGAGTCAAGGCAAGTGGCTAGCCCTTTTGCTGGTTCTCAAACCAAGCTTTGGAATGTTCCCCACTTCTCCCCACAAACTGTCACTCTCCAGAAAAAGAAAATTCCTGGGCCTATCAGAATTACCTATCCATATGCCTTACCTTCTGGTGCTCCTTTCGCAAGTGGACTAGTTTCATCGCCAACCAAATTTATGGCACAAATTGATTGCAGAAAAGAAGCACATGCAAGTAGAATATAAAAGCGCAAGGCAAATGATGATAGTACTTCTGCTAAGCCAAAAATATAGACTCTTTATGATGAGACCCAGCAAGAGCTAAAGTTTGCAACCATGTACCTGAGAGTAACCAAGCCATAGGGGGAGATGTGCCTAGAAGACTATGAAATATATGTGGTAGGGCTTAACATGAAGGTGTCCTAACCATAGGATAAGGTTGAAATTATGGAGGAAACACAATGGGATGTCACGTTCAACTTCCTTAAAAATAATCACCAGCTAAAAAAAAAGGATGAGCAGCTTAAAGTAGTAAGGGAAAGGGTTAGCTTTTTGGAGAAAAAAAGAAATCACTGGAGGTAGATATTGCACGTATGACAGAAAGGGAACTGGCAGTGGAGAATGAGAGAAATAGACTTCAGGGTGAGCCTGAGAAGGTTCAGACTATCAACCCTGCTATGGTAAAATAATTGTGTACTAAGAATTAGGAGGCTTAGCAGAATTTACAGGTAAAGAATGAAGAGCTGGAGCAACTTCGCCTTGAGTATAGTCAAGGAATAGCATAGAAGAATGAGGCTTTGGAGCACTAACAAGCTCAATATGAGTAGAAGTTACATAAAAAAGAGGTTGAATTTGAGGGCCTAAAATCTCAATTAGAATAAGAGCTTCAAGAGAAAAAGTCCTCTCTGGACATGCATTTAGCAAATCACTCTTGAGCTGAGGAAAATTGGAATAAAGAAATGAGTAGCTCTATGGATCAACTGGTGTCCAAGAAAAGGAAAATGGTAGAGTTGACTGAGGCCATTAACTCAAAAGATGTAGAGATCGCTTCTCTTAAAATATCTCTCCTATCTTCTCCTGCATAGCTGAACATTATTATGTTGGTTAGGAAGTTGTACATTTCTCACTAGGAAAAGATTTTAAAAAAATTCCTAACACTACAGCCCACCCTCCAATTCATCACCAAAGCATCAAAGTTGATCCAGGAGGCTCATGATATGATTGAGCAGTTCCCATGGTTTATCTTGAAAAAGGTTTCAGAAGCAAAAGATCTGTTGATCGAGCTATACTTGGTCTCTGATGAAAACCTTGCTAGGGCTGGGATTGAAGATCAGGATGTTGTTGCCCAGACGGAAAACAAGTTTATCCATTGTCACTTTTTTTTTTAGCACACTAAAGCAGCCACAGCTACTTTGAACATGACAATGGAAAACATGTGGGAGAGTTTCTCCAAGTTGAATATGATGGGTTTGTCATCCCTGTTCCTTAAGAATGGGTTTATTGCTATAGTTGAGCAGATTGCAAAAAGAATTGAGGAGAAGGAGAATGATTTGGATGCTTTCAAATATTTTAGTCATCCTCCCACTGCAACTGACATTGAGGGAATTATTCATCTATTTGCACAACTACTCTTTCATTGCGAAGTAGGGGCCGGTTTACCTAATGCGTTGTCTCATAAAGAAACGATTGATCTAAGCGGAGCACAGGAGAATTTACGTAACATGGTAAGGCAATCTAAGGATGAATGGTCACCTCTGCAAGCAGCTCTTTCCAATATCTAATTTTGTTACCTGATGAAGTGGTGCTATGGTCTATAAACTAGAGAAATTTTAGGATCTCTCTTCCTCAGGCGAAACGCCCTTGGTAGTCACCAAAAGCTATTAATAAATATTCAACGAGCTCCCTTCGGATGTATTTTACTCTAGGTATTGGCCCACACATCACAAGGAAATCCACTTTGCCTTTTATCAAGGTTTGCTTCCCCCTCCACGTGTCTGCTTTGTGCACCTCGAGGGTTTCCCTTCCTTTTGCATCTTAGGAATCCCCGCTATACTTCCACGTGTCATAGTTGTGGGCCATTTTTATCATTCCTTTTTGCTTCCCCATTGGGCTCCGCTCGAGTGCCACGAAGCTCTCATTCCCAAAGAAATTTGGTGGGCCCCACAATTTTTGTATGGGATGCACTCTTTCTATGTGTCTACTCTTCGCAAATATTTCAATAAGAGGATAAAATAACGACTGCAGGCAATGAAATTCTGCCACGTGTCTCTTTTGTGCCTAGTCGATGATTATTTCCTCCACTTTTGGATAGAGCTCTGCCCTCTCAACATGTGTAGCCTTGGCACAAGTCTTCAGCAGTGAGAGATAAAGGTTCACACTAGCAGTGAAATGTTGCCACGTGTCTATTCGGTGGATCTCGTATTCGAGCGATGAATCAAGCAAACCAAATGTTGTGATTGGCCACCGCATATCATAATCATCTGCACAACATGGTGACACTTGTTTGTTTAACCTTGTCGAGACACCACCATCATTTGTGGGAGATGCACCTATGCCTAGAATGACCAGATGCTTGGTTTTGAATTTTTTTGTTGCACCAGCTTGGGGAATATTCTTATTTTTGCATCATTGTTGAGGATCGCGAAATCTTTTCTATTGATGCTCTCCAAAGCGGTGGGAGTTTTCTGCTATATATACTTTTCTCTGTTGTGAGAAAAGGGTTTGGAATTTTGAACACTGGTTTTAGGAAAAGACACCAAGCCTTTATTATTATTTTATTGTATTTTATTGCAAGACTTTCAGACTGTGCCAATTTTTTGGCCTTTGTGTTCTTTCATGTTATTTGATTAAACTATAAACTGTGTTGCTATTGTATGGACATTTCATTTAAGAACTTCTATATATATTAAATACAAGTTTTCTAGTCTAGATCATGTCTAAAGACTCTTCTTGGCAGTAGGAATGTATGCAATGTTATTTTATGTCAATGAATGGATTTTTTGTGCTTTAATTTTTAGTTTATGCTTTTTTGGAAAACTACAAATACCAATCAGGCCCTTAGATCTATGATTTATTGTGCCTATTAGTAATTCTTGGCGCATCGCCTTAGGTTAGACTTTATTTTATTATATTTGTTTCATTTTCCCTTTCTAAAACCCCATAATAGAAGAAGTTGACTTCTCTAAAAACTTGGAGGTCGCTTAGCTTAGTGCAAAAGGTCCCCCATAAACTGAGTTTCTCATAAGACACTGTTACCTTGGCAAATTTTGGAATCAACATATGCTTCTTCAAAATCTTCTTCTTCAACAAATTCCTCGCTTTCATTTCCTTCTTCTTCAGAATCTTCCTCTTCAAAAGTAGGACCTCTTCCTTTTGAATGAGATGGTTCAAATTTTGTGGCCTCTTCTTCTTGAACCGCCCGTGTATCCTTCTTACCAACAGTGAACTTCATTTTAGGGCCTCTTCGAGAAGAAGAGGGAATAGCCGCATGCTTTTTTTTTGTACAAAGTTCCTATTGTTGGTTGGCTTTTGTTCTAGGTTCTTCTCCTTCTGACTCTGTCCTGAAGGCTTTCATCTAGAAACCAAGTTTGTGCAACCATTCTACTGTGTTGGCCAATTTGGAAGCAAGCCTTTCCTTGATGGAGACACTTTCCCTTTTAGACCATTGTATCGCAAGGAAAAGTCTCTTAGAAATTTCATTTTCATCATAGGCAGTGTTCATGATGTCGCAAAGATCTTTGAAACCCTCTAGTAGGTCAGCAACACCAAGATTCCTAATCTTCTCTATGGTTGGCCTGCAATAATCCATTTTGCAGATATCCTCTTCATCTTTGCATTCAACCCATATGTCTTCGAAGCGGTACTTGTGGAATGTCCCCTATCGGGATAACCATAATTATTTCCCTAATTTTCTAAATCTATAATTTTTATGATAGTTTAGTGTTCTAGATTATATTCTTTTCCTCCTCTTCTTGATATTTATTTATTTATTTATAAATGCTGATTTCTTTCTAAATCTTTCTCATATTGCTTCCATTGATCATCAAAATTAAGCATGAGTAACCTTGGAAATAGTGATAGTCCAATTTTATGATCTCCAATTCTACTCCCCTGCAATTCGACTTTCGTGAGACTCTTGTCTCTATTCAACTCCTAAAGTTGATTCCATTTTGAAGATCGACTCTTAGCTCAAACACCCAATTCCTTAGACCTGAGCATCCCATTACATCTATTTTATCATTATAATTAACACGAATACCCTTCACTGCATGTTGTGATATATGGGATGACTCTTGTATCTTCTCTTGAATGAGGATCTTCAATACGCCATATTATGAAAGCGTTGTTCTTGTTGATTTCCACGATGTACTCCAACAGTGTATTTGTATATCAAACAACATGCTAGTCGCTTCTCTTTTTACACCGTATTCTTTATGAAGACTAACATCGGTATCACGTCTCCCTTAGCATATGACCTCATACATCCTAAAGCAAGAAGCAATAAGAAGCGACAATTACTTCATAGGTGGTGTTCAGGAATATAACTCACCCATGTACTCTCAATTTCCCAAAGAATGTCTAACTTCTGATAATATTCTCGGTGGTTGTTTTCAAGAATCAGCATTCTTCAATATATCCTATTCGATATTGTACTTCTGTATGGAAGTGTTGATAGAAGTGATATCGGTAGCACAATATAGCCTCCCTAGATAGATGAGCCTCCTATTGGGACTCCTCATGACAACACGATCACCTTCTAAACTCCTAACCACCACTAGCGGCTATGAGAAGGAATGAACAGGGTAGATTACTTAGATGCACTTATCCTTCATTCCAATTACTAGTGGTTGAATGAAATATGAATCTCGACATTTCCTCCATCGTATTACTTTCATATTGTTTTCCTCCATAAATTCTAATCCTTTTCTATTTCTTCCCGATATCTTTCCTTAATATTTTCTTGTTCTTGTTTGATTATTGCTTCAACATACATCAAATATTTCTCACACCAATACATATTGGTTTCCAGATCACAACAAATATGATGATTGGAGCACCCTCTAGATCTTGATATCAATGTTGCTGCCATTATCCACTTCCTGTCAAAATATAAATCCCTTTCTTTTAATAATGGTTCGATGCCTATTCCCATATCTCTCTTCTGATTATCTCCAATTCCCCCACTTTCCCTTGGTGATTGAAAACAACCTTCTCCTTAAAGTCATTCAAAGCCTTATGTTGGGTCGTGGCTCTATGCCATGTCCCTTGACTATTTTGTTTAAATATTAAGCTCTCTTACTAGTGTCGGCTTTTAGTTTTTTTATCCCTTTTTTAATTTAATAATTATAATGTTATTTATATTTATGTTTTATATTTATTTTATTATTTAAATTGCCATTATTTATATCATAATCACCATAATTATTAATATTTATAATTATAATAGTATTTTATGTTTTAGGTTCAGGCAATAATAAATTAATATTATTTAATCATTTCTTTGACTTGTGGACATTAAATATTTCTTCTTTTATATTTATAATTTAATAATTATATTATTGTCTCTAACAATTATAAATATTAAATGGTTAATATTTTTATCTATATCTTGTTATTTTGATGTCTCGATTCCTAGGACATGGCACTATGTTCCTTCTTCAATTTCCTATTCACATTCCAATAATCAAAGTAAAATCTGTATTTGTATGTCATTATTGTCATGACTTGCATTTTTGCATAAACTGATTTGGCCTTTTGTACATTGTGAATGGTATATCTACCAATCGTTAGTGGAAACTTGAAACCCGGTGTGTGAATTCTCATTCTTTCCTTGTGAACTGCGATAAGTTGTCTACATAGCTCCATGAGTATCCACTTATCTGAGGGATACCTGGGAAACATGCAAGGACACCTAGTGTAGCAACCTACCGTCAAGTAAGTGAAAGTTGGAATTGCAAGAATATACACCCAACCTTACTCACCACTTTGTAGGTCTCATCAGATACTCTCTTCTTTTCAAGATTTGGATCAAAACTGAAAAGGAGAGGTGCAAATAAGGCATTTGTGACCCTCTTGAAATGATGAAGACTTTCCTTCAGCTCCAACTAATAGAAATATTTGTACACAAGCACTGAGTTTCAATTTCCCTTTGTAGATAACCCTAGGAATTGCCTCATCATGGCTGCAACATACACCAAATAAGAAGTCATATAGAACTTCAATGTGGTTGGCACATTTATCAGTTGTTCATGAATTTTGTCACTAATATCACTTTCAAGATCACTTGCCGAGATTTGGAGAGAAATTGCAAGGATGGTGAATCAATAGATGTTAGGAAAAATTGAAGCATTGGGAAGTGTGAGGAAAGTAAGCAATGTGGAGCAAGCATGAAACAAGTGATTTGGCATGGAAAACGGAGTGTGAGCGAAGAAACGGGGTTTGGAGAAAAAATGGAGTGATTTCAGAGTGTTAGAAAGAAAAACTACCAATTATGTAGGAGTGTTGAAAATTAGTGCTCCTAAATGTTTCTACATGTGGGAATGTCAAAAATGTCAAGGCGTTGAAAATCAGTGCCTTGACATATCATCTTACTTGAAAAAAGGTTGAAGTGTAGAGGCTAAGAAAATTAGCGCTTTAGAAATTTGAGGGATAAAGTTAAATCATGCTCGGGCACTAATTTTCAATGCTTGAGCATATCATTCTTTGGAGATCACTTTCTTTTCAAATTGGATGTCAAATCGGGAAAAAACACCACTTTTGCATATAAGTGAAAGTGCACTCCATGTAGGAGTTGTGAAAATCATTGAAATGAAAAGGTGGATAATTTCACCGCTCTTACATTGTATAACTTGGCGAATTTGGTGTTCAAGAGGTGAAAATAACTGCTCGAACAATCAGAGTGATAGTCTCTCAAAAGAAACGATGAAGCTTTGAGAGAATTTGAATGCAAATACCCAAAACTTCACTGCTCGCGCATGAAGCCAACGATACACTTGAAAATCAAAAAACAAGAAGGCGAAGGAGAAGCATCAAGGGAATACAACTTTAGGATGCATTTGTAAAACAAAAAAAAAACCCTAACAAAAATGCAAGGAGCAGGGCACGATAAAGAATGAAGGAATGGTGAATTCCCAATATACAAAGAAATCTAAACCTAAACATACAAAATGCATGGGAAAAACATGGAAAAGAAACAAGAAGAAATCAACAAAGAAGAAGAGGAAACAATGTACCTGAAAAACGCGTTGAAGCCCTAACAATGAAGGAATGAAAAGAAAATATTGAGATCGCATTCTAACCTTGGTGGAGAAACCAGCGCGCAAGAGGAAGGAAGAGAATGGAGGTTTAGAATGAAAGAGATTAGTTTTAAAAAAACTTATAAAATCATTTAGAAAACACTGAAGTGATCTTAATGTGTGCATTAATGAAGGTGTACAAAGTGGCGAAAAAGATGCAACAGTGGTGAAAATCACTTCTCTTGCATATTTTGACTTGGTGAGACTTAAAGTGCACAAGCACTGATTTTTAGCGCTTGTGCATATTACAACCATGACAAAATGTAGGAGAGTTGATTTTCAGCACTCAAACACTTAGAGTGAAATTGGCTAAGGTAATATGTAGGAGCATTGATTTTCAACGCTCTGACATATTTTACAATTTTGACTAACTCTCAACTTTGAGAGTTCATGAAGATATTCATTTCAAAGGTCTTCAAGAGACGGACATGGGGGAATGCTCAAACAGACTGTTTGAGACTTTGGACCATGCATCAAGGTGAATTGATATTTGCCTCATTTTATGTGATTTAACATCACGAAAATACGAAACAGACAAGTTTTGTAGGGGGGTTATCCGTGAATTGAGCACTGCTAGATTCCATGATAACACAATGGAATATAAAAATGTACATATATATAAATAAAATATTCCTTTTGATATCACTGTGTACTTGTATTCATGGCTTCATTTGTTTCTATTCATATCGTATCTGAAAATACTTGTTTCTTTTTTTGCATAATGCACTGGTTTTATGAATCAACATCATATTAATTACTAAAAAATGTTTTGGGCGAAAAAATGGGCAGTTCGCGTAACTTAGAAAAACACCGTCTAAGTTTTAAATAGCTTAAAGAATACCACCCACTAATATGACCTGCAGGGGAAGCTTTCAGGTAACTTTTAACACATGAAAATTCATCACACAAATTATTCGCACACATATACCCTCTTTTAAGGAAATGGTAATTTTGAATAAAGTCACAAAACACCGCTTAGCCAAAGATGCAACAAACAAGTGGTAAAATAGGAGGTTAGAGGAATAAATGAAAACCCCACCTGAGTTTGAGAAGTACAACAAAATGCCACTCAAACATGACTTTAAGTAAAATAATTAAGGAAAAAGGTAAGATAGCTGAAAAAAAGAGGGGGGTCATGTTTATGAGTAACAGTGGCTATGATTGGGGACAAGGACTACAAAGGACACAAAGAAACCCAACATGTATGACTAGTCCTCTCAATTGGGCATAGAGTCAAAATGATAAGGACAACAAACCAAACAACAAGCCAAAAAAAATGAACACACCAAAATTGTGATTATTTACAAGGAAGGACCAACCTGTCAAAAAAGGAAAAGGAAGGTAAATAATCATACAAACCCATTCACTGGTTGGGAGAAGAATAATCCTTTCCTAAAAAGGCCCACCTTCTTGTATAGTATCCAAAGAAAACCTAGAAGTATTAGCCTCCTAGCATTGATACAGACAAAAATGTAACCATAGTTAAATGATTTCCCAAAAACCCATTCCTCATCAAAAATTTCATCGTGTTGCCATCTTGTAGGAACTAGACCATATTTTCTTATCCAATTTCTACAGTCAAGGTTCATCAATCCAAGTATATCCAATTTTGACACAAAATTTTGAGTTCTAAATTCCTTTCTGACATTACATCTCTCAAGCACCCCCCCATTTTTTGAAGAATCACCATAGGAAACAATATTCTCCTTAACTTCATTACACCTTTCCTCAGTCAAGTTATTTTCATGGGAGATAATTATCTTTGTAGATTGATACAAAGTAGGAACCGATTCACCTCTAACCTCTAACTATGCACCAACCTCACCTTCTTCCAATAAAGGAATAGTAGTTTTCCCATTGTTTCCTTGATTATGACCATCTTCAACCATTGATAAACAGTGTTCATCCTCAAATATAAATTGATTAGCAATTAAATTTGTGAAGAGAGGTTTATCATATATTTTGAATTCATCAAAATTGAATAAAGGGTTAGGATGAATTGACAATTTTTCTCCCTCTTGAGAAGTACCATGTGCAAGATCTCCATTTTCTTCTAGATGAAAACATCTATTCTCATCCACCACTTCTTTGAAGGAGAAAACTTTGTATTCAAGAATAGGAAGGGAATTTGACATAGGATCTTTTGAATCAGCCTTAGAATAGAAGGGATTATTCTCAAAAAGAGAACGAGAGAAAATATGTGTCTTCTTCTATAGCTCATCATCTTCATCATCACTAGATGAACTAAGATCACTTTCAGCCTCAAACAAGGTATATAAACTAAAGGCTTGATCATTGCAATGTTGATCTCATTCCTCATTAGGCTATTGCATGCTATCAAAAATTGTCAAATTAATGTTTTTAGTGGTCAAGTGAGGTAATTTTGCTTCTTCATGACTTTTAACTCGAAACTCATAGGATAACTTGCAACTAGCTTCAAGCTTCACAATTGCACCTAGTTTCCATTTTCCCACGGCTATAAAATCATCCTCAACATTTACTGCTTCTAATTGATCTCTCTCAATCCCTTGAAATTTATCTCTCTCAAGAGGATTAACTAAATGTCAGGTTCTAGAGCAGAAATGAATATGTGAAATTGGATCTCCTCACTGGGTCTTTCTAGAATAGGAATTCGTTGAAGAGACCAATTGAAATAGTATACAAAATCCCTCATTGTTTCAACCTTATCCTTCATGATCTAAAAGAAAAGTTGTAGGGTGGTCGTGATGTTGACTGGGGTTTTATAGTGTTGGAGAAACTTTTTTTTAAGAACATTCCATCCAATAATGCTTCCCTTTTCCAATCCCCTATACCATTCTGTTGCTTTCTCAATCAAACTATTGATGAAAATTCTTATGAAAACATCCTCTTCTTGAATTCCTAAAATTCCACTTACTGCAGTCATAGCCAGGATGTGTTCCTCAGGTTCTTGTTCATTTTGACCAGAAAATTTAGGGAAATGTTTTCAGGAACTATGAGGTAAATCATGGTATTGTGACAAGACAAGAGGGCCAACTTGATTACACCAAATATTCAAGGCCATAGATGATCAAAGTCGCCAACTCACAAGGGAGTAAAAATTGGGAGAGAATTATTGGGTTAATTTATAGGTGGTGAATGAGTCGAAGGTGGATTCTGAAAGGGGTGGGTCCCTTGGATGATGAAACGGATGATTGGGTTGATGATCAAGATGATGAGGAGGGTTGTCGTAGTACACAAATATCAACCTCAAAGGATGTTCAACCATAGGTGCAAGTGGGCATTGGGCCAACTCTTCCTCTTCTTCCAAGGCAATATTCACTCGCATATAATCCACTATGTTCCTTCTATATCTCTAGGAGAGCATATTTAATTATGAAATGATGTCTTCTTGTTCTGCTCCCACCCAGTCTAAATCTGGCTGTAAAACAGGAAATATGTTATTGTGAGGAAGTACCATCTTGCTACATGATGTGACTAAGATTTTCAAACTTTTCAATCAATTCATTTTTTCTCCCCAGCGGAGTTGCCAAAAATTTGTTAGCGAATGAAATGGCTCATGATAAGTTTTTTTAAAAATAAATGACTCTCAAACCTGTTAGCACCGATAACAATTCACCAACAACTTTGAAAAGACCACAATTGTATTTATGGATTTTCTCTAAAAAATTTCAAGGTACAGCTCCCTCACAAGATTTTCAATAAATTCATCTAAGCTAATGAACAAGGATATGCTTTTAACCAGAAAGAGGGAAAGGAAGCTGACACCAATTCATAAATATGAAACTAACACGGGAAGCATAAATCACAGCCATAAACAATTATAACAAAGATTGAAAATCCTGTGACCATCCAATCAAAAGAAATAAGATCAAACTGTACTAGATGAACACCACACAACCTATCTCACAAAGAAGACATAACTATATCACACGTGTAATACAAAGATCAACATATAAAGCATATCATTAAATTCATAACACAAAGATCATGAACTATTATAGTCTGAAATAAATGCCTAATCCCTCTTGATAACACCACAAAGTGTATATTCGAAGAACCCCTATCTTTCTCTCCACTTTCAAATTTATAGCAAAACCAACCCCATTGAATAGTCACCACAGTCGTTACTAAATTGGTAGTCTTCTTGTTTCTCCACCGTTTCTTGAAAATTGCTAAAATCAATCAAAATAATTAATCCAAGAAAATGAATGGACATTGGGAAAGGAAACCAATCAACTGTCAAATGACCTCCCACATAATAAAATCATTAATGCAACTTCAAGGAAACACCATTTGATAGCACATGTATACTGCCTAATAGGAAATGTAATTTAAAAATAGTTCAAATCAATCATTAATTCGAATTGAATTGCCATCTCATCAAATCCTAGGAGAAATCACCAATGTCCAAGCAACCTTATATAAATTCATCTATTTTCACCACCTTTAATCATTCAATAGCCTCTCACATGGTGAGCTCTCAGCGTGACGGTAATTCTACAAATGACTTCATTGTCTTGGAGGAGATTGAATGCAGTGCATTGTTTAGGCATCTATCAGATCAGCTAAAGGAGGTCTTCATGATGCAAAGTGAGGTGGAGGAAGAGGTGCTTCGTATTATTTTTTGCAAAGAATTCCTGATCCAAGCACATGTACACAACACCACCATGTTGGATCATTTCATATACATAGTCATCAAGACTTTTGGCTGTTGCGACTAGGGTGTAAGAGCATTAGAACACTTAGTAAAGCTTGAATTCCATCATCGCGTCAATGTGGCTATCACTAGGCTCATCCACTATCCTTGAAATGAAATGATAATTGATGTCATTTGTATAGCGTCAACTCTTTAGGACAAGACATTGGAGGAATTTGTTTCTCTTCTTCGTGTAGGAATCGTAAGGAATGATATGGGGCTCTTTGCACAATTCCTGCAGTCACATGAGAACCTGTTGTCACCTGCTCAAATTGAACACTTCCAGACTATGATCGAGGGCATACAAGTCCTGATGTTTTCCCTAAGTGCAAAATGTCTCTTTTTTTCTTTATCTTCGATATGAACTTTTGTAGTTGAATCAGACAATTTTGTAGTGCCAATGCAATGTAAAAACATACATATATAAAAATAAAATATTCCTTTTGATATCACTGTGTTCTTGTATGCATGGCTTCATTTGTTTCTATTCATATTGTATTTGAAAATGTTGGTTTCTTTTTTTGCATAATGCACTAGTTTTATGAATCAACACCATATTAATTACTAAAAAACTTTTTGGACGGCAAAATGGGAAGTTCACATAACTTAGTAAAACACTGCCTAAGTTTTAAACAACTTAAAGAATATCACTCACCAATACAACCAGTGGGGGAAGCTTTTGAGTAAATTTTAACACATGACAATTCATCATGTGGATTATTCACACACATATACCCTCTTTTAAGGAAACGGTAATTTTGAATAAAGTCACAAAACACCGCTCAACCAAAGATGCAACAAATAGGTGGTAAAATAGGAGGTTAGAGGAACAAATGAAAACCCTTCCTGAGTTCAATAAGTACAACAAAATGCCACCTGAACACAACTTTAAGTAAAATGACTAAGGAAAAAGGTAAGATGGCCGAAAAAAAAAGAGATGGGGGTCATGTTTATGAGTAACAATATGTAAGATGTCGAACTAGGTTTCCCTATGGCTAATGATATCTTCTTTCATATTCAACAAAAGATTACTAAGCTCTATTTTTTAGAAAATTGTAGATGTCTTTGTGGATGTTAGATATTTTGAAGCTTTGGTTTTCTTCATGGTTGAGTGTGAGTAGTTCCTATAGATTTGAAAAATGTCATCAAAGGATAGTTGAGAGATGTCTTCTAATCCAATTAGGTTTAATGCATCAACACAGTCCTCATTCACACCTCTTAAGAATAGTAATTTGAGTGACTTTAGAGAGATACAATTCTAGTGTGACTTTTTGAGACAAAATTGGAGTCTCTCAAATTTTGATGGGTTCATCCTTTTTTTACGATATTTTGTAATTGTTATTTCCTTTCATGTCCTTTCCATGAAAATAGTCTTAATATTTTTACAAGAACTTCTCCTTCATGGTTTCCTAGTTTTCTACAACATTTCTACCAATTCCCTGAACCACCATAAAGTGACATCCTTGAGTGTATCCAGAAAGTATTTTAGTCGGTATGCATCAATAGGGTAGTCATAACTCCAAAAAAAGACATCAAATTCAAATATAAATGTATCGAGATCCTTACTGATCAAACCATGGAACTTGGGTAGAGTTGAAAGAGGTAAGTTCTTTAAGATAGTTGCACATTCTTGGTCTACAATAAGAAATTCAAATGTAACTAGTTCAACAATATTTTCTACTTTTTCTTCTGCCATTATGTTGAGATGCCTAATAGTGATGTATTACAAATTTGGGATGTCTTCTAGTATGGTACTTCTATTCCATCAAATTCTTCTTCAACTAAATCCTCTTCGTTCTGATTTGATGGAAGAAATCTCCCCAAGGAGTCTCTTTTTCATTGCATGCAATGGTTTTTGAGCTAATGTCTCCCTTCCTACATAATTCTAGTAGATAGTTTCAAATTAGATTAAATTTTAATAGTCCTAATTCTTGAAAGAAATTTAATTACTAAACACCTTACAAGAGAAAAGGTCCAGTATTGACACCATTATCTAATTACTGGGAGCTAAGATTCATCCTTGCATGAAAGGTTTGGCTATTTTCCAAATATATGACACTTTTTTACTATCACAATGAATCATAATGGCTCTTGCCTCTATCCCAACATTTGAAAAATTATTTTAAGCTAGAATGCTTCCTTAATATCATGAATTGCTAAAACATACTTTTCTTCTATAGTAAACAAAGTGACCACAACCTATCAATTACTCTTCTAATTATTTGTGCCACCAAATACAATTAAAAATATACACTAGTGGATATTCTTTAGTCAATATCTCCAACCCAAATTGAATCCAAAAATATATAAATACAAACTAATTGTGTGTCCCTTGTAGGATAATAATGAAATCATAATGAATTCTCATAGGTTTGTTGAATGAACAAGACAACTGAGGGGGGGTGAATCAGTTGTAGAAAATTAAAACATCAAAACCCTCAACAATAATGCATTCATTAAACCTTTATTTTTTTAGTGTGATTAAACATGAAATTAAAATAACAATACCATACACAAGAGAAAACCAAGTTTACGTGGAAAACCAAATGAGGGAAAAGCCATGGTAAGGATTAACCCACAATATAAGTAATTGAAAAACCAATACAAGGGCTCACTACCAAAATAGGACACATTGTCCAAAAAGGCTCATAGCTCCATAAAGAACACAAGAAGATAGAAGATAAATTTTACATAGAGAAAAAATTCTCAATGCAACAAGGAGTCCACCATAATTGTTCCAACACTCTCATAGTCTTATATGAAATATTTCAGACACCTTCAACTCATTGCTTTCAGTGATCCAAATAATTGAAATTTGCACTACTCTACTCAAATTTGCATCACACACATCATTCACATCGATCTCGCATCTATCTTGACTCTTTCTTAATTCTCTCTTGCATCTCACAATAACACCACACTTAGTTATATCATCCGCAATCTCAAAAACTTCCTCCACGATCAACAACTATCTATTACATTTAAAATTTAAAACTAGGTTGGCACCTAAACATTCCTATAGTGGATAGGAATGAAAATGACCCATATAAATCCTTAATTAGGGCCCAACTATATCCCAACACACCTCAACATGATTTCACAAGCCTTGCGAGTAGTGTTAACACAAGGTCAGCCAATACCTGTGCTAAACACCATAAACATTAAGTATGTGCTTCCTTAAATCAATCTGAAACTTTTGGACAACAAAATTCACTTGAAAATGATCTATAATACTCTTCGAATCACCTGAGATCCATCAAACACTTCATCTAAGCTCGCATCATACAAATAATTCAACCCAAAACAACTAGTAAACATTATTCGCACACTAATGCATGAAACACACATTGTACTGTACCATTTAATCAAGTGAAACCTTGAATTATAAAAGATACATAAATTATAAGAAAATTCCTAAATCCACACAACTTGAAGCCAAAATGCAGAGAAACACAGAGCAAATACATTTCTCCCAAGCCATAAAAAACATCATTGAAAAACTAGTTCACACAATGGTGAAAATATCTCACCCTATACAACGATCCAAAAACCCAAATTTTGAATATAGCAACCTCTAACAACCTTGAACAACATATCAAATCCGTATAGGCATAGAATCAACATAGAAGAAAAGTGGAGCACATCTCGGAGCACATTCTGAAAACTTGCACAACACTGTTTACTCTGTTTATCAAATTTTCTTGAAAGAACTTGGAAACCAAGCACTAGAGACATCATCTTAGCTCATTACTTCATTCTAACTCATCTTCAGACACTACAAAAAAATATAGCTCCATGTACTCACAACACTTCCTCAATATCTCAATTACACATGCATAACTTGCAACAACCTGTTTTCCTCTTTTACACAATTTTCTCAATATCCTCAACATCTTCATCATGCAACAAAATTCCTTAACACATAATTGAAATCAATGACAACACCAGCCACCAAACATGCCTATTGAAATCAATGACAATGCCTTCATACTTGCAACAAGGTTCCCTACAAATACTTGAATACCCTATTCACTGCATCCTAATGTACTCATCTAGGATTAGACATAAATTGGCTAAGGACTCCCACTACTTAGGAAATGTATAGTCTTATAAAAATAATAACATACATCAAACTCTTGACTAGACTAACATAAGGTACTCTCCTCATATCCTCCATGTTACTAAGATAAATTAGACACTTCTCAATAGATAACTTTATTCCCATCATAACAGAAACACAATAGACTACAATATATCATGATAAACTTCTCCAACACCAAGTTCACATACTTAATTTGGCCCAAACAATTTTTTATAATTTACTCTCTTATGATCTCCATCCTCAAGATGTACCTAGCTGACTTTAAGTCCATCTCAAATTGTGTTGAAATATGAAACTTCAAATCACAAATCAAACCTTTCCTTTTACTAAAAAATAACATATCATCAATATATAATGTAATAATGTTAATATGATCATGATTTCCATCTTATAGTGGATGGAATAATTTGATTTGGATCTCAGAAATATTAAAATTAACATAAAGAGTCAAAATTTTGGTACCACATCCTAGGAGATTGCTTAAGACCATATAAATATATTTTTTATTTACAAACCATTTGTTTTTCCTTTCTTAATGTAGTTCTTTATCTATTTCATATCAATATCTTCCTCATAATCATGAATAAATTTTGTATTCACATCCATCTACTCAATGTCAAGATCATATATTACAACAAGAGATAATATAAATCAAATAGATTTCATATTTTATCCATCAAGAAAAGATGCTATGTCCCATGTGTTATTTTTATTTAAGGAAACCATCTCCTCATCCATGGCCACCTTCTAATATTTCTTATCATTAATACCCATAGCCTCCTTTATAGTCCTAAGCTCATTAGTGTTAGTAATCAAAGAAAAAATACATCTCCAATCATAAGGAGTATACATTTTTTATTATTTTCTTTATTGATTGGACCCTCTCAATGATTGTCATGGAGTTTATTTCTCTTCTTTTATTCTCTACAAGATCCTTAAACTCTTTAAAATGACTAAACAATTTAGATTTAATTAGAAGGAAATACAAAAATTTCCTTCTACTATAATCAACTATGAAAGAAACATAGCCAACCTGGCCAAATCGACACATGGGCATCCTAGGTGTTAGAAAGGACAAGAGGTGACAACAAGCACCACGTCAAGTTCCCCAATCAGAATTCGCCACCAAACACAAGCATTTTTCTGCCAAGATTTAAAAATGGCATTCAATGTCGCACAAGGAGTGGATTTATTGAGAACTGGCAAAGAGCATACCATACGGAGAGGCCACATTGGAGTGTGTGGAAATGATAAACTCAAGAAATCACAGATCGAACATGAGTATGGCAAGCTTACACTTGGATCGCTACGTACTCCCTCTCAACGATGGAAGGGTGGTAGGTACTGCTAGAATTAATGGTGAATGTTGGCCCTTGGCTTTGTTGTGGATGAGAATGTGGTTATTTAAGGCAGGATTTACTGGCTTATATCGCACACAAAAATGGAGACCCCCATTAAGCTAAAATGCATGAAGTCAGAAGCGGAATTCACTGAGTTTATCTCAAACTAGAGGCTGAAGAATATATGCCAGAATAAGGACATTTTGTGCTTGGAGGCAGTTTGAATGGTGCTTAGGCGGAAATTCTACTTCTCTAGCAAAAAAATGAAGGTGAATTCAGAAATTTCATCACGGTTTCTAGCATCTTTCCTAGACCTAAACATGCCTAAAGTTCAATGTTTGGTTCTCCTGAGAATGGTGTTTGAAGTTGCAGTGTTGGAGGAGGATTTGAGTGTGGTGGCTATAGCAAAGCCTGGTGTGGGAATTCCATTCCTAGATGACATTACAATAATGTTTCAATGGGGCATCGAAGTGGAGTAGTAGTTGTTTATCCTGGATGCGGCAGGTGAGTAGCTAGTTCACCATCTGTACTAGGCACATATTGGAGTGGACTTCCTCTGCAAGTGGTTGGGCATGGTCAAGGTGGTGGGTTTGCAATGGCTCAAGGACTTTGTGGACCTGGTAGAAACCATGCAATTTTATGATGAAAATGATTGAATGTGGTAATGAAATGTGCTTGTTTTTGGAAATCGACAGGGGGGTGAATAGATGGTTAAAGGTAGTTTTTAATGAACTCATGTATCCATGGAATCTGGTGGCTAGCACGGCCAAGATTCATGCACATTTTTGTAAATTTTGTTCAAATCAATATATGCAGCTAGTCTATGTTTTACTTATCAAAAAAAAAATACGAAAGAAACATAATATATATATTTAGAATTTGAAGGAACATTAACATGAAAAATACATCTAAACCAATTAAATCTAACACCCTAGAAGATTTATGAGAATCAAAGTAAAATTGAATGCAATTTTGTTTACCATATTCTCAGTGTCCTTATAAATCAAATTCAAGATTACAATCATTCAACCCCTCAACAAGGTTTTTATTTTTCAAGGTCCTTAAACCCTTCTCACCTATGTGACCCATTCTTTAGTGCCATAAAATTATTTTCTATACTCACAACTCAATCTCCAAAGCATGATCACCCTTAAGTACCCAAAAATCATGATCATAAAAAGTAGACATAATACACTTCTTTTTAGTTGGTTCCAATGGTGAAGGTAAATATTCTATAAATCTTCTCACTATAGTAATTAAAGAGTTGTTACACTAAACCATGCATGCATTTAGCTAAAATAGAGTGCCAATTGAACATATTTAGTAAGAACCATAGCTCCTCTAACCATCTTGCACCCTCCACTCAAGAAAACAACCTACACACCCACAAATTTAGTTTTCTACAAAAAATAAGTTTCATTTCAAACATGGGATATGTAGTACAACACTTATCCCCTCCATTGATCCATTAGGGAATCAAATCAAGAATATACCATGGAAAATAATATTCAAATGAGAATTATCTCCAAACTTTACATCTTCACACAATCATATTCTTCATATTTTATAAACCAACCTTGATATGAGCTAAATTGGAAAGAGGAACCAAAGTCTATCAACCATGCAACTTCTAATTCATGAGTAGCCAAGATAATAACAAAATCATCACCTTCATCCTAGTAGGATATCTCAAACTCATTATCAAAATATACCTTTTTCTTCTCCTTATCCTTACAATATCTTAGATTTCCATTTTTTTTCAAATATTTTCCTTGAACTTACCAATATATTTGGACCTCCCATAGGATTTGGATCTAGAACTATCTTGCTTCATGTCCTTCTTGCATGTTTCTTTAATTATTTCATGAACAACTAGGGCCTCCTTCGCTGATACAAACTCTTCTCATTTATTTAGAAAGAAAATATAAATTTCATCCATTTTGATCTTTGCAGTGGTACTCCCAATGGCCATAACTAGGTGGTCCCATGAATCTAACAAAGAATGCAAAAAATTCATGCACTAATCCTCCTCCATTTTTAATCACAAATCACAACTAGATAACTACCATATTGAAGGAATTTAAATGTTTGAACACATACCTACCATCCTCCATCCTGAGGGTATACATATTTTTTCTTAGGAAAATATTGTCCACTAGGGATTTAGACTAATAAATATCTCCAAGATTCTTCCAAAGATTAACTGTAGTAATATCTTCATGCACATTTAGCAACACTAAATCAAGAAAACTAGTTCTAGAATAAGACCCTTTGTTTTTCTATCCATCTTGTCCTAGAGCCTTCTTCTAATATAGCTATAGTTTTGGATACAGATACTACGATCAATAGATATCAATTTATAATCATTTCCTCCATCTTGAGCTTCCACAACTCAATTTTTTTGTGTGAGAACTTCTTCATCTCTTTGTGCAATAAGATCAAAATCATCTCTACATAAGCTTCACTCAAATGAAGATTAGTACAAATAATTCTCTACCCACACCTAGAATCTGAGGTGATCAAGCTTTAATAATAAATAAAAGGAAGTGAGGTACAAAAAAATTATTGCTACATTAATATTCCAAGGAGAGTGTTGTGCAAATTTTAATCTAAAAAGATACACATTTAAATATAAAATACATAAGCTATCATCACATAAGTGTACATCCAAATTGGGATACAAGCCCCACACTCCAAAAATATCTAGATATTATTTAGTAAACAACATACTAACAATACACTTGTAGAGAAATACTTCACAATAATATCACCAACTATAGATCTAGATGAATTTTGATAGCTTAATAGTATCTATAAGACTTGACACACAATCTCCATCTCAAGCACCTAATATATAGGAAATACAATACATGAAACCATCAAATGGTAATTAGAAAACCATAAGATAAACTCACCCAAAAATTAGTGCCCAAAATCCCCACTCAAAGATGCCTTATTATGTGTCATAACATGCATCATAAGTTGGTTGAAAATTGTAACTCCCCTTTACAACTTTTTTATGCATCTAACATTTTTTTAATTTCCTATGAATTTTTTTCAAACACCACATAAATTTTGATTTTAAGGGTTGGTTTGGCACTTTTATTTTTAATTTAAGGGATAAAAGAGATCTACACAATAAACACCTTTGTATGCAATGCCAAACAACCAAGAATATTTATTCTGGAAAAAGGCCAATTTTGTAGCCCATAATTGAGTTTTTCTATTTTATCTCCAAAATTTGAACTTTTGCAATCTTAATATTAAGAGCAAGGATGAGACACCTTTTCAAAAATTTGAATATGGAGTAGGTTTCCCCATTTGGTCACATAGACAACTTGGAAAGGCCACTTATCTTCAGACAAAAGTGATTTCATGGAACCCAATTGGCATATCTATTGCTTAAAAATAATGCTCAAGTAAACAACTAGAAAGCTAGCATAAGTTCTAAAATCTCTTGGTTCGATGGAACCCATATTAATAGACTAAATGAAAATAATTTTATAAAATTAATCTTGGTCATTTTTTATGGTTCTATTAGAGATTATATTTTCCTAAAAACAAGAAAGAATACAAACCAAAAATAAACCAATAAGGGTAAAAGCACAAACCTATGTCACACTTTTGGCCACAAAAATAGTTTTGAACAAAATAGTTTTTCCCTAAATAGTTTTGAGTGAAACAGTTTCACCTGAAACTACACATGGCACATAGAGTTTCAAGCAAACCCCTTTTGCCCGAAATAACAAAATATTATTTTTCCTTTGTCACTTTAAAATGCGACTCAATTTGTATGTAATTTTTTGACTGAAAGGGTTTCAATATAAACCCTTTCACCTGAAACTATCTATGTGGCATCCTTGTTAGAAACCACCTCATCTTTTTTCAAAAATTTCTGAAACTTTCCACTTGAACATAATATTTCTTTAGTCAGAATGATTTTTTTCAAGAAACTAAAAATACCCTTTTGTAGAGCTCAAAGTGAAGAATCCAAATTTATTTTTTTATATATATTTTGATTAGTTTTAATATGTTGTTTAAAAATAATACAATTAGGTCATTGAAATAAAAAAAATGAGGCTAATTAGAAATTTTTTAAAAAAAAATACTAAAACATATTAAAAAAAAATTGAAAATTATATGATGCACTAGAGGAGAGAATCTTCTCTAAAATGGTATAATTTTTTTTGAAAAGGATAAATAAGTAGACCATAGTTGACGTCAAATTAAAACTATCAAATTTTGGTACATTTGAATTTAACACGTTATTACCAGGAAAAGGAAAATATACATCAAAATTTTAATGTTTTTCCATACACTAGATATTGAAGTTTTCTATTTGGAAAAAAAATTAGGGGAAAATACTGTTTTTCTATTTTTTCTTGGTGTCAACTCAATGTCACTTTTTCTTGATTTTTTTTGCAATTCAAAATCTACTCTTAATTTTATAAAAAAAATATTATAACAATTTTTTTAAAATTTGAAAAAATACATAAATAAACTTCATCAAGAGTTCTACATTTCATTATTTTACATCATTTTGAAATTCAAAACATAAAGACCACTTTTTTTATGGTTGAAGTAGAGAATTTTTGTTTGTGTTGGTTGATTCCTTTATAACAGTGTGACACGGGTTTGTACTTCTACCCTTAAATCCTTTTCCTAACAATTTTTGTTCTTCTTTTTGGTTCAATTCCTTAAGCTCGTATTAGTTCATAATTTACTTTCTTCTATATGATTTAAATTGTATGTTCAAGTGGTTCCATCCAACTTGGTTTTAATTTAAATTTGGTTATATAGGACATATTTTTATCCTTCTCTCTAGGGAAATAGTCTTGTTTGTTGCTCTTATTAGTGTAAAGATAAACCCAACTTTTGATAAATAAAACTTATTAATATTTTGCACCAACCAATTATCAATTAAAATTATTATTATTGAATTATCTAAAAGTAAACAAGCTTAAGTGGAATTTGAAAACTAGGAGATCATATCCATATACGAATGCATGAGTTTTGTGAATCCTAATTTTTAATTGAAGGGATTTCTTCTTTAGGATTTTCCTATTGATTTTTCTTATGTAAAAAAATCATACAAGTGATTTTAATATTTTGTTCATAGTTAATAGTAAAAAGTACATTTGTATACTTCTAGTCATGGAAAGCTCACACTTTATGCTATTTTTTATTACCACAAAAATTTGTATTATTAATCTTTCATAAAGTTTCATTCTCTCAAAACCTAATCACATAATAGATGAAATTAGCTCATAGGAAGGCCAAGAGATCCTTTCTTGTTGAATGCACAGGATAACTAAGAGGGGGGTGAATCATTTGTACATTAAAAAATAAAAAAAATTATTATCATTTAGATCTACATTAGTCCTCAAACCCTTAACAACCACTTAAATCCTTATCATGCACTAGTAGAATGTAAACAATAATGCAAACACATCTGCACACATGGGAACACCATATTTATGTGGAAAACAAGAAGGGAAAAACCATGGTGAGGATTATCTCACAATATAAATTAATTACAACACCAAATATAATAGGTTCACTGTCGGAGGGCTCATTTCCCAAAAGAAGAGAAGGGCTCACTGCTAATGACTCACTACTAGATCAAAAAGAAGAAGAAAGAAGATAGTTACAATGAGAAATCCATCTCAAGGCAACAGAAAAATCCACCATCACATCACCCATACATTCGTAGCCTCTCTAAAGAATATAGACCCCTTCTACTCACTACTTCCAGTAGTCTAACACATTAAATTTCACACTACATTTCACACTTTCACACTTCACATCACACACACTACACCTTAATTCTCCATCAACTCAACAACTATTTATACCATTCTCAACCTTGAAAATAATTAACGTCGGCTAAGCACCTCAACCATGCAAATTTAAATTAGGTTAGCACTAAGCATTCTTGTGATGGAAAGGAATGAAATTGGACCACACTATACCTTAACTCAAAACCAAATACACACATACACACCATACCATGCTTCCACAAACATCAAAGCATATTTGCAATTAGTCTAAACACCCTTAAACATTTAAGTACATGCTTCCTTTGACCCAAAGACAACTCACGAAAAACATACATCACTTGAACATAATCAAGAATATTCCTTAAACACCTTGAAATCCAACAAATTCCTTTGGAACAACTTTCACTTGAAGAACATACTCATCTTGTACACCCAACTAACTTTCCTCATACTATAACTCAATAATCCAACTTGTAGAGCACCAAACCATGAACAAATCAGATTGAAGATAGATATGAGAAATACAAATACACTTCTAGATCCACAAGAGCAAAAACCAAACTATGGAGAAATACAGAGAAAAACCATTTCTCCCAGACACCATTGCAGTACATTGTTCACATATTGGTGAACACAACTTTCTCTGCACAATGATCTAGGACAAGAAATTCTAGATATAACACCTCTAAACACCTTTGATAAACATATCCAAATCCACAAGAAAATATTCAACCATGAAGAAATACAAAGTCGAACCAGATCACTACTCTGCTACATTGAACACCTCTCAACCACACAGTTTTCTTTTTTCTTCAAATTTTCTCGAAGGTACTTGGAAACCAAGCTCCACAAACACATTATCATCATCTGGAAACCTCCTCATCACAACCAAACCACCTAAAACATAGAAACTCAACAACACACATGCTTATCAAAGCAACACTATAGGTTGACACCAGTGATACTACTAATGACAACATAATGCAACTAATCAAAGCATCACCAAGTTTGACATCAATACAACAACAACATAGATTTGTTGGCATCAATGACAACAAAAACTGCTCATACTTGAAACAATCTCCACCTCTGTCATTGATGGCAACACATAATCTGAAAAACCACCAAGAACAAAAACAACTCTGATTACCAAAACATATACTGCACCACAGTGCACACTACTCCCCCTTACACAAGCATCAAATCTGTCCAACACTTTCTCTTTCTCATGACTTAACTATCTCTCCCCCTTTTAGCTTACTCTCTCCTTTTTAACTTTACTCTCTCCCCCTTTGGCATACATATATATATTCTTCCACTGTTCTTACTTCTTACATCTCTACAACTACCTTTTATTTTTATTGCACTTTTTTTTCTTCACACCTTCTCTACACACCTACACATTCTACTTCTCTACAGCAATCAACAAGTACTACACATGTCCTTTGATACAACTAACAAAGGAAAGACACCTACATACCATACAATGAAAACACTTACTCCCCCTAACCGCAACAACCTACAATGAAACTATGTACTCCTCCTAAGAGGTAGCCACAAACATCAGTCCAGAACAAGCAATGAGTCTTGAGATCCACTGGACTAATACACACTCTTATGCATCTAGTTTAAAGGAGGGGAAATAACCCACAAATTCTCTTGGAGATACTCAAAAGTATCCTTAGAAAGAGACTTAGTGAAGATATTTGCAACTTGATCCTTTGTAGGCACATACTCCAACTTCACCTCATTCTCTACAACCTTCTCTCTGAAAAAGTGATACAAGATTGAAATATTCTTTGTTCTTGAATGCATTACTAGATTCTTTGAAATTTTGATAGCACTTGTATTATCACACAAGATAGAAATAGGTTCATCATATACCACTTTGATATCCTTCAAGGTTTTCTTCATCCATAACACCTGTGTGCAACATGATGCTACAACAATATATTATTCCTCTAACACTAAATCTTGCTTCTTGCTTATCCAAGACATTATCTTGCTTCCAAGAAAGAGTGCACCACCACTTGTACTTTTTCTATCATCCACACAACTTTCCCAATTTGCATCTATATAAGCACTTAGAGAGAAATCAATATCCTTAGGATACCATATGCCATGTTTCAAAGTGCCCTTCAAGTATCTAAATATTCTCTTCACTGTTGCCACATGTGACTCTTTGGGATCTTGAAATCTAGCTGCAAGAAAAACTGCATGCATGATATCTAGTCTAGTAGCAGTTACATATAGCAGTCCTCCAATCATTGATCTATACTTGCTTTAATCAACCTTAGGAGATTCATCATTCTTACTTAGCTTGCAACCAATAACCATAGGGGTGCATATCTATTTAGAGTCTTCCATTCCAAACTTCTTCAAAATTTCCTTGACATACTTAGATTGTGAAATAAATATCCCTTTCATTGTCTAATTGATTTGAAGTCCAAGGAATAAATTAATCTCCCCAAACATAGACATCTCAAACTCTTTCTACATCTCTTCTATAAATCTCCTACACATTGCTTCATTACCTCTAAAGATTATTTCATTAACATACACAACCACAATCAAGATTTGATCTTTCTCAACCTTAAAGTAAAGATTACTATTTGGAGTACCTTTATTGAATCCTTGCTACAAGAAGTATCTATTCAATCTTGTATACCAAACTATAGGAGCTTGCTTGATTCGATATAATGCCTTCTTCAATCTGTAGACTATATTAGGATTATCTGATAACTGAAATCCTTCATGTTGTTCAATATAGACTTCTTCCAATTCACCATTTAAGAATGTAGACTTCACATCCATCTAATACACTTTGAAATCTTTGTGTGCTGCAAATCCAAAAACATCCTCATAGCTTCCATCCTTTCCACCAGAGAAAAAGTCTCCTCAAAATATATTCCATCCACTTGTGAGTAACCTTTACACATAAGTCTTTCCTTATTCTTAACAACTTCTCCACTCTCATTTAGTTTATTTCAGAACGCCCACTTAGTTCCAATCACATTCTTGTTTTTTGGTCTTGGGACAAGTTCCCAAGTATGATTCTTCTCAATTTGGATCAATTCTTCTTCCATAGCCTTGATCCAATACTCATTTTTGCATGCCTCAATCACTATTTTAGGTTCAAATTTGGAAAGTAAACATATGTTTCCTTGTTCTTTTTTCATAGTAGTCTTTCTTCTTGTCAATACACCTTTGATTTTGTCACCAATAATCCAAAATTTACAATGATTCTTCTACACATACTTAGGAGTCTTAGGGATCCTTTTCAAAGCTTCTTCCTCTTCAATATGTACTTCATTTTCCTTACCTTTATCCTATTCTTTTTCTCTGCAAGAAGACTCATCTGATTCATATCCATCTATCATCACTAGACTTTTATTTAGATCTTCATCCACCTTTACACTTTCACTTTCAATAATCCTTCTCATCCTCTTATTGTAGCACTGACAATATTTTCTTTTTGTGGAATATCCAAGGAAGATAACTTCATCAAATCTTGCATCAAACTTCCTAAGCTCTCTTCATTTCTCCTGATATAGAATTTTTTTCCAAAAACTCTAAAATATTTAACAGTAGGATTCCTTCCATACCACAACTCATAGGGAGTATTTGAACTATTTTCTTTCTCTTGTACTTTGTTAAGTATGTAGACTGTAGTATGAATTTCTTCTCTCCAATAAAATTCTGATAGGTTTGCTTCTTTCATAATAGTTCTTGTTGTATGTAGACTGTAGTATGAATTTCTTCTCTCCAATAAAATTCTGATAGGTTTGCTTCTTTCATAATAGTTCTTGTTGCTTCCTAAACAATCTTATTCATCCTTTCAACCACTCTATTCTGCTGAGGAGTCATAGGGGTTGAAAAATGTCTATTTATTCCTTTATCTTCATAAAAAGTGTTAAACTCATTAGAGGTGAACTCTCCACCTCTATCAGATCTCAAACATTTGATCTTCATATCTATTTCATTCTCATCCATAGCTTTGAATGCCTTAAACTTATCTAGAGTTTTTAATTTTTCTTTGAGAAAAGTAACCCAATTCATTCTAAAATATTCATCAATTAATAGCATGAAATACATGTCACCTTGAAAACTTCTTTTTCTTGTAGGTCCAAAAAGATCTGTATGCACCAACTCCAAAGGACTGGTAGAAGATTTTTCTTTGACTTTAAAACTCCTTCTAGCTTTCTTTCCAATTTGGCATTTCTTACAAACAAAATTAATAGGCTTTGTAATCTTTGGAAGATCTCTCACAACTTCAATTGAACTTATCCTCACTAGGCTATCAAAATCGATGTGACACATTCTTCTATGCTATAGCCAACTCTCATTAATTTGAGTCATAAAACACATACCATTAGCACCTTTAAGCTAATAAACATTTCCATTTGTTCTTCTTCCTACTACAATCACAGTTCTAAAGCCTTTTATGATCTCACAACCATTGTACTAAAACACAAGATTATTCCTTTGCTACACATTTTTCCTACACTCAAAAGGTTATGTTGCAGACCCTTAAAATAAATAACATCAGTTGTATTATGCTTGCCATCAAAACTGATTGAATCTTTTCCACATATCACAGCAAATGCATCATTACCGAACTTGAATAAACCACCTTCAAAATTTTCAAGCTTAACAAACTTAATCTTATCACATGTCATGTGATTTGAGCATCCACTATCAATGATACAATTATTCTTCTCTTCCCTAGTGCTAGCCCCCTACAATGATTTAACAACTATGCCCTTACAGCTGTGATTCAAATATTGGACATCTAATCTAAATAGCTATCTCAACCATCATGAAGGTGCATTTAACTTGTCAACCCAGGGACGTAGACTTGAAATGGGTCAGCATAGTATGTGCACTAGGAATCCAAAGTAGCCATATTCATCCTATAGCTAAGAAAGACATAATGTTGAAAGTAAATTGCTTGGAAAGAAGTAATATAATTGTTGAGCATCAACCAACAAATATTCTGATCTAAAATGCATGACATAAATGAAAATTTGAGCAAACAAACAGGAAACTATTGTGTCTACTTTGGCTGCAGGAACAGTCACAAGATGGAATTCTAGTGGCTGCAGGAATAGACAGTGCTAGATTTTTAACTAATTGTTGAACAAAAATTAATAACCAAACTAAAGAATGGAATGCTCACCAAGTGGGGCCCCTTGGATGAGTATCCCTTAAAACAACTATGAACTCAGATGCACGAATTTATAACTTCATTTTATTCATTGGAAAGCATGAGTACAATTGAGCAACATAACTATATTACTTAAGAATGTGAGTACATCATCAAATCAATCAACCTTCTGAGAAGGAGCATTTGAGTCTTATTTATATGAAGAAGAACTACTAACTAACTACCTAGCAAGGCGGTCAATTCCAACAGATTAGGAGGACGCCACTTTAGGGAAAACATAAAAAGTGGAGAGGAGGTTACGCATGTGTGGAATTTGGTCAAGCATGTTTTCCTTAATGTAGATCTAGCACAATAGTAACTCCTATATTCACTCAACAAACAATTAAGACCATTTACAAGGCGGTTACAATTCTTTGATTTAAACTAGGAATTTCCCTCTTGTTCAGAGTCTTCCCTCCATTGACCTTTGAACAATCACCTTGTTGACCTTCATGGTGAATGACTAGCTAACAGAATCTTCCCTAATTTTGTAGGCTTTTAATTATATCTTCATAACAATATTAGTACGCACAACAATTGCATATATGTAACTATCTTAAAGTAACATTCATTAATCCACATGTAAAATTAGCATAGATAGTTCATATAGCATGTCAATGTCATTAAAGATTAAAAAAATAAGCTTATGCCCAATGTCTATGGTTTTGAGGAAATATCATAAAAAGGTCAACATCCAAGTATCAAATTCTATGAGAACTACAACAAATGGATAATAAACTCTATCAAAATTGAGTCATAAATTGGATTCATCACTCCCCCCAACCTAAGGCTTTGATGGTCCTCTAGGAGAAGAAGGGTTGTTCTTTTGCTTAATTAATGCCCTAAAATTTGCAACTATCAGTTGTCCTACATTAGTTCTTGTAGTGCGTGAATTAAGGTCCCAATAGAACCCTTGTTGTTTGTCCAACCTACTCCATCTTTGTCTCTCTGTAGCTATATCATACTGGTAATACTTGAAATTTGGCATAGGCCATAATAGGATAGGTGGATGAAAAGTCAATGGAAGGAAAAATTATCTCTTTGTCCTTCCAATCTGTATATATCTATCAACCCTCTTGCATGTTGCAGCATAGTTCCGTAGAGAGTGAGGCTCAACTTGTTTTAATTCATCAGTCAGACTGTTCCACCTCTGTGCCAAATATCCCTTTACAGTTTCTCCTATGGTTTTTGCTACCTTCTCATATTCTTTGTAAGCTCCTTCCCTCTTGTTGGTTAATTTTAATGAACCAAGCAGGCCTTAGCAAATACCTATGAGTCTACCAAACTCAATTCTTGAATACTTGCCAGATGAGTGGCCAATGAACAAGATAAAGCATATATTTCTTTATCTCCTACACTTTAGGTTCTTCCAGACCCGAGAGGGTGTTCCAACAATGCCGAATAAGTAATAAATTTCAACAATTTACACATACATTGCAAATTAAGGCAGACAGATTCTCATTAATTGCAAATAAGATGAAATCAATCACAAAGGTGGTAATTCTTTGAGCTAATTATGCATCTTAAGCTGAGAATATAAAAACAACAACGAACAACAGGTGGGTCAATGGTTATTTTAAAATATTTATCTTAAGTCAGAGGACTGAAACCCCAAGAAATGTTAAATGGGTTAAAGATTAGTGCCATTATCTATGGGTTAGGAGTCTACACAAATTGAAACATATGGCAAGTTTAATTATGAGCAATTGTGATCTAATGATATCACCTTGTAATTCACACATCAATGACTAAATCCTAAAGACTTCTTACCAAATCCAAATGACATTGCATATGAACTCATGATCCAATCCAAGCATTTTAACTCATTCCATGAACAAGAGCCAAAACCAAATCACATATCAAAGCATAACACAGTGGCAATTAATGAAATGATCGTTGATCAATATTTTCATTAATAGTTCGAATACAAAACCAAAAGGAGAGACTATAGACTCATAAAATCTACATTATCATTCAAATATACTTAGAAGCCATACATTTAACCAAATTTACTATCTAGAATCAAAACATTAGATAAAGACTCAACATATCTACTCTATGTTTTCCTAATTCTCTCAATGCAGCTCCAAAATTTCAACAAAAGATCTACACAAATGGCCCTGACTTCCCTTTTATAGAACAAGGGAGCAAAAACAATCCTCAGGCCAAGTGTACACATGTCAATATCAAGACTGCTAGAAGGTATATTCCATATTCAGTTATATTTGCAATCATCAAAAAGGGAGGGAATACACATAAGACAAAGAATACTTACATTTACAATAGAAAGCCACTTTTCCTTTTCAAAATATCAAAAGTAGCATGTCCAATTCATCGAGAAAAATGACAAAATGATGTAGGCCATAGATGAGTCAGCATCTCAATCAGCATCCTACATCATCAATAGCCAATAATTTTCTGTGAAACATATGTTTTAACTTTGTAACCTCTAAATCCAGACCTGTACAATACATGACCAAGTATATGTTTCACAAACCAATCTTTCCAACATATAACCTTCCCCATTCCTCATACTCTTCCTCAGATGGCCAATCAAAGTCCATAATTTTATCCATGGATTTCCTGTAAGGGGAATATTTGGTTACAGCTGCATTGGATTCCCTGTCAAAATCCTCCAAGAAACTAATAAGAAAAGTTAACCTCCCTAGGGTGTTGTTGAAGACATCAATATTAACTTCTTTGCAAATTTTATTAACCTAGGAATCAATAACCTCATCCAGTTCCCTCTTCCATGTCTACAATGGTTTCACCTCATAATTAGCAACCTCAATATCTGGCAGTGGTGCTAAATTAGTGTGGTTGTATTGAGCTATCAACTCTATTATTTTCTACTCCAATGGAGCTGCGTATCCCTAAAACTTCTGCTTGCTCAACTCACACATAAAGTCATAAATTGGAAGCACTAGAGGGTACTTATCTTCATGTTGGCCAGCTCCCACTAAATTCAACTTCAATCTCTTAACTCTTGGGACCCATTTATTCAGAGTTGGTATGGCCAACAATTTATCATTTTGAGACAACCTCATTGCACGCACCATCAAAGCATAGTTTTCATGCACACTATTAAGTCTCTCCTGAATCCTCTCATTCAATTTTTTTAAGGTAGTGCAAACAACCTTTAATATATTCTCATACATTGTATCTTGAGCCTTATCTAGTAACTTCTTATGTGCCTTGATTTGCAGAAGCAATTGATCTCTGTCAGATGAACTAAAGCTTGGTCTATTTATTTCTTCCTCTACAATTGATTCTTGTCCCTGATTATACAATACTATTGCTAAAGCTTGGCTATGAAATGAGTGTTGCACAAATGTCATTGGAGAAACTAAAGATGGGTGGCTTGAGCTAGTCTGGCCTCATTCTCCTTGTACTTCCTCTCTTTGTTTATAGAATGCCAATTTAGTTTCAAGTGTAGCCACTTTCTATTGGCTACTGCCATAGTCATTCAGGAGTCCACTATATTTAACTCTTATATTATCTCTTTCCAAGGTGAGACCCTCCACAGTTGACCAAGTAAATCTGGCAACATTAACAACCATGTTTGCAACTTCCAAAGCTGGAGTATCAGCAACCCTTTTTACAAGTAGTTGTCCACCAAGCTCTTATGGCTCTACTAGGACTAGTTTCCTAGATGTCAAAGACAATGACCAAATTGCTAATGCGTCCCAATCCTCGCTAAAGGCTAAACCTCGAAGGGACATTTCTAGTTCTTCTTATGTTTTTATAAGAGGTCTCTCAGCCCTTCTTATAGCATCTAAAGCAATAGCATCAGCAATATTCCACTCTAGCAATAGCAACACACCACTCTTATTTACAAGTTCTTTGCTCTCCTGGGCATTAATCCTTTTGAACTCATCTTTCACAATGTTTCTTACATTCACCTCAATAACACTTTCAGGCAATTCAAGGTGCAAGCTTCTTTCAATAGCCACCTTCACTGCATAATCTGTAATCTTGGATTTCCACCAGAAGTCTTGAAATGCAGAGCTTTCAATGAATGATTCATCTTCCATAAACTCTTTATTGGCCTCTACCCTCAAGTCATCTGTAGTATTCAATCCACGAATATCAAGCTTCCCAAGTCTGACAATGATTTGTCATAAACTTGAGGTAATTGCTTCTTTATTAGGAGGCATCCATATCTGCATTTCCTTAGGGGTGACAAAAATATCATCTTCATCTATGTCAAAATAATCAACCACTCCTTTTGTTTCAGTTCTTTGCTTCTTTTGAGGTGGTTGCTCGGGAGGGACAGAACTTTTAGGAGTCGAATCAATATCAATTACAGGTAAAGAATCTTGTGGAGGGGAAGTTGGCATTGCACTCTTGGGAGAGTTTTCCTTTGGTTCTTTAGAGGCAACAGGGGCCACTGAACTTCTTTCTTCACTTGCCATTTTCTTCCTCCTAGAATAAATCCTTAACTGTTTGGGCAGTTGATATGTAGTTCTTTCTTCTAATGTCACCTCAGCACTTTCTTCAATCATCGTGGCCTTTCCTTTATCAGGAATCTTCCGCTGCTCTCTCAAAACACCAACAACATTCTCAAAATTTTCCATGACATACATGGACCTACTGAAATCACCATGTATATTTGGCAGAGGATCATATTGATGATTACTCTTCTTTTTAGCTTCCACCATCTTTCTATAAGCCAGATACTTGGCTTTTCTTTCATCTTGTTCCTCAAAATTGAAGAGATTCTTGATGATATCATCAGGCTAATCAAAATCATGTACAAAGACACCCATTTTCTTATCCGCTTGATTTTACTGATGAAGCCTTCGGGATCATGATTCCTCAGGTTCACAGTCATCAAATCATAAGGAGTTAGCAGATGTTCTAGTTCCTTCACTTCCCTTTTGTCACAATGTAATCTATAAATATAGTCCATTCTAGGAAGAATAATCCCTTCCTTGCTCACTAAGGTAGATGTGCTTCTTGTGCAGCTCCCAACTGCCTCATGATCTTAAGGAAACCTATTCTCAAAGGAACATCTGCAGGCATAACATATGGGCCCAAACCACTACCATATATCCTGAAAATTGTCTTATCATGATACAAAATCAAATCTCCCCAATTATGGCTCAAATTCAAATCTGGCCTTAGCTCCCTAGGTCTCAAGAATTCATGGATTTCTTTAGGAATCCTAGATGATTCAAATACCAAGGCTCTCCTTATCTTGGAGGCAAAAGCATTTCTAAACATTACAAAATTGTACCTCTTGTCATCTTTATCCAAGATACGGGTCCAACACTGAACAAGTCAACACCATCCCTTTTCCTTTCCAATGTAATCTCCTTCTTAAAGGCTTTATGTCCCTTATATAGGAACATATGCATTAACAATGAGTACCACCAGAACTTCACCCATTGTTTTCCTCCTTGCAACTCAACCAAGCCTTCATGGATGTGATCAGCCAGATAGGTTGCATAATCATAAACAATAATATGCAGTGGATGTTGCATATGTGCAACCAAGTAGCTATACTCCTTTTGTAATGCGTCAGGTGGATTGGCGCCTACAATTTGGTAAAAAGAGTATACAATTTTTCTGAAGTAACTGGAAAAATAGCTCATTGGGAAAGGTTTGAGCTCTTTGTCATCAATTTTAACCTCCCTCCATTGTTTCCCAGTTCCAACCACTGCAGTATGTAAAGGAAGCCTTTTTGACCTAATGAATACCTTGGTCTTGTTATGCTCTTCTTTGATACTATCCATATACAAAGGCAACATATTTGAATTCCTTTCATGCAGGTCAAAAACCTTTTCAATTTCTTCACTAGTTATTTTCACCATAACCACCCCATCATATGCTCTGACTTCCTTAGAAACTGGATCATACTTTGATATGATGTCTTTTAGGAGGTCCACATCCATGTACACATTGGGAACAATCAATCTCCCCATATTCAAATCCCATGGGTTACTAAAAGGAGACCCAAGGTTTCTATTCCCAAACCAATGTTGAAACATCTTCCATCCTGTGTAGGGTACCTCAGTGTCTTTGGTGAAGTAAGCTTTATCTATCAAACCCTCCTTCACAATAGGGCCACGAAACAAGACCCTTCCCTCTAGTTTCATATTGGTAGACTAGGGAAGCAAATCAATTACATCTTGCAAAAGGGTTTTGGACTGAGTAGAGGAAGAGGCGCCTTGAATTTTGGGATCCATGGGCTTGGGTATGCAAGAGTTATTTCAAAGGGATTTTAACTCCTCAACTCCTAATTGCAATTTACGGCTGAGGGCAAGGGCTAAATTTGGGCAATTTATAGGGCTACGACTTTTAAAAGGAAAAATTAACCCTAACTTTAAAGCATTGAAAGAAAAATGAAGAAACACACTTATTTTAAAACAAATTAAAAGCAAGCCCTAACTCAAAAAACTGAAAAGGCACAAAATTGTGTTTACGGTACTTACTACTTTCAACCATGACAAACCCTAATTCTAGCCTAGATAATTTTTGCAATTTGCTTCTAGCTCCTTGTGTTGCCTTGGACATGTCCTCAAATCTCAAATAAGCAAGCATCGGCCACATGAACAATTCTGAAG
Source organism: Sequoia sempervirens (assembly GCA_007258455.2). Taxonomy (NCBI): domain Eukaryota; kingdom Viridiplantae; phylum Streptophyta; class Pinopsida; order Cupressales; family Cupressaceae; genus Sequoia; species Sequoia sempervirens. The sequence continues at coordinate 575,840,145 of VDFB02058242.1, read as the reverse complement.
GGAATTGAATAGGTTTACTAGCCACCTCCGCCATTAATGTTCATTCACATGAAGCAAAAGAATTGCAACGGGCGTACTTGAATTTTTTGAATACACACTATCGATTAATGGCTGAGTTGGGCATCTCGAACGACTCAGATTGAGTCAAAATCATTTGAATTTGCAACATCGTTCCAACTCAAACTAATAGCCAATAGTAATTTTCTAACAAGACTCTCCTTGTGTATGAGAGGGTCCCACCCACTGGTAGTTGTAGAGCACACATGGCAACATCTTGTGGGTCTTGTCATTTTTAAAGAACCTACATCTTTCCTCTACGAGCTAGCGAGGAATGACTATGATCAACCTTCTTCATTTGCTTAGCACCATCGATCTTAGAATTATGGGCGTTGAGATGGGAGACACTGGTCGGGCCCACATACACGTGGCATTATTTTTCTAATCCTGCATCAATTAAACTACCATCATTTCAGACGAGCGAGCCTACGAGGAATAGGTCAAATTAAATCTCACGATCTTGTGACCAGCAAACCTGCACGAACACTCAATAGTTAATCTTAAAAATGGGCCTTGACTAGGTCGATGAGATTTTACCCCTCAGGAATTCATGACTTAAGCATAAGTCATTTGTATGCAAAGATTAAAGGTTGACTTTGGGGATATTTAAGAGAGTATGTGATCGGGGATGATCGAACAACTTAAAATGAAGGGGTTGGTAAGAGATGTGAAACCATGACTCGAGAAACAACTTATATCATTGACAACTAGACTGACAAGTCAACACAAAAATAGAACACCTGAGGGCTAAAAGGGGATTTTGGATGGCAAGATCATTTAGGTTAAAACCCTAAAACCTGTGTGTAATCAACATACAATGTTGATATTGAGGACAAAAAACCTCAAAATATCAAGAATTTTTTGGGGGTCTAACACCTCTCAGGAAGGATCCTACTGTCATAGCTTAGTCTGTAAATAATTTTGTGCCAATCACTAAAAATGTCTCCTGGATTTCTAGATTCAGCCCTGATGGGCAGGGGAGTGTTGGATTCTATTTGCCTATAAGCCTTGAACTGTTGTCCCCAACTAATTTCATTTTGTATCCAGGACATAAATTCCCTCAATTGGAAATTTCTAACATACAAAAATGGATTCCAATCATGATCTTGGGTCACAGCATAATTATGCAAATATAATTCACACAACAAATTCTTCATTTCAGGAGGAGCAATCCGATAAGCATGGAAAAATTCAAGAGGAATCTCAATGGAAGGATTCAAACTTGAGATAATTCTTGCTAGTTTAAAAGAAATATTTTTCTCCTTCAAATACAAAGCATAGACCCTTGGAGGAGTCCTGCAGGTACTAGGGTTGCCATATTGTCCACCTTCTCCTTTAAAGTAGCAATTTATGCATTCTTATCTTCAATTTCTTCATCTCTCTTTTGAATTTCCTTCTTCAGCTTGCGTTTCTCCTCTTTCCATTCCTCTTACCTCATTTGCATTTCTCTCCATAAGTTCAGTGCTACCATGTGCATTGAAAAATTAGAGGGCTTATGTATTCCTACCAAAAAAAAAATTGGCACTAATGCTTGCACCTCATATGGTTCTAGTTGTAGGCATTTTGTTGGTTCGGCCAATTCTGGCTGCAAGGGTGCTAACTGTTCTCCCAGTTCTAGCTGTAGGGGCTCTTGCTTCTACTCTTGTTGTAGGAGCTCTTGATTTTCCTCATACTCTTAACTTTCAACTTGTTCTGTGATGGCAACAAGATCTGCCAACATTACATTTGTTGCTTCCTCAAATATGTCCCTTTCCTCGACATTCACCTACCCCATTGGAGCTTTTGTATCCTCTTGTGACATTTCTCTAGTCCTAGGGCTTTCCTGTGGAGACATACTAGCAACTGATCTAGCAGGTCTTGTTTTTCTATGAGGGCTCTCGTGTTTCTCTTCGTCTACAGGAAGAAAAATTTTAGCCTTTTATTTCTTAGAGCTTGGCACTTTCTTTTTAGTTTTTTCCTTCCTCATTTCTACCTATTTCTTTTGTGCCCTATTTTGAATTAGGATGCCAAGAGGGACATCATCATCAAAATATGAAGAGGAACTTTCTTTTTTTGAATGTTCTATCTCAGAAGAACTAATCTCTTTAGTTCATTCAGTTGTAGGAGGGTTTACACTAGGGCCTGCACCAAAATTTGAGGTTTTAGGAGTGGCTTAAGCAAAACTCACTCTCCTTCTAGTCCTACGAGGTGGACTCAAAACCCTAGGTCACAAATGCTTAGGTTTAATTTGATCAATATTTAAGAATTCTTCCCAAGTCATGTCAAACACATCATGCAGAGACTTTTCAACTAATAATTTGATTAGACAATGGTGGGAAACAGAATTATCCCTACCTTTTTGAGTCTTAGCCGCCATTATTGAAAGAAGGTGGTATAGCACATTTGGCACATTCATTCTTCTCCCATGCCTCCTATGATTCAGGAGTTTGAAGTGCGCAGAATGTAGGTTCAACTAAAGACCTTCACAGGTAATATACTTCACAACATAAACAACTACTTTCTTCCATGGCTCAGGCAAAGAGGTTCTCTTTACACCTTGCTTTTCCACACTTAATGGAGGGTCACCAAGTTTTGTAAATTCAGCCCTAACTAACCTAGCATCTCTAGTAGTAGGGTAATGTGCACCGTTAGTAGGAAACCCTATAACTTTTGCAATCCTTTCTTTAGTAGCCATTAGCTCCAACCCTTTTACTGTGGCCTTTCCTTCAAACAATGTCTGGGAAAATTCCAACACAACATCTTCATTAAAACCATTCAGCTTTAGGAAATAATCCAACCACCTGCAATTTTTGAACTCAGCTTGGCAAGGTGCATCCTGTAGTAATACATCATGAACCATGGGTTCATTTTGAATTAACCCACCTCTCATTGTTTAACTGTCTACAAATAAACAATCACTCTATAAGGTTTCCCTTCTTGCAATCTTCATTTGAAAGCTAAACTTCTCCTTCCTACAACACTGCTAAATTTCCAATGCCAATGTTGTCTAAATTTTACCTTTTTTGCAACTTAGGATTATGACAGGAGCAATAAAGGTAGTAAAGGAGTAATAAATGAAGGCTATGGCCGATAAAAATGGTGGCAGTTGATATCACCTCACACATGCGAGCTGTCATTTCGCTCAGAATTCAAATTGGCTCAATTTGAACTTTGCTGACACGAACCAACATGGACTGACATGTGGACATGGTATTCCCACTTCCCTGCTCCTAACCTAAATTTGAGCATATGACCTCACATGCGCAATAGTAATGATGATTTGATAGGGGCAGGGAATAATTACATGCTATGGAGAATGTCTATATTAATGTACAATAACTAAATGAATGTACTAAAAGACAATTAAGATATAACAAATTGATGTGCACATACCTTAATTCTTGGAAGATTTTTTGCAAAGATTATTGAGAAAGTATTGATCACCTTTGAAGAAGTTAGTTGAGCAATTAATAAAAGTGGAGTGGAATAAAGTGAAGTTATGGCAACATGGTGGAAGAGAGATAAAGGTGGATTTGGATGGGTGGATGGATGAATGAATGAATAAGTGGACCCCCACAAAAGTGTAAGTCTTTATTATGACAAGTTATGTACCTTAGTTAGGTAGAAGGAGGGACACTAGGTCCACTTTCTTCAGCTGTAGGAATTTCGGGTGTTATATGCTGAGTGAATTGCTACAAGAATTCCTCCTTGGAAGTTGGCTTGTGATACAACTTGAGGTGATGATAGTTGACAAGCAACTTAAATCTAACAGGGTCAATGGTGGTGAGTTGAACAACACCATTAGGGAAAACTTCAACAACCTCATATAGTCCTAGCCACCATGTCTGCAATTTTCCTGCATTATCCTAATACCTTGAGTCGTAGAGCAGTGCCCAGTTTCCTAGCTAGAATTGTTTGTCCTTTATGAATTTTTTATGCCACTTTATTCTTTGATTCTGCACTACCTCTATGTGGTGCAAGGTTTCCTTCCTCATCTCATTCAAAGCACTCAATTGCATAATTTTTTCCCTTTGTGCCTCAGAGATATCCATCCCCAAGTCTATTACAGTCTTAAGAGTCTTATGCTCAAATTTAATGGGAATCATAGTTGTCTTTCCATACAGCAACTCAAAAGGAGTAAAGCCCATGGTCAATTTCCAAGTTGTCCTATAGGCCCAAATAGCTTTTGGCAGCCTATTTTCCCAATCCTTTCTATGGATAGCCACTATTTTGGTTAGAATGGCTTCAATTTCCTTGTTAGTCACCTCAACTTGGCCATTGGCCTCAAGGTGATAAGGAGTAGACTTCATGTGCCTTATGTTTTACTCATTAACCAGTGTTGTAACAAGGGTTGAAGTGAATTGAGCCCCTTGATCAATCACTATCTCTCTTGGAACCCCATACCATGTGAAAATTTCCTCATAAATAAATTCCACAACCTTATTATCTCTTGCATGCTTCATGGCCTTAACTTCTACCCACTTGGTTACATAATCAGTGCATACTAAGATATAGGATTTACCATTTGATGGAGGATTAATGGGTCCTACAAAATCCAATCCCCATTTGTCAAATGGAGTGATTACTACCTGTGGGTAAAGGGGCATCTCATCATATTTAGTTGGTCGGCCCATCCTCGAACATCTATCACACTTGTATATTTCCTTGCATCCTTGTGGAGTGTGGGCCAATAATATCCTGTGTTCAAAATCATCATTGTTGTCCTCTTGGATGCAAAATTCCCTCCATAGGGTTCATTGTGACATGCATGTAGAATATCATATGTCTCATCTTCCCTCACACATCTCCTCATGGCATGGTTTGGTCCAAAGTAGAAAAAACATCCAGCAATCCATGAAAAAGGAAAATATTTTTCAATGAGCACCCTTCTCTCTTTTGGAGAGAAATGAGGAGGAACTCTCCCTGTGACCAGATAATTAGCTATGTCAGCATACTAGGGTGTTTGCACACTGATGGAAAATAAGTGTTCATCAAGGAAAGAGTCATCAATGACTTGGTTGTCCTCTAATGTAGTCAGCCTTGAAAGAAATTCTGCAACAATATTGGCCTTCCCTAGCTTATCCAAAATGGTTGTCATACTCCTACATCAACAATAACCATCTTGTTAGCCTACTTGATATCAAGGGTTTATTCATGTGGTACCTAATGGCTGCATGATCGGTTTGCACAAAGATCTGATAGCCTGTTATGTAGTGCCTGAATTTGTTAAGGGCATAGACCACTACCAACATTTCTTTTTCTATCACTGTATAATTGAATTCAGCTCCTTGCAGATTTTTATTGACAAAATAAATAGCATTTTCAATAACTCCTTTCTGTCCTAAGATTGCTCCTATAGAATATTTTGATGCATCTATATGAATGTGAAAAGGAAGCTCCCAATTAAGACCCTTGAGTACTGGAGCATGAGTTAAAGTTGCTTTCAAGTCAGAAAATGCCTTGTCATAGTCTTTTGTCCATTGGAATTCAGCATCTTTGGTTAGGAGAGTGTACAATGGTGTTTCCATTTTGTTGAAGTCTTTGATGAGCCACCTATAATAACCTACATGTCCTAAGAAACTCCTAACATCTTTTTGTTTTGCAGGTATACGCAGATTGGTGATCACTTCAATCTTTGAAGGATCTACTTGAATTCCTCTATGAGAGGTGTAGCGGCCAAGGACTACATCTTCCTACATCATCATGAAGCACTTTTCACTATTTAGAGACAGATTATGTTCTTCACATCTCTTTAATACTCTCCTGATATTTTCCAATGCTTCATTGAAATCAACACCATAGGTAGTAAACTCATCCATATAAATTTTAATGCAATCATGAGAGATGTCTAAAAATATGCTAATGACTACCCTCTGAAAAATTGCAGGTGCATTGCATAAGCTGAATGGAAGTACTGGGTAGGCATAGGTCCCCCATGGATAGGTAAAAGTGGTCTTCTCCTAGTCCTCGGGTGCAATTTAGATCTGGTTATACCCACTAAATCCATCTAGAAAAGAAAAGTATTGCTTTCCTACAAGTGAATCTAGAACTTGGTCTATGAAAGGTAGGGGAAAATGGTCCTTTTTAGTGGCAACATTGAGTTCCTTGTAATAAAAAAAAAACTCACCATTTCCCTCCCTATTTGGGCACAATCACCAATGGAGACACCCACTGCCTATTCGAAATGGGGTAGATGAATCCTACATCCCACAATTTTGATAGTTCCCCTTTTACAATTTCTCTCAATGTAGGGTTAATTATTCTTTGTGGCTGCCTCACTAGTGTGCAATCATCTCTAATGAAAATCCTATGAGTACAAAGCTTAGGGTCCAATCCCTTCATATCATGATAGTTCCATCTAAATGCATGTTAGTGGGTTCTCAGTAAGTTTGTCAATAACAACTGTTGTTCTTCACTCAATTTGTTGTTGATATTTAGATATTTTCCTTCTGACACTTGCACTTGTGTATTTATCTCTACCATAGTTGCTTCACTAATGCTTGGTACCTTAAGGTCATGTGGCAACATTGTTGTTGCAGGAAGTTCTGCTACAGGAAGAGTGGGCATAAGTGTCTTTACTAGATCAGCAGAATTAGATGCATGAGAGGATGATGCTTCCTCTACTTCACAATGGTTCTGAATTATGTTAGACAATAATTCACCTTCATCTTGAAGCTGCATGAAAGAGCTTCTTCCTAACATCATAAGTTGTGCCACAAAATTAACTTCCTTAGCCTCTTCACCAACATGTGGCCATATGGGATTATCCATATCATGGGATGGTTGAGCATGAGGGTAAAGAGAAAGCTTTTTGGTACTTTTTCCATTAGAAATGGTCATGTCTCCTATCCGACATCCAATATAGGCATCTGTTGTTGCTAACCATGACCTTCCTAGGATAATGGAGTACCCGCCTAGTGTAGCTTTAGGAGAAAGAATCATGAAGTCTGCTAGGTACTCCCAAGAGTCTAGAGTTACCACAAGGTCCTCTACTATACCATCATGTTTAACGGTAGAACTATCAGCAAGTTGCAGGATAGTAGGAGTAGGTATCATGCTTGCAACATTTAGTTGTTGTAGGATATCCTTAGTCATTACATTTATTTTTGCTTCCAAATCAATCAGAGCATTCCTTATTTGGACCCCATGTATAAAAAATCCTACCACATGACTCCCTAGGTCATTATATTTGGGAACAATCACTTTCCCAAGTATGATGTCAGCCAGTTGTCCCACCGCATGAACCGTAGTGGGGTCTTTCTTCTTCCTGCTTCGCTTCTTAAGGAATGTGTCCTTAATTGCTTTGCCATATATAGGAAAATATTTTATGGCCTAAAATAGAGGTGTCTAGACACATATATGCTTCAATTGATTTAGAATGTCAAATTTTGGTTCCTCCTTCTCTTCCTTTTGTTTCACAGTTTCCAACCTCTAGGGAAATGGTGGCTCTTGTTCAGTCTGCTTGACTGGGACTGGTTCAGGATTTTTAGGTGCACTTGGTTGAGTGGGGGAATTCAGAGGCTCCTCTTCTTCCACAGGAAGCTCAGTGATAATGGATGTGGAAGGAGTTGGCAAAGTGGTTCTTGAATGCAAGTGGATGTCACTTACACTCACAGCATATGCAGGGAATTAATTTGGATCAACAAAGAATACTAGTTGTTGTTGTGGTTTGTTATCTAGGTTAGGTGTGGTTTGAGATGGTAGTAGAGTAGGTTTAGATGTATTTGAACTTGAACTAGTAGGAAGAGGCATTATAGCAAGTTTTTGGGGCTGAGAAGGTGATTGCATGTAACTGGTTGTCTAGTTTGGCCATTGTTTTCATCCCCTCCATTGAGATGTTTGCTGCCAATTTCCTAAAGGTGGCTACCAATTCCCTTGAAACTATTGCCAATTCCCCTGAGGTTGTTGCCACTGGGGTGGAGATTTTTGGTGATTGAGCCAAGCATTTAGAGGGTTATTCCAAGGTTGTGATGGATATCCTCCATAATTGGATGGATATGGGGGTTGCCATTGGTTACTAGATGAATAAGAATTGAAATATGGCCCAGTAAAAGAGAGTGGATCTGGTGGAATACCTTGTCTTGGAGCCCATTTCCTCCTTGATGCAATGTAGTAGACTTGGTTATCTTCACCCTGGATTGGCTTGAACTCAAGCGAAATCTGCTTATTGTCAATATTAGCTACCATCTTGCATTTGCAGTCCTTCTTCTGTTGTCTACAATGAGGGTAATATTCTGCCAACATTGCCTCTGCCTCCTCTTTTTTTTTCTTGGCCTAAAGTGTATCCAGCTGAGTATCCATATTGTTTATGATGTCTTTCTTGAAGTCTTCCAACAAGTGAGTAATCTCCATTCTTGAAACTCCACTAGTAGATGACTTACCCATAGATGATTGGTAAGCTCTCCCTTTCTTTGAAGCTGCCCTAGAATAGTTCTAACATATCTTCTTGATATCCTCCCAAGGAACTTGGGTGATATCTCCTCCCATCCGGTCCAAGGCATCAATGCAACTGTCATTAATTCCTCTTAGGAAAAGTAACTTTTGTGATTCTTAATTAAGTGTATGGTGTGGATATTTCTATAAACAAAACAAAAACCTTGAAATGTAATCCTCCAGGCTCTCATCTTCCTTTTGTTGCATCCTAAAAATTTCATCTCCCCTCATGTCACTACCCCTACAATATTTTGTGTACTTCTCAAGGAACTTTTTCTTCATGTCCTCCCAAGTCTCCACAATTTTTCTGCCTAGGCCCATAAACCATCTTAATGTTGCTTCTTTCAAGGTGGTAGGGAATAGCTTAAGCCTATGGGCATCAGTGGTATAGTCATAACTCCTGCAGAGTATATCAAACTCAAACAATAAAGTAACAGGATCTACTGTGACAAGTCCATAGAACTTAGGAAGGACTAAATCAGAGATATTTTTGAGGTTGTCAACTTCATTTTGATGAGCAATGACGAAAGGAAAATCTAGTTGGTTAGGTTTTTTCTCTATTTGCATCACCCATGCTTATCTGATGTAGTTCCAAAGAAAAGAGATTCTCAATCTAATTTTGGTCATCAAAAGAAATTTCAAAATTGGTTAGATTAGGAAATGCATCAACAAAGGGGTGTGGCTCTTCTTCTTCTTCTCTTGGTATATTTTGATGCTCAACTAGCTAGAATGGATCAGGGTTATTAGGAAGGAATCTCCCATGATCATCTCTCCTCCTTCCTCTATGCATATGGTATCAACTCACTATCAACCAGCTCACACAAAGAATTGGAAAAAGAATAGTGGATCATTACTTTCCTAAATGATGGGTATACTAATAACAAACTTTAGAAATACTACAGTAAGAAAAATTATCAATGAATTCCAAAGAACTCCCTAGTTTTGAAACCATCCCCAGCAACGGCACAAAAAATTTTTGGCCTCCTACAATGATTTAACAACTAAGCCCTTACAACTGTGAATCAAAGATTGGACATCTAATCTGAATAGCTATCTCAACCATCATGAAGGTGTATTTAACTTGTCAACCTAGGGATGTAGACTTGAAATGGGTCAACACAGTATGTGAACTAGGAATCCAAAGTAGCCATATTCATCCTACAGCTAAGAAAGACATAATGTTGAAAGTAAATCTCTTGGAAAGAAGTAATATAAGTGTTGAGCATCAACCAACAACTATTCTAATATGAAATGCATGACAAAAATGAAAATCTAAGCAAACAAGCAGGAAACTACTCTATCTACTTTGGTTGCAGAAATGGTCACAGAATGGAATTCTAGTGGCTGCAAGAACATACATTGCCAAATTTTTAACTAATTGTTGAACAAAAAGTAATAACTAAACTAAAGGATGGAATGCTCACCAAGTGGGGCCCCTTGAATGAGTATCCCTTAAAACAACTGTGAACTCAGATGCACAAACTTATAACTTCATTTTATTCATTGGAAAACATGAGTACAATTGAGCAACATAACTATATCACTTAAGAATGTGATTACATCATCAGATCAATCAACCTTCTTAGAAGGATCATTTGAGTCTTATTTATATGAAGAAGAACTACTAACTAAATACCTAGCAATGTGGTCAACTCCAACATAATAGGAGGATAACACTTTAGGGAAAGCATAAAAAGTGGAGAGGAGGTTATGCATGTGTGGAATTTGGTCAAGCATGTTTTCCTTAATGCAAATTGAGCACAACAGTAACTCCTATATTCACTCAACAAGCAATTAAGACCATTTACAAGGTCATTACAATTCTTTGATTTAAACTAGGAATTCCCCTCTTGTTGAGAGTCTTCCCTCCATTAACTTTTGAACAATCACCTTGTTAACCTTCATGGTGAATGACCAGTTGACAGAATCTTCCCCAATTTTGTAGCTTTTAATTATATCTACATAACAATATTAGTACGCACAACAATTTCATATTTGTAACTATCTTAAATTAACATTCATTAATCCGCATGTAAAATTAACATAGATAGTTCATATAGCATGTCAATGTCATTAAAGATTACAAAAATAAGTTTATGCCCAATGTCTATGGTTTTGAGGAAATATCATAAAAAGGTCAACATCCAAGTATCAAAGTCTATGGCAACTACAACAAATGGATAATAAACTCTATCAAAATTGAGTCATAAACTGGACTCATGACCTAGCATGAAGAGAAGTCACCATAGCTCCTTCAGTATTATGACTTGTTCCTGGAGTACTTTCCTTCATATATCTCTCAGAGTTAGCAAAATTAGTTCCATCATTTAGAACCATGAACAAGCATTCATTAGCTTCATCATCAAGGTAATTAGATTCATCATCAAATATACTAGCATAGTAACTTTTCTTAATTGATTTACCTCTATTCTCCTTAGGTCTATCTCTTGAAGCTTTGACAAGACATCTTGAAGCATAATGACCAATATTTCCATAGTTAAAGCATTTGAAAAGTAACTTACCTCTATATTTTCTAGTACCCTTTTTCAATTTCGTGACAAAGTTTGCTTCCAACTCATCAAATTCATACAGATCAGATTCCTCATTCTTACCTACTTTGCTAACTTTAAACGCAATCTCTTTCTTTGAATCACTTGACCAAACTCTCTTAATTCAAAAGCAGTTAAAGTACCAAGTAACTAATCTCTAGAATAATTATTTAGATTCAAAAATTCTTCAATAATAAAACCTTATGACTATAAGATTAAGGAAAAGTTCTTAGTACCTTCTTTACCACCTCATCATCTTCAAGAGTTCCACCAAGTCCTCTAAGGGAATTGAAAACTTCATCCATTTTTTGTATGTAGCTATTAATATCTTCATCGTATGACATCCATAGGTTTTCAAACTTGATCTTTAGGCTCTCTATCTTAGCTTGTTTTACCTTTTCATATCCTTCATAAATACTTTCCAACTTTTCCAAATCTCATTAGCAATTTTAATATTCACAACTTTCACAAGTTTAGTATTAAAAAGACCACTCAAAAGAGCATGCCTTGCTCTACCATTGTTTTCATAGGCCTTGATCTCATCATCAGTGCTCAAACCATTTGTAGGAGCAATATATTTAGATTCAATAGATTTCTAAACTCCAAATCCTAGTGAAACATAAAAACCTTCCATTTGTGTCTTCCAAAATGCATAATCAGATCCATCAAATAGAGGAGCCCCTTTCTTGTGCATCATCCCAGATCTAGCTCAAGTGGTTAAGCTCTCTTCCAAGGAACCTTTCTCTAACACAAATTTTTGAATGCACAAGACAACTAAGAGGTGAGTGAATCAATTATACATTAAAACATTGAAACCTTCATTATCATTCAAATCTACATTAGTCTTTAAACCCTTAACAACCACTTAAATCATTATCGTGCATTAGCAAAATGTAAACATGAGAAACAATAATGCAACACATCCACACACATGAGAACACCACATTTATGTGGAAAACCCAAGAAGGGAAAAACCATGATGAGGGTTAGCTCACAATATAAAGTAATTGCAACACCAAATATAATAAGCTCACTGTCAAAGGGCTCACTACCCAAAAGAAGAGAAGGAATCACTGCCAATGGCTCACTGCCAGATTAGAAAGAAGAAGAAAGAAGATTGCAACAATAGGAAATCTATCTCAAGGCAACAAAAAAATCCACCACAACATCACCAATACATTTGTAGCCTCTCTGAAGAATGTAGACACCTTCTACTCACTACTTCAAGTAGTCTAACACATTAAAGCTCACACTACATTTCAAACTTTCACACTTCACAACTCTACACTTTGCATCACACACACCACACATTAATTATCCATCAAATCAACACCTATTTATACCATCCTCAACCTTGAAAATAATTAACAAGGTCGGCTAAGCACCTCAACCATGCAAATTCAAATTAGGTTGGGAGTAAGAATTCTTGCAATGGAAATGAATGAAAGTGGACCACACCACACCTTAACTTGGACCCAAATACACACATAACACCACTGAAGCATGTCCACAATTAGTGTAAACACCCAAGGTTGCCTGAACTTGTGTAAAAACCATTAAACATTTAAGTACACACTTCCTTTGACCTAAAGATGACCCACAGACAACATACATCACTTGAACACAATTTGGAATTTCCATAAGCACCCTAAAATCCAACAAATTCCTTCACAACAACTTTCACCTAAAGAACATACTCATCTTGTACACCCAACTAACTTTCCTCATACTATAACTCAAAAATCCAACTTTTGGAGCACCAAACCACAAACAAATCAGACTGAAGATAGATATGAGCAATATAAACACACTTCCAGATCCAAAATACCAAAAACCAAACTGTAGAGAAATGTGAAACAAAACCTTTTCTCCCAGACACCACTGTAATACACTTTTCACATGGTGAACACAACTTTCTCTACACAATGATCTAGGACAAGAAATTTTGGATATAACACCTCTTATCAACATATCCAAACCGCACAAGCAGATCTTCAACCATGAAGAAATGTGGAGTAGAACCAAATCACTACTTTGCTACATTGAACACCTCTCAACCACATTGTTTTCTCTTTTCTTCACATTTTCCCAAAAGAACTTGGAAACCAAGCACCACAAACACATTCTTGTCATCTAGAACACCTCCTCATCACAACCAAACCACCTGTAACATAGCAACTCAACCACACACATGCTTATCAAAGCAACACTACAGGTTGACACCAGTGATACTACTAATGACAACATAATGCAACTAATTAAAGCATCACCAAGATTGACATCAATGCAACAACAACATAGATATGTTGACATTAATGACAACACAAACTACTCATACTTGCAACATTTCCTTTACGTAATAGATCTTATTGATATCTTGAAGAAAAAATATGTTGGCACCTACAAAGAATTGGTGAATAAAGTTATCTAATAGCATTCATATTTAATGTAGGTACATAAGGACAACAATTTTTTATTTATATTTTTGTAGTTACATCCTTGTTGTATATTTAATAACTAATTTGAATTTTCATATTTAAAATCCCTATCAACATTAAAATATGCCTTATTCAAGGCTTATCTCAAAATTTAAGAAGAAAAGAACTTAAATTTAAGCATATATTTTTTACATCAGGGTGACTTCAGAATAGTGGTTTACAATTTATATGAGGAAGAAAATTTCATTTTTTTCCTTTTCCTCAAACTCAAGGGGTTCGTTCGAACCATATGGTTTGATTGAACCCCTGGTTCAACCAAACCCTAAACCCTAAATTAAAAAAAATCATATTTAAATATGACAAAAAAACAAAAACTCTCATTTCGATTGTCACTTTCTAAAATTACCAGTTGCTTTCCCTACATGCGGCAAACCGAGACCATGACGGAAAGCAAACTAATTTTTTCTTTCAGCTTCTTCCACAAGGTCCTCCAAAAGTACCCCACAAATTTGGTGTCACGATTTGAAATAATACTCTTTGGCAAACCATGTAGCCTCACCACCTCTTTGAAGAACAAGTCAGCAATGTGGACTACATCATGGGTCTTCTGACATGGAATGAAATGTGCCATCTTCAAAAACCTATCAACCACCACAAAGACTGAATCATTCCCTCGTTGTTTCCTTGGCAAACCAAGAACAAAGTCCATACTTATATCCTCCCATGGCCTCTCTGGTACAGGTAAGGGCTGATATAAGCCTGTATTCTGGCTCACTCCTTTAGCCATCTGACATACCCTGCAGCTTTGTACAAACATCCTGTGACAACTGAGGCCAATAATAATGCTCACTGATAATGGCAATGGTCTTATCCCGACCAAAATGTCCTGCCATTCCTCCACTATGCTTCTCCTTTATCAGGTTCTCCCTCATGGAACTCCTTGGGATACACAATTGACTTCCCTTAAATAACATGCCATCATGGATTATGAAATCCAGCCACCTTGTCCTGTCCACTGTAACAGGTTCCTTGCAAGCTTTCCAAGCCTCTGCAAAATCAGGATCTTCTGCATACAGTGTCTTGAGTTCATTGAACCCAACCACTTCAATCTGCATCTTTGTCATCAATGTATGCCTCCTACTTAAGGCATTGCAACCTATTTGACTTCCCACCCTATGTTTCAAAACAAAGGTATAACTCGCAAAAACTCTACCCATTTCACTTATGCCTCGATTTAATTTTCCACGACTATTTAAATTACTTGCAAGGCTTTGATGATGATATATAGAACAAATTCCTTGACATAAATAATGTCTCCATTTCTTTAATGCTTGAACTATTGCATAAAATTCTTGATCATGTCTACAGAATACTTTCTCTTGGCATCATTTAACTTTTCACTGAAATAGGCAATGGGCTTACCTTCTTGGCTCAATACTACTCCAATGGCACAACCACTGGCATCACAATCCACCTGAAACACCTTGTTGAAATCTGGGAGGGATAGAATAGGTTGCTCTATTACCTTCTGCTTCAAGAGTTCAAAAATTTTTGCTGCTCCAGTGCTTCACTTGAATTCTTTTCTATATCCCCTCTCATTTGTTTGATTAGAGATCCCATCTCTTGAAGTTTTCTAATGAACTTTCTATAAAAACTAGCCAAACCATGGAAAGATCTCACCTCGATGGCAGGTTCTTGGGGTAGGCCATTCGAATAGCCTTCACCTTCTCTAGGTCATCTTGAGACCACTGGCTGAGACAACAAACCCCAAGTACACTTAACTCCCTCTTCACAATTTGCACTTCTTGGATTAATCAGGTTTCTCTTCTCTTAACTTCTCAAAATAACCGACTATGCATCGGATGCTCATCCAGCGTCTTCTTGAAAATCAAATATCATCTAAAATACACAATAACAAAACACCAAAATTCTTTTAGTACCTTGTTCGCGAGCCATGAATGTGCTTCAAAGTGCATTAGTTGTAAGGCGTGACTAACCTTCATACGAGGGCCCTCTTTGGTCTTGAAGGCTGATCTTCCATTCATCTCCTCTCGAATCGGATCTGGTGATGTCCACTCTTCAGATCAATCTTTGTGAAGTATTGAGCTGCACTCAAATAGTCCATCAGGTCATCCATCCTTGGCAGGGGAAATCTGTACTTGATTGTTATCTTATTTATGGCTCAGGAATCCGTACACATCCTCCACTCTCCATCCTTCTCACGGTGCCGCTAATCGCGTAGGTGCGCACATGGACTCAAACTCTCGTATCAAACCCTTTCTCAACAACTCTTGAACTTGTTTTGTTGACTCCTCATTTTTCTTTAGATCATTCTATGAGGTGTTTGCCTTGTTGGCTTAAAACTAGCTCAGAATCAATCAATCGATGGTAGATCTTCCTTATTGGTGGTAAACCCTGGTACATTATCGAAACAATATCACGAGAGCTGTCCAACATCCCGAAACTGTACGGAACCTTCTCACTATCCTCCTTACTCACTCTAGGAATCAATGCATAACACCGCATCGCTTCATACCTTCCTAAAGATTTTCTTCCATCTACATAACAAATTCTAGCACTCTTGCATACCTTTTCTTCCGGTCTCCTTGGGGGTTTCAACTTGTGACGAACCCCATCCTTTGTATCAGGAATAAGTGTTTGCATGGCCATCATGTATGCTTCGCTGTCGAGCGCCACGGCCTCCCCAACATGTGACATGCATCCATGGGGATGATATATCCGCGAGTACCTCATCGCGGTAGCTCCCCAGATCTTGAACTGCCTGGGCAGCGCTCATTGACCAAAACTTTGTGGTCTTTACGCCGGGCAATGCGATATGGATGCGAGGTGCCTTTCCCTCTTCGGCCTTCAACTTTGTGACCATCTCCTCGACACAAGATTATGTCCGGTGCTCCATAGTCAATAATGACATCACAACATTTTTCCTTCACACTTGCACCTTGTGAAAGCGGATTCTTCTTCCTGCAATTGCGAGTTTCCTTTTCTTACTGGAGTCCGCGCTAAGGGCTCTCCTAATCATAGGGTTTCTCCTTTTAGCATCATCTGAATTTTCAGATTGGGCCTCCTCATCTACATGCACAACCCTTCCATGACCTTCTAGCCTTTTGTCTGCCCTTCCTTGGTGTTGTGGACATTCATAGGCTTGATGCCCTTCTTCACCACTCTAGAAACACTTTCCTTTGAAACTACCTCTTCCAAATCCTTGTCCATAATATCTCCCTCACGACCTCCTCTTTGATCACCACTATTTTTGATCCAGAGTGGTAGAGATTGTCATTCTTTTGGCTTGGTACCCACATCTTCACTTTTCTTTTCATCATCATTTTGACACTTCACGAAGGTCTTCATTGCCCTTCCACTTTGACCTCCTCGTCCTTTTGCTTGCCATCAAATCTTTTGTTCAACTTCTCTTCCGCAACCTTCAAAGAAATGATACACATCCTCCAATGGTGGTCATTCGACTGAGGCTTAACTCCTCTACGAATGCTTTCGGTGCAAACCCATTAAGATGTCGGTTCTACCTTCTCCTTATTGGCCCTCTGTGTGTGACTGGATTCACGATCGGTTATCTTGTGAAAATCTTTAGTATATTCTTTCCGCAGTCTCTGCTTCCTTGGCTTCAACCCTTGATTTCTTCAACATATCTAACTTTCGTAGTCAGCGGTATGAGGCTAGCTGTGCCAGTTTTCTACCATCACGATCCCATCACGGTGATCTTGACTTTTCCTCTTTGATTTCTTTCCAACTGACCTCTTTCCACCAAATCTTTGGCATGGCCCTTGACTTCATTTTTGCAAACTTAACCCACGATCACGGGTCCTCTTTCCTCATACTCAAAATATTCTTCTGGCTCATTGATCCAGTCAATCAACTCTTCCTGGGTTCAGACTTCCGGAATAACTAGGGACTTCGCTCTGGGTCTTTTCCCGATCTTCGAAATGGCCCTTATTAGCTGCATTTGGTCTTGATCAATTGCTTCTTCTTCCTCTTCTACATCTGAACCTTCTTCCTCTCCTTCATCCTCACTTTCCTCCCTCGGGTTTAACCCTCTTCTCAACTGCTCTTGTAACGCATCAATCTGTCTCTGGAGGGCTGCCAGTGCATCTCTTCCACTAGCATCTATGCCGCCTCGACCACCTCTGGCACCACCATGCCTACTAGGCATCACTCTTGGAGGCATTTTTCTTGACCTTGACCCACAACCACGGTCCTGGTGTGAACTGCCTCATGATCAGCGATCTGTCCACACGCTCAAGAAAACCCGCTCTGATACCACTTGATGAGGGTGTAGCCGGAGACACAAAAAAATAACCCACAAATAAGAGAATAATTTTATTATTCAGAAAATGGAGCTTCTTACATGCAGAGGATCTCAAATCCCCAAATTCTACAACAAATGCAAGTTACAGAAAGCTACAAAATAACTCTTTCGCAATATGCGAGCTTGTCCCCAAAAACTTACCCCAAAAAATTAGAAACCCACCCATAAATAGAGCTCCTCTTAAGTTTGGAGCCAAAACAACATTAAAATTTGAGTTTAGGTGGTTTGGCGCCAAAAATTACAACTTGAAGTTCAAATTTCAAAAGAACATTTGCAATTGTATCTTATAGAAAGTGTGCCAACTTCCCAGGGCCATAACTTTTGATCTGGGGCTCCAATTCGTGAACCGTTTGAACCGTTGGAAAGGTCTCGAAGTCAAGAATACGCTTGAAATTTTCTATGCCAATTTTGCAAGTTTTGGGGCCATTCCGGGAGCTCTAAGTGCCTCAAATCCAACTCGAAAGATTTTCAGGTGCAAATCTAGGAAACTAAAACTATAATATCTTTCAACCCATGACTAGAAAATAAAAACCGTAAATTGGAAATTTTATTATGATGAAAAAGGTATCCAAAAATATAAAAACATCTAAAAACCGAGAAACTTGAAATTTAACTATTTTTGGGTGATGCAAGATTGCCCTTACACCACTGGATGCTCCTGCATCATCCTTATCCTATGAAAATCTAACCTTATAGTGTAACTTCTCCTTCCATTACCATGTCATTACCTTTCTAGACCTTCCCCTCTTTATACATTCTCCTTTTTATCCTACACTACTCTTACCACTAATATATCCCTATACCTTGGATATACTATTGAAGAAATTTAACTGACTTTCAATATCGCAAAAATTAGACCCATATTTTTAAACATAAAATGTGTATAATAAAGCACAATCCATGCTTCCTAATTCAACTTCACTAATATCTATCGAATGAACTTAGGTTCATTACAATAAGATAATCATATAGCCATAATTAGTTGTCAAGATAATGGTAAAGTTTTCAATAGCCATATTTATCCTTCCACATGCCACCATTAGACATACACATAAGATTCATTAGGAAAAGTGGATGTGTGGATATGTGGATATGTGTCAAAAAAATGCTTTGATAAGATGTGTGTAAGGAAAAAATGGAGTTCAAGTGTTTGATTTATGTCTATATAATAGGTCATAAACTCTAGGGGAATTATTACCACTTTGCACAATATTGCACCATATATATATATATATATATTCAAAATGAGGCAAAAAATACAATAGGAATAATATGGATATGCAAATTTTATCATTACATTTTTTTCCACTTTAAGATGCATGTGAAGATTTTAAAATAATCGTGCATCTCAATTTATGTGGTATTCACAAACATGTATGGAAAGTAAATATTTAGACATCAAAAAACATGAAAAAGTGGTTTGTTGTCTTGTGCACAACACATCCTTTTTCTTTTGAGAAAATTATCTATCACTTTGTAAAATCCTTGCTATGTTGAGATTATTTAATTTTTTCCCTCCATATTTGTAGTCCTTTTTATTTCTAGAAATATAATTTATGACATTTTTTCTTAATAAACAACATATGAATAAATTTTACATGGTTGTAAATTTTACACATGGTTGTATGCAATCTCATATATATAGTACATATGGTTGTGATTACAATGTTTATATTGTGTTTAGATTTGGTTTTATATTATCCTTCCAAAAAAAGTTTGATGTTTATAATATTTTGATTTACCTTTGGATTTTGTAGACACTAAATCTCACATACACTCATATCCATACCATGGTCCCCACCCGAACACCTAACATCCACTTATTAACAAAATTCATGATACCTTAATTCCTACACTTTATCAAAATCAAATTAATTTTTCTTTTCAGACCTAAAACGATCAAGGCCTAAACTAATTAAAATATTTATTGTAAAAATTTCCATAGTAAAGTACAAAATAGAGAAGGGCATGTCAACCCACAAATCATGAAGGTGTAGGGACAAAACCAAGAGACCCATCAAATAGGATTGTAGCAATCATATATAGACAAAATTGATTAAGAAAACCTACCATAAATGAAAAAAAACCTAAAAAGAAGACATATATTACATATTTTTTGAGTGCCCATATATTACATATATATAGCAAAAACTAGCAGAGGGTGAGGGACATGAGTGAGGAGAAACAACATTTCCTTATGTGCCTCCATTGTTTCTCCATACAATAGAGCGCTCAATTCTATTTTATGTCCATTGATTGTATTATCCACTAAAGATTCATCCCATTCTTGCAAGGTTCATTTCAAAGAAATTCAAACACAAAGGAAACTAGAGTTTTCCTTTAAAACTTTGTGTCTAAACAAACACCCAACAAAATATTTTTCATTATGTAAGTTATCATCCTGAATGGCATTGTTTAGGGAATGGTCCAAAAAGAACTTATAAAACATAATCCACTACAAACTAAGCAACTAAACCATAATTTTGAAGAAGATCCATAGCATTAAACAAAAATAAAGACACTACCTAAGAGAGAGACATTAACTAGAGAGTTTCATATAGAATTTGGTCACCTACAGTCACCCAAATTACTAACTCCACACGCCAGCAATCAATCTTGAAAATTTTCTTCAGCATTTTGAAAAAAAAGTCCCAAACTCTAAATGTACTCCCTTTTTGGGATGGGATGAATGCTCTCCTATTGATCAAATCGGCCTCCATTGTTACTCGAGTAGAATAAATTAACCAAATATTTAAATGAATCATTCTCTCACAAATATTGAAATAAATTAAAATAAATCCAAGTAAATCTATTATTCCTAGATAATTCAATGAAAATTATGATAAATTAGTTTATATATCAATCAAATTATTTAACATATTTAATCAAATTAGATAAAAATTGAAAATAATTCAATCAATTCATTGATCAAAATAATTAAGAAATCTCATTAAATAAATAAATTAGTTAATTAGGTAATAATAGTAGCCACATTTTAATTGGGTTTTAAACTCATGATACATGATCAAATCCTAGCAATTTATCCATCATATAAAAAATCTATAAATTGAGATCAAATCCATCATTTTATCGTCTCAATTTTGAGCAAGTATATTTTATCTAGTTGGGAAATAAATGTTTTATCATTTGCAAGATATATCCATTTGTCAATATGTATTTCATTATAATTTTAGTTCATTTTTTGTGTAATTCATCTTTTCACTCTATTAGAGGTGATTTTTTAATTCAATTTGAAGTCTACATTTATTTTCCTCAATGTCTCATTTATTTAAATTCAATGCTTACAAATTGACATGCTTGGTGTTGAGAATTGTGTCTCAACCTTGCAAGCTTTTTCCAGAAAATTCTAGGATTTGTTTGTGGTAGTTCTCCACATGTTTATGTGTTGGAAAAAGGTGTATGAGTTGTTAAAAATGTGCCTTGTCCCTATTAGAATATAGAAGGGTTGTTTTTAGAGTATAAACAACTCATTGTATGAATTTAATGGGGGTCTAAACTAGAGGACAAAATTATGGACGAAAATGTTATTTTAACTTGGTTGTTTTTCCATCTTGGAGTTACAAATGACAAGTGGGTAACATGTGGCATGGTTTTTTTGCCCATGGTTTTGGCCCATGGTTTTGTAAAACCACAAATGGTTTTCAAGTTGTAAATCACTATAAAAGGAGGGCTTGGGGAGGTGTTTGAATCATTGAGTTCAGTTTGCAAGACTGGGTGCTAGAAGGAGTCTCTCTAAGTTCGAGTTCAAGTTGTGGTGATGCGCTCCTGTAAGAACTTGCATTGCAAGTGTATTGTAATCTTCTTGATTTGATAATACATTGTGCGGGTTTTGGAGGGTGGGGTTTTTCTCCCGGAAGGGTTTTCCCATGGTAATTACTGTGTTATGTGTTTATTGTGATATTTCATTTATGCATGTTTATTTTTCCATTGAAATCTCTGTAATAGTTAGTTGAATTTGCATAATCGTCCTCTCAAGATTAGCATAGGAAGCGATTCCGCGCACCTTTGCTTCCTTACACTTGGTGGGATGCAAACCCACAAATGCTCGGTTACATTTTATATTTTATACTATTAAAGTATTTGATTTATGCTTTATTTGTTATTTAATCTATGTTGATCACATTTTTCTATAGAAAATTTTGATTCTTGC
The DNA here is from genome assembly GCA_007258455.2 of Sequoia sempervirens. Lineage (NCBI taxonomy): Eukaryota > Viridiplantae > Streptophyta > Pinopsida > Cupressales > Cupressaceae > Sequoia > Sequoia sempervirens. The sequence continues at coordinate 575,818,176 of VDFB02058242.1, read as the reverse complement.
ATTAAGAAAAGAGAATTTCATTATTTTTAATGTTTTTATTGGAATAATGTTTGAGATTCACGAGCTTATTTTCTAAGGAGTTGAGTGGTTGGTCTATTTCTCTCTGATTTAGTTCCCAATACAAGAAATACAAGAAATATAACTATATATCATGCACATCATCAACATACACATAAAATATCACACCCATCATCAACACTACTACAAGAAATTATCCATACCTATGAGCATCCAAATACAAGAAATATAACTATATATCATGCACATCATCAACATACACATAAAATATCACACCCATCATCAACACAACTAATAGTTCCCATATCATATTATCTATGTTCTCATACAAATGTGTCTTCAAATACATCAAAGCACTCATGAGTAAATCCACTCTGTAGAGCATACACACAACTAAAAAGGTGCCCCTAAGGTATTTGTCTCCTATATCTATCCTCTTCGCCTATCCTTCTCTATGGATATGTTCCACTCATATCTACCACCCTGAGGTGATCCATGTCTCAATCCTTGTCAAGGTCACTCCTCCTCTCTACCTATATCCTTTCTCAATGAGCTAGATCTATCACTGCTACTCCCCAAAACACCTACATTTAAATATTAAAAAAATGTTTAATAAATCATACAACATTGATTAAAACTAACTAAACTCTATTGATATTAAATCTATTTTCCTCCAACATTACAAATAATTTTTAATTGATCTAGTTGAAGGAGATCCACGTCAAGATATAGTAAAAAATTATGGGCATAACAATTATATATATTTTTAACATATATAATATGTATGGTTGGATTAGTGAGATATTTATAACAAGTATGCAATGAAGTCAAACTTTATTAGATTTGATTCTTAATATGAGATATTTATTTTGCTTTCCAATCTATAATTTTTTTATGTCTTGGCTATATAATTGAAATTCATTTATGTTAACAACTATTAGATTAAATATTTTTATCCCCAATTATTTTCAAATAATTTTATACTTTAATCTTTGTATTCTTATTCTTTCTTTCATCGTTTCATTTAAAATTTGAACCATTTAAGGATGCTATGTTATAGATTATAGTTGTCTTCCAATTCTTTTTTAATTCTTAATAGTATGAAAATATTATTGATGAGTAGATGAATTATTACAATTTATATTTTAGATTTGTATTCTCTTTATCTAGATATATTATTTACCAAAGTCTAATTGGTTTTTTAGGTGTACTCTATATATATATATAACATGGAAAATGTAGATCATGTTCCACCTGTGCCAGATTCTTTGTTTGCAAATACTAGTAATGAGATAAAAAAATTGAGAGATTCATTAGCACAGGGTGCAAACCTGGGGATATATAGTGAACCATGTATGTTAATATTGCATAGTCTAGAAAAACTAAAAGATGAACTTGAGAGGACTAGTGCATATTCCTCAGATAGAGTGACTGCTATTCTTTCCCGCATGGGGGAAGAAGTACATGGTGACGTTTCCCTTAAACAAATACAAGATAGTGTCACCAAAGAAATGATAAAAAGCACTTGTTTTCCATTTTATCAAAATGTGCGTAAGGTTAGGGGATACCAGGTCACTAGATGTGTCGATCATGATATGGCCTCATTGATCTACCCACGATTTCTCGTAGCACATGGTCTATACCCAAATGATGACCAGATTCCATTGTATTTTGTTCAACAGTTATATGTTGAGGTCCATTTGGGCCTCAAAGTTAACTACCTGGACATTCCACCATATGCTGGTCAGGGGCGTGGTAGGATTGCTGATAGGCCCACCTATCATCGAGCAGATAGACCACCCCCAGTGTTTAGGGCATTGGTTGGTGACAGGTCTCCTGCTCTCACCCCAGCTCTAGCCCCCATAGCAGATGAGGTTGTCGTTGCTTCCCAAAAGGAAGCAATTGACACTATAGGTGACATGCGGCTGCCACCACTAGGATATCTAATGATCGTGTAGGTCAGTATTTGATATCCATACATTCCCGATCCACACCATTTTCAACACAATGGACCACCATGGATCCTTTTACAGTGGCTGGCATCCCTACTCCTACATAGCTTGATGCACTTATAGGAGATATGTCACGCATGACTCTGCATTGTTTGGCTGAGGACCTGTTGGAGGCATATGCCCACATTGCATCAGACAATGGGATCGTTATAGAGCATGTTAGAGACCATTTGAGATGCAGAGGTCATTTAGTTCCAGGATCCCATCACTCTTAGCCAAGCACTAGTGCACATCAGGATCCACCTACAGTTCATACAGCAGCTGCATAGACTATGGGTTTTACTGATATGTTGATTGGTTTTGGTTCATCATCACCAATGCCATCTCACCTTCATAGTCCTCTACATTCATCATTTATGGCACGACATGGGATAGATCAGATGGATGCAGATGTTGATTTGTCACTTGATCGTTTGGTGCATATGGTGGAGGCGACTGTTTTAGAGGACTTAGGTCATCTGATATCAGATGATGTGCATGTGCATGTTTCAATTCTTTTTTCATTATTTTAAAAAAAAAAATTAACTACATATTCATGTAAGTTGATATATATGTGTATATATATTGTTACAGGTGGACATACCTCATTTCACTCCTAGCCTTGGTCCAGATCGTGTGCATGATTAATGTGACTCTGTGGATGAATCTACTATCAGTGGACATGTGAGTTTTACATTTTTATATAATCACACGTGTATATGTACATGCAATATATTTATGTATGCATAGATCTAGATTGATATTTAAAAATACAAGTTCATTTAAAAATAACTTTCATAAAATTTATTTAATATAAATTATATGTATTTAACACATCTTGTACACAATTTTATTTGCAAGGCTCAGCACATCCATTAGAGCAGGACCGTTCTCATTCAGATGGCCATTCGTGTAGGAGTAGACATTCATATTAGGCCATGCATTCTAGATTTATGATCTTTACCACATGTATTTGATTATATGATGATCTTTAATAGTATTTGATATTTGATTATCTCTAACTTATATTTGCTTATATGATATACATACATTTGCTTATTTGTTGATCTTTAGTATTCGACATTTGATGATCTTTAATTTACATTTTTCTTTTATGATATATACATATATTTTCTTATATGATATATACATACATTTGCCTCTTTGCTTATAATATGTGTTATGTTTATATGTATTGAATCCATTTACATATATGTACATGTGTTTGATTATGGTTTAAACATGTTTACACATAATATATGTATGCATTTGCTTTAAATATTCAATATACATACACGTTTTCTTATTTTATGATCTCTTACAACTTACATTTCCTTATATTCAATATACATTTGATCTCTATTAGAATTTTAGGGAAATCAATGCCACTTTATAATTAAGTTCATTCATGTTGATCGCAATAAATATTTTTTTTTAAATGACTTAAGCAACATGAACCATTGAGTTGAGAACAAGATATAATCTTTTTGACAAGTAACTTGAAATTCAATTCAAATTATATCGAGCTATTATACGTTTTACAAGTAACTTGAAATTCAATTCAAATAATTAAGAAAATTTAATTCAAATTATACCTCTATTATACATTTTGACAACTAACTTGAAATTCAATTCAAATATAATTAAGAAAATTCAATTCAAATTATACCCTCTAATATACATTTTTGACACTTTAACAAAATTCTAAAATTACTAGATATGTTGCATGCATACCTATGAATTAAATAACAAAAAACCCACAATGAAATAACTTGTTTGTTTACTACTTGATTCATTTAAACTAGGATCTAGTTATTCCATGTACACTTGAATAATTTTGATTCACTTGGAGCGCAGATTTTGGAGAAGTTTTGCACATTTATCAAGGAGGCAAATATTGAGCTCCAACAACTTTTCATTTTTATCAATCAAGGGAAAAATTTGGAGATAATTTAACCAAGTTGGTAGAGGACTTGTTTAGAGTCATCTTTAAGTTGAAGAAGAAAATGGGACAACAAAGAAAAGAAAAATGCATCTCAACGAAAATTGTCAAAAGAAGAAAAGAACAAAGAGGTTGATCAAAACTTGGAAAATTATCATAGAAAGAAACAAGGTACATGCTTGTTTCTTCTCTCTCTCACTCTCAAGTGTGTGTTTAGGACTTTTAATTTGAAGGTTTCTAACCATCATTGCACTTGAATGACTATAAATACTTTTAAATGTCCTCAAGTCATCTTGCTCATGCAAGTTGCAATGTTTATATGATCCTTGACTCCAATTATTTAAGCCAATTCTTTTTATTTCAATATTTGTCTTTTGTGTCTTTGATCTTTTATTTTCATCACTTCAATGTTCTCAAATTATTTTTATGTTTTATGCTCTAGGGATTCCTCAAGCTCGAGTCAAGCCAAATCTAGATATTGGATCAAACAAATCCGTTGAAGAACACATGGACCTTGAAGTTAGGGAGGAGACCCAATTTCAAACAATGCTTCTTGGAGAGGGGTCAAGATCACTTCCTTCTACTGGTATGGATGATCATATAAAACTAGCACAAACTTCTCTCACTTATAGCTCATCATGTTTTATCAGTTTGTTTGCTTGCATACATAAACTTCACTTATATATTTAACATCATCTCTCACTTTTGTTTGCAAAATATTTTGTGACACATGTGTAGGAAGGGCTCAACAAGGTGAAGTTTTCATGCTCAAGTAGAATATGCAAATCTAGACATTGGATCAAAATGAATCTGTAACTCAAGGCCATGGTCCTTGAAGATAGGGAGGAGGCACAAGTTCAAACAATGCATGTTGGAGAGGGGTGGGGATCACTTCCTCCTACTGGTATGGATGAGCATATAAAACTAGCTGAGAAGGTGGGGAAACAAATTTCTCATAGAAATTTAGATCATTTATTTGAAATGGATATGGAGAAACTCAAATATTATGCCAACCAGCCTTATAATAAGAGAAAGAGGTCAATGAGTAAATCTGTAAATGGAATGATCAATCATCATTTCAATCATCTTGATACACTTGAAAAAACCCAATTGTTATCACATTCAGCATCAACTAAGAAGAAACACATGGGATTACAAAAGGATATTGTTCAAAATGTTAAAAAGGGTTTAGATTCCATTGGGGAAGGATCTCGAACTGTGGATAAGGCCAGTATAAGAAGGGTGATGTTGACATCTATTGTACATCAAGATATAGCAAGAAAAAGAAAAATGTCAACACTTTCAACTGAAATTGGTTATAGTAGAACCACATTGATAAAATATGAGAAAAAGAGAAAGTTTTTGGATGAGAGTTTAGAAGGCAATTGGGAAATTATGTGTAGAGCTCCCCATTCTAACAGGATTGAAGATGTTAGGAACTTGGTCTCAGGTTTTTGGCATGATTAGACTCATCCATCATCAAATACTAGAGATGTTATGAGATACAGGATTGGACCTAGTATTTATGAAAATCATATCAATAAACTTTTGTAATGCATATCCCCATATAAAGATTGGGCAAACAATGTTTCAAAGGTTAAAGCCATATTATGTGAAGATAAACAAGTTTTTTGAAACTTGTTGTTGTTGTTATCATATTGAATTTGATCTTTACTATCAGGTGTTTCGAAAGATGAGAGAAGAAAGATGTGGGTTTCAAAATGCACCTCCTAAACAAGCAAGTTTGTTCATAAAGTCTATATTATGTGATCATGAAAATGGACCTCAAATAAACTACATAAAAGGAATTT
>VDFB02058242.1:575535477-575812314 GCA_007258455.2 Sequoia sempervirens | reverse complement strand
CCCCCTCTCTCTAAATTCTCTCCCTCCTACCCCATCTCTCTCTCTCCTCTCTACCCTTAACCCTTGTACACCCCCTACCCTTTATCTCTCTCCCACTCCCCCCTCTCTCTATCAAGTCTCTTCCTCCTACCCCCTCTCCCTCTCTCCCTTCTACCCTTAACCCTTGTACAACCCCTGCCCTTTATCTCTCTCCTCCCCCTCTCTCCTAAAAATTCTCTCCCTCCTGCCCACTCCCTCTCAGGCTCCTCTACCCCTTAAACCCTAAACCCGTGTACACCCCCTACCCTTTATCTCTCTCCCACTCCCCCCCTCTCTCTCTCTGAAGTATCTCCCTCCTACCAAGGATTAAATTTGATGGTCGACTTTGCCTATCAACAAATTTTTTAATGACGGTTATCTATTCAAGGGTTCCCTTAAAACATTATGATATACCTTAGTGTATGTAAAATTATATATAAATCAAACATATATATCATTATAATTCTATATAAATTTTGACAGTCTATCCAAAATATCTCCTTTTATCTGATACAATCTTCTTAAAATTTTGATTGTATTCTCTAGCAAAAATCTCTAAATACAGTCATATGGCCATCAAATTAATCCCTGCCGCCTACCCCCACTCTCTCCATATCTTTCTCTCAAGTCATCATTTAAAAAGAATATAATTAATATTTATATTAATATTAAAAATTAATGTTTAAAAGAAGGTGTTCGACCGAACATCTTTAGAATGTTCGGTCGAACCCATTTAAAATCAAATTTTTTATTATATGTTATGTGGGTTTGGTCGAACATGGGTTCGGTCGAACCCCTATTTGACCGAACATTTTTTTTTGTTCGACTGAATAGTTGTTTGACCGAACCCACATTTTTTCACCCTCCCCCCTGAGGCACCAAAATTGTTGAGAATTTTTCACTTCGAAGCTCGATTTGAGAATGAAAATGGAGGAGATCTCAGAAACCCAACTAGTATCAGGTTCCCCTCAAAACGAGCTATCCAACGAATATAATTTTAATATGTTTTGATTATATTATCTATATGTTTTTTAAGTTTTATTAAATATAGGTTTTTCACCAAAAACAAAACACTTTGTTCTGCACAAGTGGAAAAATAGAAGATTATCAAAAAAAAAATTTAAATATGAGTGCACCAGATATTGGAGTCCTTGATCCAACCAAAAAAAAAAAGAATTTCGATACATATAGTAAAAGTTATGTGTTATACGGTCTGTTATGTCTGAATTGTAATTGATTTGACTTTGAAACTTGATTAAAGAAAAAATATTCAATAAAAACTATCTAACCAAGTGGAAGCACTAGATATCGGAGTTACAAATCTAAATTTGAAAGAATTGGAATTTTATCTTTCAAGGAAAAAAAGTTATGCGTTATACGGTGTGCGTCACTTTTTAAAAATGTTGTTTTTTGAAAAAAAACCAATTTTCGTGGGAGATGGAAAAAGAAGTGCAATTTGATTCCAAAAAGATTGAAAAAAATATTTTTAGAATCTACAGACAAAATGTGACAAAACTCTAGTTTGCATCATCTTCAAATTCCTCACGGTTTAATCGCTATAGGTGCCCGAATGTGAAGATTTAGTTTTTAAAAAAAAAATCAGTGTCCAGTTTGACCAAAAATTGTAAACCACTATTGTAGGATCACCCATCATAATCATGGATTTATTGTAAATTGACAGTATTTATTTATAATAAAATTTTCCCACACATCACAATAATCTATTCATCATAATTATATTGTATATATTTCCCCTTGCTTTTTATTTTCACTACAAACTAATTGTCATTATATTTTCCAAGTGGTTGTGGGGGCTTCCAAAACCACACATAATTAATTGGGTTGTATTTTGTATAAAACAATCAAAGAGACCTATAATAATTTCAAGATCAACAATCCATATTATGATATATTAACGATTCCTCAAGGTTAACGGCTTTTGATAGCTTTCTTTCCAAAATATTTGAAATATACAGAGAAGTAAAGGTTGAAGATTTTTTTGGGATGTAAATATTATTGTTTATATTTTCTTAAACTTGTTTGCTTAAGTGACCCAATAAAGCATAATTTGTAATGATTAATCTATTATGAATAAAATATCGTGATTGTTCGGGAAATTTTTCTTGGAATAATATTTTTATTTCTTTCATTTATAGTACATTTTTTAAAACAATATTACTTTAATATTATTTTTTTAGTATCACCTAAAAATACTACTAACATGCGGATTTTTGAACTATGAAATAAAAATATTTCCATATCATCCATGATATTCATGATTATTATAACAACTTCTAGGAATTATATGTAAACTATAATGTTTAAGTCAATATATAGATGGGGAAATTAAACTTAATGTTTCTAATCAAATCTCAACACACTTGTTGAAATTAGTTTCATTGAGAACAATATTCAATGTATGTTGTACAATCATTTTGATAAGATCGTACACACTAAGGAATTAAATTGGAAGTAATTCAACTACATATATGATCATTTCCAAAAGGAATATATAGGGGCAAATATCACTTGGAGTGCAAAGATTGTGTGATATTTGATTTGTATTATTCTAATATGTTGAATTTTTTTATTCCCAAGCACATGTAAAGCACTATATTCATCCATATAAAAATGAAGTTTAACATCCACTTGCAAGTAGTAGAGGCAACATTACCAATAAAGAAGCTTATTTTCACAGTTATGTAGCAATAAACTTCAATGTGTTTTCTTATTTATTTTATTGTGGTAAATTTTAGGGTAAATTATAACTTTTACCCCAAAATATGATATGGAAATGTTTTAGATTTTTCATAATATACTAACTAGATATAGATTTTATGGCAAAAATATGATCCAATTAATTTAACTCATGAATGTTTCATATTTTTTAAACTGCAATCTAATTATTTAATGAGTAAATGTTTTGAGCAAGCCAAAGAAGGTTGCATGAGAGTATGATGTTTAAAATAGACTAGGCTTTGTCCTCACTCTCAAACATAATTTTTAAGATCAATTAAACTAAGAGCACATGCTTAGGCAATTCTCATAGAACTTTGTTGCAAAAGAAATTCAAACTTAGTTGCAAGTTGAGTCTATTGAACCATCAACGCCGATATTGGCATGGTGTGACGGTTTATAGGTGGCATGGTGTGACGGTTTATAGGTGGCATTGTTGTTCTTACCACCAAGGTTCAAACCCCGTTGGGGTGGTATTGTTGAATGGTTGTATCCGGTTCATAGCTCCGGTCAAAAGTGTTTACCCCTTGAATTAAAAAAAAAAGTCTATTGAACCATCAACATATTAGATCAATAACAAAAATTCAAATCTTTGTGGCAATTACCTTTACAATCTACGTAAAATAAAGGTTCCTTTTGTAGTAATAAAAATTTCAAAAAGGTAGGCATTATTCACTAGTTGTGAACACATTGTGAAAATGAGATAAATTTAATAATGGTGTAATACATTTATAAATTTTTGTATGTAGTGAAGTACAATAGAGTATTGTTTAAAATTAATTTGAAGCCAATGAAAATTTTAAAGTCAAATATCATAAATTTCCTTAGCAAGGTATATTTCAATTTATATAATAAAAAATTATGGTTATAATTTTTTTTAATTTAAAGTTTAAAATTTAGAGTCTTTCTTTATAGTACAATAAATATTCCAACAATCAATACATGTGACTGTATGCACTCTATTTTTCATTTCTAGACATGAATTTTAAAGCAAACAAAAAAACCCACGAGACACTAAATTTAACCAAGTCTATACAATGCAATAATAAGGAAATATAACCGAGCCCATATAATACAACAATAAATGGAATGCAATTTTTGAGAGAATGTCAACACATATACGAGTTTAAAACAATAGAAATAGTGTTCATTTCTTTTTCATAGTTTAAAACTACTCATTTAATTTGGGAGAGAGAATGGTAATTGTGACTCATGAGACTTCATGATTAGTAAGTGGATATGTTTATCAGTGATCTATTTACAAAATTGCATTCATTTTGTATCATCTACAAACAATCTAAGAATTTAACTATATGAAAATTAACTCATCCAATTGTTAGTTTATTTTTTTGTTTTAATAGATATGAAGAGAATTGACACCCAGTGTCTCAAAAATCAGGTGAAACCCCTATAAACCACACCCACTGGTTAACTGAATGACCAGATAAATCATATCTGCTATGTCAGAAAAACCATGAACCTCCAAAAATCCGAAAGTAAATTACATGCTCTCACACTCAATACCAACCAATTGATCTAACCCCCAAAAAAGAAAGATTCAATGTACAGCATTTTTTATTTTATTTTTAAAATTTTCCCTCTTCCAAACACAAGCAGTCACTCAACTCTAAAGAGATGCCTCTCTGGACATTAAACAATTCTATGGGTCTTTCGAGGTCGCTTCCAAAAGAACAAAACCATAATTGCCAATGTGGGATCCGCTGTATGTATCTAGTATACACTCATTACAAACAAACAAGGAATGTCCTTAACCTATTTGCATAGAAAGAGCTTTGCTCATCGATGAACCCAACCCCCCACCTTGTCGAGAACTTCGTTATACACAAAGTCAATAATTGTCTTCACCCATTTTGAATTCAATGCTAAATACATCCTGGCTCTCTCCATATACCCAATTCACCATCACAGGCATTGGGAAGAACAGGTGCTGTAAACATGGTGATGGAGAGGTCTGATGTCTCTTTATCTGTAAACACTGAAATGGGTCAACAGGGAAGCAAAAGCTTGAATGCCCGCCACACTCTCAATGATCTCTTCAAGAAAGATCCTTTACGTAAAGACTATTTAGTACCTTCTACCAAAGCTGATTTCATTCTGAGAAAAATCAGCATATGCATGGTCATTTATGATCACTCTGTGATGGCCAGGAGTATTGTAGAAGCCAGGGAAATCAAGCGCAACACCCTGCTGGACATATTCGACTTCATCAAGCAAGAAAAAACAGAGCTCTCACAAGAAGTCCTCAAAGAACTCTTTAAAATGTTTTCAGTCAACATCTTCAGAGGCTTGGCACCCTTTAATGGGGATAAGATCAAGAAGGGCATGCTATTAGTTGCAATGGAATCTGATGAAGAAAAGACAAATTATGAGCCTTCATGGCCTCATCTACAAATTATCTATGATGTACTGTTACAGCTTCTGTTGCATACAGAGCCTAAGAGTTTGTCAAAGGAATCCTTGTTGGACAAGACCTTTGTGATGAGGCTTCTTGACCATTTTGATTCAGAGGATCCAAGGGAAAGAGACGTTTTGAAAACCATCTTTCATAGAATCTATGGGAAGTTCACCTCCTTGAGATCTTTCATGAGGAAGGCAGTGAACAATGTGTTTTTTCAGTTTATATTTGAGACTGAGAGACACAATGGGATTGGAGAACTGTTGGAGATTATGGGGAGCATTATAAATGGATTTGTGGTGCCTCTCAAAGAGGAGCACAAATTGTTTCTAACCAAGGTGTTGATTCCATTGCATAAACCCAAGTGTGTGGGCACTTATCATACTCAGCTGCAGTACTGTGTATCTCAGTTTGTGCAGAAGGACTGCAAACTGGCAGATGTGGTGATCAAAGGGCTGATCAAGTTTTGGCCTGTGACAAACTGTCAGAAAGAGTCTTTGCTGCTTGGAGAGTTGGAAGAGGTGTTGGAGTATACAGAAGAACCAGGGTTCACTAAGTGTGCTGTTCCTCTGGCTAGACTTCTTGCAAGGTGTCTCACTAGCTTCCACTCACAGGTGACTTTGTTTCTCTTCTTTTTCTAGTTGTTTTTCATTATGCTCTTCATTTTCTTCTCTAATAGTTAAGAGGTGGTTGGAAACTTTGGATTACCATGTATAGAGTGTTTATGTCTTTCCCCATATAGATTCTGATCACTTTAGCAATTGTAATATAAAGTCTCAATTTGTTTGAGTGGAGTGGGTTGGGGGAAGTTTAGTAGATGAGAGAAGTTTAAATAAGGAAGAGCTTAGAGCCTTTCTTTATTTAGGATTCAAGGATTTAAGCGATCCTGATCTCACAAGAGTTTGCTTTAACAATTATAATATGTAGAATATCTTAGAGTTCCATTTTAGGTGGTTTGGGAAAGTTTAATAGAGGAGAGAAGCTTATAAGAAAGAGCTTAGAGCCTCATTTTATTTAGGAGTCTAATTCACATAGTTTTCGGTCTATTTTCTAAAGGATAACAAAATAGATTGTATGTTTTTTTTTGTCTATATTATGATAAAATATATAGTGATTTCATATATAAATATAGAGTAATTTTGGGTTTTTTTTAATGAATAGAGTCTATATTATCATTTATAAGATAGTGACTCACATATTTAAAAAAAGGTGGGTGGAAATAGTCACAATCTAAAAGTTCAAATGGGACAAAAATCCAGAACAAAACACAGTTACATTAAATCACTACACACTGAAAGCAAGAGTATTGTGGGGAGGAGATTGATCCGGGTCATCTAGTTTACCCATACATCAACAGGATCCAAAAAGTCCACAAGAAGATCCCATCCATCATTGTCTTAATTATCATTACCATCTTCTATCAATTAGTTTTAAATTTTTATTTAATTTATTTTTAAACTAACTTTTATCAATTAACAATTGAATCAGGTCCAATAATTATCTAAATTCTTAGATCACAAGATAAACAAAAGTTTTCTATAAGTTTTCTAACACAATTTTAAATACTTAGATTGCTTAAGCAACTCATTGTTTATAGAAGTACTAAAATCATTGTGTATAACTGATAATGTGGGTGTAATGTCTGAAAGGTAGCAGAGCGAGCATTGTATATGTGGAACAATGAGCGCTTTGTAAATTTGGTATCAGCAAACATGGCAGATATGTTACCAATGGTGATAGCTGCAATAGAGAAAAACATCAAAGATCATTGGAACCTGTCCATTCAAGAACAAACTCTGTGTTAAAAAAATGCTAGAAAGCATGGATCCAGAAATGTTTAAAAAATGTCTTCATAAACTTAAAGAGCAAGAGTCCAACTCCAGTCATTTGAGAAGGAACAGGGAACATGATTGGAAAAGATTAGAGATCATGGCTACTTCAAACCCTTCATCAGAGCCACTTAATGGTTTTGGTAATCCTCTCATGTCTATTGAAGTGAAATAGGATTGAGTTATTCCTTTACTGTTAAGAGCAGGTGGTTTTAATGATCACAGGAGATGACTTCGATGTGAACATTACCTTTGTAATGATCATTCACATGGTGATATTATGGTGGTTATAATTTTAATATTGGTCTGTGCTACACAAGTCAAATGTAATTGACAGTAACATCATATGTGGTACGCTTGGTTACAAGACAAGATCAATTTATCATACAAACTTTTGTATGATTACTTTCTTTCATATGGGTTATGCATGTTGTCTAAGCAAAAGAAAAATGAGTGATTGGGACACATGCTTCTGCACAATATGATTTCTCTGGTTTTAGCCAATAAATAATTTTATATTTCTTTCTGGGAGGAGGGGTTTTATTATAGCTTTTTGTTGTTTTATCTTGTTGGTAATGGAGGTATAAATTAAAATTGTATAAATAATCAATTGTTTTGATTAATAGTTAAAAGTTAAGGTCTTTCTACCAAAATCATTTGGAGTATAATCTTCGTCTCATTTCTTTAAAGCAATGTCGATCTCATTTCTTATTTATTGTATTTCTAGAGGATGTGAACCTTGGTAGATGGTGTAATCGAGGAACATACCATCACCCTCACCAATTGTGCTCAACCAATTAAACTACACTTTTCGTAAGTTTATATCTTTGAAAATAAGGATAATGTTCAAATACATACTAGCAATAAGAGTCCTCTAAAATGTTCTAGACACTCTTTCTAATGTTTTGTTTATTTTTAATTTATATAGGGAAAAGGAATCAAGCATTGTGTACCCTATTTTATACTTTTTAAATTTATTATCAGTTCACTAATTGGAATTATCATTTAAATTTAAGTTTTGAGGTCTACATCATCAAATATGGTACTACATCTACATGTTCTTATTGAGGTGTTGTAAAATACAATGAAAAAAGTTAGTTCAATAGTTGTGCATTAAGTCATATCTTTTTTGTGTGCCCATGTAGTTTAAATCTAAGATTTGAGGTTCACACCATCAAATACAATGCTAAATCTTCATTATTTTATTGTGATGTCCTAAAATACAAAGAAAAAAGTTAGTTCAATAATTATACATCAAGTAATGTCTTTTTGATGCACCCATTTAACATCACACAATTTAATTATTTTATGTGACTTGTTTGAAAATATTGTTTCACTTAATTTTTATTAATGCGAGTCAACAAGTCACAACCAATAGTATCATGATATTATGTAACTAATAAGAAAAAATAAATAGTCTTTTAATACCTAGTACACTTGTAGCTATTGGATCAACTATTTGATTTTTTCCTTAATACCTTCACCTTCAAAATCCTTGATTATATTAACCTATATTTTTATTAAAATTCTTTCAATAATTATTATGTGACTAATATACAATATGATTTTATTGCAAAGTTGGAAAAAATATGTTCATCCAAAATATAATGAAAGAAAAAAAAATTAAACAAATATTATTAACAAGAAGCAAGAAAAAAAAAATCTCTACAAACATAATATAAAGCAATTCTAGAAGTCTTTCCGAGGAAAACTACAATTGAATACCATACTAATTTTAGCAATGGGAATTGGTATTTTAAGCAATTATCTATTGTTCTTGTTAACATTGATATCACTATTAATGACACAAAACTCACACATCAATGAGCCTTTTCTTGGAACACAATATCAAAGTTTGGATCTAAGATTGAAAAAATTTAAGGTGTTAAGTTGAAATTCATAAGATTGATAGCTTCGTTCTTGTTCCACACAAACCTATTTAATTGTTCACTAAAAAAGTGATTCCATAAATAAATGGATTGAAATATTTGTTGTAGTTATTTGTGAAGTTAGATCTACAAAAACAAGCATTCTCATTACAAAATTACTATGATTTTCCTTTTACTCGCCAAATATTTTTGGAATTATAAACTAGAAAATACAATTAGCTATGTTGATGATTTAAAACAACACATTTGATGTAGAATTGGATATCCTTGTTTTGATTGATAATGTCAGATTCACACATGTAGAGCTCAAATGTGTAAACAATTTTAGAGAAGGTTGGATCCTATCTAAGTTATAAATTATAGTGAAAAGGGATAGGAGGAGAAGGGTACAAAAATAACAAAAGAAGGTAGTTATACATCAAAATGATGGATCAATTGGATCCCCTCTACAACATTCAATCATCTACTTATTCTAAATATAATGAATGTGGCCCAAGATGGCTTATCTTGCTTAAAATTAAGGACCATAAGCAAACAACCATGACAAATAATACATGAAGACAAATGGAACTCTTTGAGGCAAGTTGTTAATAAACATAAGAAAATACTATGCATTGATTTATAGACAAACAAATTATTTATAAATAGGGTAAACCCTATGTTTGTATATTAAGACAACCTTTAATTGTTTATCCATAAGGGGAATTTGATGAATGAGATCAAAGAGCATGCCAACCTAAACATGAGCATCTTTATTACCTATTACTTGAATTGAACACTCCTCATATGGTGAAGGGGAAGTATTATGTTAAATTAAAGAGATCACTATAAATTTTCCTACTTACATGCTAAACGCTCTATGATATTTTTATAAAAGAGGGATTAGATTAAAACTCATACATTGAAAAATTCACTACATTTCTACTAACTTCTTAGGGAAACATCGAATCCAAAATTAAATATCTTCATCTATTGGGTGTGGCCTTAAAAAAAGGCATGTAATTGGTTGGCACAATCTACATTTGATATTATTTTATTTCTACAATGGCACTAAAGCAAGGGTGGCAACCAATTAGAGGATTAAGGGGCAATGCCCCATATGTGTTCTAAGGATAGTTACCTAAAGAAAAATACAAATTTTTTTATCAAGAATGTATTATAGAATGCACAAACTAAATGTTTTTGAAGAATTATACACATGAACAACAAGAATAAAGTGGACTTAAAAATGCCTTAAGACAATGTGGGTAATCAAAGATGACATAGGAGATAAATCACTTAAAAAGGTATAATAAACTATCTATTCACACCACACTCTAGAAGTCATCTAAGACAAACTTTACCACTAACAAGAATCGAAGGATGTAAGCCCAAGTGCTAGTAGAAGAATTACTATCAATTTGGGAAATTCACTTGGTATTCTCCACTAATGAAGAAACTCATCATAACATAAAAGGTAAGAAATTTTTTAGTGGGGCTTATTTTATCATCAGCTTCAAAAAATAGATATATTCACATCATTGGATCTTTGGAGATGGATATCCAATGGAAGACAATCATGCTAGGTGAAAAGGCCTCTCAAAAAAAATTAACCAAAGAAAAGAACCCATGGATGAAGATACTTCTATTAAAGAAAAGATGATTTTTTTGGTAAAGAAACAAGGAAAGATGTACCATCCAAGCTAAATTTACATAAAAATTGAAGATGATGAACTTATTCAATTTAAAAACACTAAGTGGGTCAAGTTGCATGCTTGGAAAAGTGGGAACTAATAACTAGAAAAAAAATGTTCATAAAAGGGGCAAGGAATTCAATAAAAGTTTTTTTTAAGGGAGATTTCACTCCAAGAGTCTTCTTATGTGGATCTACTTCTAGTCTCATTAAAATCAACTACACAATCCAAAAATTAAGCCTATGACCAATAATAGATAATAAAAAATATTATGATCAATCCACATATATACCAATCATTTGAAAATCTACATGTAATAGACAAAAGACTCATTAGAGAGGTAAATTAACCCACTACATACTATTACCATAGTTTTGAACTCCCTTTTGGAAACTATGTATGTTTTTGCAAATGTGTCTTATCATAAAGTGTCAGCTTATTAATTGGTTTCTAGAACCTTATTGGGTTTTGCCTTGGTTATCACAACCTTGTTTCATCCCACCTCTTTCATGTCAAAGCCTAATAGTGCCCCCGGTTGGCTTACTCAAAGTTTCTCAAAACTATGTTGGCACCCAAAATGGTTCTCACAACCTAGCCAAACATCAATGTTAAAAGAATAGTTGAGTACATGGCCAAATTTTAGAGTTTTGAAAAGTTCTAAAAGTTTCAAAACCTTTGTTGGGCTTTGAAAAGGTTTTGAAAACCTTCCTTTTATCCAATTGTATATTGTTCCAAGCTTTGTCAAGTAAAATTTCATTCTCAAAAGGTGACTTTTCAAAAGTCTTGAGAAAATTTAAGTTAGAAAAAACACTTAAGAACTTTATGTAGGTTTCAAAACCTATGTCAAGTCCTTACAAGGTTATCGAAACCATGACTATCACCAAAATAATTCATGTGGTAAAGGTCGGATTCTTTGAAGAATGTTTTAATAGAGACTTTTGGGTGACAAAGAAGGTTTTGAAACCTTTGTTGGACTTCGACGAGGTTCTCAAGACCAATCAATTCTCCAAAAAGCTTACATAGTCATTCTCATTTAAATTTTTAAAATTTCAAAGATTGGCACAAGATGGGAAAACTGACATGTGCCAATTATTAAGGGTAACATTAATGTTCATCTACTACTTTCAAACATTAATTGTCGATGCCTATACAGGAAGTATTTTTCCTAAAGAATTCATTTTAATGAATATTTGGAAGCAGATTTCATAGGTGAAAAAAGAGAGAATTGTAAAGGAATTTGAGAAAAAATTCTTGCAATATCCGAGAGAGGTATAGTGGTTCTCATCTTAAGCCTTGGCTTGTCATAGAACAACTCAAGAAAACTTTGGCAGAGTTGGAAGAATTGGGTGTTTTTTACGTAGCTTGCACAAGAGAATTTGACTATTCTCATACACGAATTGCGTCTACACTCATTGGAATTTTGTTCATCATCAAGTTTAAGTATCTAGGTTATGAAAAAAAATTAGGATTATCAAGCACACTTTCAAAAATTGGGGATACAAAATTAGGGCATATTAACTTAGACAAATTTTGGGAAAGGATTGGGAAAGAAGATAGATCCCCAATTACTCAATGTTTGATTGAAAGCGGATTGTTACAAGCCACAAACTTTCCTATAGCAGTGCAGTATACTGACTTGGTCTTAAAATGCATTAATAATTACGACCCCCATGCTAGAGAAATCAAGACAAGTGATAATATACTGGTGGTAAAAATCAACAGAGATACCTTCACCTCATGTCTTAAAATACCAGAGAGAGAGGCATATACAAACTTTGATTTCACTTCTTCTTATTAATATTTTCAAGAGAAGAAATGGATGTATAAGAATGTTATTTCCTTGAGAATGGTTTTCCACTCCAAAAAGAGGTAAATTTTAGTTGCCCAAAAAATTACACAGAACTCATTTCATTGATGAAATTTTTGACATGATTTTTCTATTGCATAGATTGAAGGGTAGTGAAAGGGTTCATGACTTTGAAGATTGGATATATTTCTTCATATAGATAATCATCCATGGTCAACAGTATCTTGATTGGGCTCAAATTATATGTGATCAATTGCACTCTATGACAATTCACTTTCCTCTAAACAAATCTTTCAATATGTCTTCCTACTTGTTTTATGCCATCGCCTATACAAGACCGTGGCCAGGCTTGAGGCCAATTGAGGTATAGGATGAAAATGTTCAAATATATGATTACTATCACAAACTTCAATTGGAGAGGAGCTATAAACACTTTAGAAGGGAAAATGATGCTTTTACCATGAGGATGGTAAGGGAGATACAAGGGGATATAGATCAGAGGATATCTCCCAAAGATGCACGATTGATTAACATCTATGGTAGCCATTTCATTCAATTCCAAAGGTTCACCTAAATTAGGTTTGGGGGATTTGACGGAATCCCCTACAAATTTCCCAAATATACGGAAGATCAATTTGTCTTAATTGAAGTGTGCAAACAAATTACAGAGGTGAACAAAAGGTGCCAAGAGAGGAAAAAGGTAGGTGTTCAATTTCCCATTGGCCTTGGTTATTATTTTTGTAATTCAATGTTTGATGCCCTTAATATTGAAAGGGATTTGGCTAGATATATAATTCAATTCTATAAAAGGAGTTCTTCCCTTTTGGTAGTAAGAACTTTGTTAAGATAACTTGCAACTAGGGTCTGGTTTTCATCATATTTCACATCTACAAGACTACTAGGAAGATTGTGTAGATGAGTATGAGGTCTGCAAAAGGAGCTGGATGAGGTTGAATTTAAGGAAAATAGTAACATTCAAATTATATTGGGATATCCAAGGTCTAGATGATGATGATTTTGATCTATCGGATCTAATTTATTCTAATCATATACAGATGCAACCAATTATTTTTAGACTAGAGCATTAAGGAGATGGAAAATATTGATGCAAAAACTATAGTGGTGCTTAAGAGAACTCATGAATGGGTAGCAAGGAAGACTATAGAGAAATAAAATGCCTCACCTCCTAAGTCACAAGGCACTCAACATCAAGGAGAGAGTAGCCAAGTACCTTCATCATCTAGTATACAATCATTATCTATTCAACAAATGACATCAGGAGGACAAGAAGATGGTGATGGGGAAACCCCAAAGAAAGGTTTCCCAGAGAGGACTTGTGGAGAAGATGCTCCAAAACAAACATAGACAGATAGAGATAAATAGGTCACAGAGGAAGAAGAAACAATCAATGTATCTTCTTCCCCTTCATAGGCAAGTGTTCCTTCTTCTCTTAATTCTCCTCCTCCTTTGAATGAACCACAAAATTCTCCTAAGATAGGTCTTACTCCACCCTCTTCTCCTAAAATGAGAACTTTTGATACTCCCCCTCTTAAGAGAGTCTTGTAATTTACTTCTAGTTCTAAATCTATGGCTACACCTATTTCCACTTCATGGCTAGAGAAGACTATATTCAAGAAAAGAAAGACAGCTCAACTTAATCTTCCTAAAAAAATTTAGTTGGTCAATTAATTCATAGAGCTTCTAAGCCCAAGAAACTAAAGACTACATCTAGGTTGTTGGAAGATAACAACACTGGGAATATGTACGTAGAAGTAGCACACCCCTCAATGCAAAAAGAAGCATGACAAGCAATTTCTAGTGATTTCAATATCACTAGAGTTAATTTAGGACCTTCAACCAAGGATTGAGATGTATAAAATTTCCAAGTGACGACTACTAGGTTGGTGGAGAGAACGGCTTAAGACAAACAAAGCAAGGATGAGTTGAAGCATCAAGTGGGGATTTTGACTGATTCCTTGAAATTTATATTAGATCTATCTCCCAACCAATTAGTCAATCTAGTGTCACATTTGATCTGACATCTTCTATAAAAAAGGAAATGATGAATAAGATGCAATGCTATAAGGCCTATGGAAAGGTCATTGAAGAATGGGCTGCAAATATCTTTACTAAAGGAACCAAATTCATCTCTGATATGAAGAAGACATGCAAAGATATTGAAATATTGACAACCAAAGTTGATAAAGAGATTGCTACTTCCAAGCACGAAGAAACAATTTGGGTGAAAATTGATAGTGATTTCAAAGGAATGTTAGAAATGGGTACATATAAATTGGCCAGTGAGCAAATTTTACCAAGTGCTAATGATAATAGATGTGTTATGTGGAAGAGGAGCATCAAATGGAAACTTTTTGTTCTGAAACAAAATATATTAGAACAAGGCAAGGAACTTAATGAGTGTAATAAAATAAGGACGGATATTTAGAAAAACCTTTTAGTCATCAAAATTCATCTCAAAAATGAGGGAATCCTAATGATGAAGAAGAGGAGATGTTGAAGGGAAACTTTAAAGGAATAGTTGAGAGCCTCTGTGACAAACAAAATTCAACCTAGAAAGCATGAGAAGGCTCAGTGGCATTAACTTGGCATTATTCCAATTTGGTGGACATGCAACAACATACTCAAGGAAGATCGAGGCAACAAAAGCTAACAAGGCTCTTTAAAAATTACAAACTAAAAATTCTATCATCTCTTAGCATGTTGACATGCCTCCTGTAGTAAAGGCGTTTTGTGCCTACCAAGCCAAAGTTGTCGCAGCGGATGCCCAATTATTTGGAGGAGTTACCAAAAATATTCCACCTCAACAATAATCTTTCATTTTCTCAAATATTTCATATAAACTTTTATGTTTTATTGAAGTCGAAAAGATTTATATTTGACGACTATTTCAAGAATCAGTTACTCTAGCTTCCTTATATGTGTAATATGATGCAATTGAAAACTCTCTTAACAATTTTGGAATATAGATACACAAAACTAGAAGTCTTACGTCTATGAACATATAGTTTTGGATCATTGAATGAATGAATGAAGTTATCATAATCTATGTGTTTTGATTAATTTTTGAAGTTATTGCATTTCTTTATGAATTTATAATTTCTATTATTTATTTGATCCATTTTTGTTTCAATATTATCTTTGGTTTAAAAATTTAGTTACATTTCATGGGGTGTGAAGTATTATGTGTGTTATACACTTATATGATTGTAATTTATCTAATGAAGTTCAATTTTCTAAAAACAAAGTAGAACAATTTGAAGTTCAGAGAGAAACTATTTCCCATAGAAATAGTTTACTCAACTGTCGACAATTGATATGCATTTAATTTGGGTAATAGAGTTAAGAATTTGAGTTTTGAGAAAGTGCATAATCCATTAACCAACACATACAAAAATGGATACTAAAATTCACCATGAAGAACAAAGTACCAACAACCATCTACCAAGAAGGGTAAGACCCACCAGCACTCAAGAGGTAAAAATGAGGTGTGCTAGAACCCATAAGGTAAACAAGATATCTACCGATTCTTGGGAGGAAAAATAGAGTTCTATTAGAACTCATGAGGCAAAAGAGAGATCCTCCAATACTAAAGAGGAAAAAAAGAGGTCCTTTGATAGAAAAAAAGATATATAACAAAAAAATAGGATTCAAATTCAAGAGGGAATTCACTAGCATACAATTATTTATAACTTCATAACACAATCCACCTATTACAACTAGAAAAATCACTTGCAACCAACCACCAACACTTAGAAGGACAAAAGAAGGATCCACTACCTAGGAAAAGGAATATTAACCAATAAAAGAGGTAATTAATTTGAGGTGCAAAAACTAAAATATGCATGTGAATATATGTACATTATGCACAAGCATCCTTATTACCAAAAAAGGTAAAATATACCCACGAACACTATTGTGATTGAATGCATTAATAGGTAACAACAAGTAGCTACCTCTTATAATTAGTTAATGATAAAAAGTGATCTTAGAAGCTCTAAAAAATCACTTAAGGTGATGCACAAATAAAAACATGACTTGAATTTCTTCACTACTCTATTCTTGAACCATATAAATTTCCCTGCTTTAAATTACTAATTGAATATCATACAACAAGAATTGTCATTTTTTAGTGGGTTGGCATGTAGAAGGTTGAAATATGAAAGCTTGTCATGTGATGCACCTTCCTTCAAAAAAAAATACATGAAATAAATGGGGAACCACCTATATTTGGTTTCAAGTGCACATGAATCCATAAGACCATAAAAAATCTTTCAAGTGGTTCGTGCTATAAATGGAACCCATGCTATTGTTACTAGAATCTAAGGAGAACACCTTCACTTAGAATTAATGTTTTTTAGGGGGTGCACATCCTTCTTCTTCAATAATTATGTTTATCAACACATCTTAAAAAATGATAGTCCATAAAAACTCCTTGGGATAAAGGAACAACTTGTCCTTGCTACCCAACACATTTAGTAAGAGAAGGGAGTCTCTAAAATTAATAAATAATGTGACTATGGATCTACTAAATATATCTTTCTTGGTCTCAAAATCCTATTTATGTATGTATAGTTAGTAGATCATAGGATAAGTAGCAAAAGATTATCTTATATGAGGCATAGATGATTTAGAGTATGTTGCTTGTAAGAGGGGGTTTGTAAATGGAATAGATAATCTCCATCACTCTATTTATGCTTTGTATTTCTACCATTGATAGCATGCTTCATATGCATGCTCATATTTTATCTCATCTAATTTTCTCTTATTTTTTTCATATTTACAACCATGGCCTCCTTGACTTGAATTGTTTGGTGTATGTCATTCATAACATTTCTTACAAAATTCCAACGAATAATATATAGCTAAATTCTTCATTTGGAAAATATAAAAGCAAACATAGGGGCACTAATATTATATATTTAACTATTATATTGGATTACTATACTATGAACTATCTATGTTAGGACTAATTATTGATTCAATGCATAGATTTACAAAACATTAGATGGAATGGCAGGGCCCTATGAAAATTATTTTGATATCATGGAGTCACGAGGTGAATGAGTGTCCTACAACAAATAAAATAATTGTTACTTCATCAAAAACCATATTATTAGTGTAGTGGGTATGAATATTTAGTAAATAAACATTCAATATTTTCACCCTAAATATTGAAGATTATAAAGTTGTTCAGTATTTTCCTCCAAATATGAAGTACCAACAAAAAAATTGAGAGCGTCTAGAATGAATTCCCACCAAGAATGCTTGAAATTGTTGATGTTCCAAAATGACAAACCCAACACAAGGTCAAATATTCCAATTCCAAGTGATAGCATTAGATGCCTACACACAATTCAAATGCATGAGAAACTTATGGAAAAGATCAATTTATATAGAAGCTAAAAATTGTAAGGAAAAGGGATAGGAGGGGAAGGGTAAAAAAGAAAAAAAGAAAATGCAGTGACGCACCACAATAAGAGATCTAAGGGTCCACCTCCACAACATTCAACAATTTATTTATTCTAAATATAATGCCTACAACCAAAGCTAGCTCAACCCACTTTTGTTTGAGAGCCATATGTAAGCAAGAATCATACCTAAAACATCATGATTGTAGGCACTCTTTGAGGTGATTTATTAAGCAACATAAGTAGAATCTATACATTAATTAATATACCCAAATATTATTCTAAAAATGGGAAATATATATTTGTAGATAACCAAAAACAGAAAGGAAATAAATTTAATCATTAGTCCAAAATGGGAATCTAACATTTCATGAGATCAAAAAGTGTGCTAACCTAAAAATGGACATCCTTATCAGATCCCTATAAGGTCAAAATTTTCTTTCAATGTAATTTCTACCTTGCATTTTTGCGCTCATTTTAGTGACCATCTCCTTAGTGTGTTGTAGTAAATTTTTACCTAAATTAGGAGTATCCTATGTTCAAAAAAAAATGTAAGTTCCCTAGACCAAAACAACCTACCCCCAAAAACATGTCCCCTAATACCCCAAAACCTAAAAAATCCATTATGCAAAGACTTTTACATCTTACAACACAAGTGTATAAGTCATCTATGACCCCTAACACAAGAGTCCAAGTTTCAAAAGTAAATAATTCTGGTTTCCTACCCATTCATTACCTTAAAATTACTATTTCCAATGTTCATGAGCATGAAACTTAGTATAGGTTTATTTACAAGACCATTTTCCGCACTAGGGGAGAGGGCCCAGTAGTCGTGCACCCTAACTTTGCGCTTCTAATTATCCTACGTGGAAATTTCAAATCACTCCCAATTTTTTATAGCGGCTTACTTGGCAAGTTCTCTGCTTATAACTAAGGTTTTAGGGCCACATCATCAAATATGATGCCACATCAGCATGCGTTTTTGTCAAGGTGTCGAAAAAGGCCCCAAAAAATAGTGAGACCAATTCTCGTGCATTACATCATGAGTAGTTGAGCGCTGATGTGGTATCACATGATTGGTTGCTTTTTAGATCAAAAGCATACATTTTGTTTAATTATGGGTAGTCAAATCACAACTATTGGACATTATATAAACGACTATTGGGTATTATATGTACGATTGGGTGCACGACTATTGGACCCTGCACGACTATTGGGCCCTCTCCCCTAATCATTCATAACTCATAATTGTGAAAATTCAATATCCTCTCTCCTCCTCTAACACAAGCAAATTGTGGGATTGTCATTAGAGAAACATGGCAATAAGGTCAAGTTTAAAAATCTAAAATTTATGAAGTTAACTTGACAAACCAAGTTAGGGATACTTTGTATTTTCCTTTCCCCTCTTTCATTGCTCTATCTCCCCAATTTATGAGCATTATAAAATATTTTTCCTAGATCCATAATCATTCTCAAATCTATAAACACCATCCATTTTCATCACAACTAAATCTTCTTTTCCATCTCTTGTGTATCCTCTTGTGATCATTTCCACACACCTTCCATTCCTAGGATCATTTTACACACACTTTCAACATGATATTTTTACCTTCTAGGATTTAATATTGTGATCACCATTATTGTACCCCCAATTATCACATTTTCACTAGATCTACAATTTCCACTACATATATATTTCTTGTAATTATTTTATGATTTTTTTGTATTAGTGTACATAGGATAAGATTTCTTATGTAGGCATCTACTTGCGTAAGTTGTACTTGCATCATGAAACTTGTACTTTCCTTATTTGGTGGATATGTACTACACATTTGTCTACATCTCCTATTATATAATATTAGTTGTGCATTTGTATCTCTTGGTGGTGCATCCTATATAAACCCACCCCTTGTACTTGTATGAGAATCTCATTATATTGCATCCTTTTAAATATATTTGTTTCTATATTGGAATATCTATTTGTGTTGTTTTCTATTTTGGCATGTCAATGTCATTAATTTTTTAGA
This sequence comes from Sequoia sempervirens, assembly GCA_007258455.2. Lineage (NCBI taxonomy): Eukaryota > Viridiplantae > Streptophyta > Pinopsida > Cupressales > Cupressaceae > Sequoia > Sequoia sempervirens. The sequence continues at coordinate 575,792,490 of VDFB02058242.1, read as the reverse complement.
GGTCTACTCATTTGCATGTCTTACATGGTATCAAAGAAATTGGTGACTTCACTTAGATTACCCATATCTATAGAGGATATAAGATCCTCCTTATAGACTTAATATTATCTTTTCTTGCATCTTTAGATTATTTGGAGAACTAGATAGTTAGAGATAAAGATTAGGATTAAGGGATTCCAATTTTTGGCATCATTTTTTAATGCGTCTAGTGAATTGTGGAGTGGTTGATAGAGAAAATCATTGTATCTAGATGATCTAACATTACTATTTTTACTTATTTTTTTATAGATTTAGCTTCATATGTAAGATTTATAGTGGTCTATGTAGTGAATCCTTCAATACAGACAACAAACTTATCCTACATTACAATTTGATCAATAAAATGCCCCACAACATTTATAGGTCATCCTACTTTCATCCATTTTGGTTTTTTGTGTGGCCTCATACAATTATAATAAGTTTCTAAGTCCTAAATAATGTGCATCATCCAATACTCAAGGCTAGATCTAATTTGATATACTTCATGAATTTATAAAGGAAGGGGAAGGATTTCATTTAAAAGCCTTGACATCATGACAAATGATGGTGTGGTCATATAATAAAGTAAAAGGTGCTCTATATAAGTATTATCAAGCCCCAATTCCTTTACTGATTTAAACTAATTTGTAACTTAACTAAGGCCATATGGCATGCTCCCAAGGATTCCAAGAAAAGAAAAGGGATAACCACAACAAAATTAGTGTGGGACATCTAATCTACCACCATCAAGTTTGTTTGACGATTGACAAGATGCATACCATTGAAATAATTAATTACCCCTCTATGTATCTTGACTATAATTTTTGATATGTGTGGCTTCCCCATATAATCCTAGGGTGGTCTACAATTCTAGAGTATTAGATGCAAGTTCAATCACATCTAGAACTCAAGCTTACTAGAAAGGTAAAGGTGAGCATTCATGGCTAGTGACTATACATTTTTAAAATAAGAAAGTATCACCTATCAAGGCCCCAAAAAGTGTAGTAATAGGTGGTGAATTTAATGAACTATATATTAAAGATCACATAGTTGTGCCCAAACAATGACAAGAAAAATGAAGGCGTGAAAATTCACAAAACGTCTTTTCCCTAGTGGATTTTAAATTTTAAATGTAATTTAGGTGGGAAATCATTATGGGTTTAGTTTTCTAGTCTATAAATAATGGCCTATATATCCATTCAAACTAAATAACACATTTTATAACTAATTTATTATGCCTGATGTGTTAATTTTTTTTCTTATTTATCTTTACTACTACATAGGGAAGGCCTTATGTACATTTCTAGAGGATCTCTATCTATGTAATAGTTGATTTGTCACTAAAATTAATAAGAAGAAATATATTATGATTATATATTTGTTTTCACCTTTAACTGTTATGTGTACTTGTTTCTATTTATTATTATATCATTAGCTATTAAACTTTGCTCTAATAGTAAAGATTCTATCTATCTAGCTTGAGCCTTTATTTTATTTATTTTTTATATAATCTCAATTCTTTTTCACTCCCCAACACAATAATTTTTGGGTTAGCACTAAGATAGATAGGAACTTGATTCTCTAATCCTAAAGTTTGTCTTGCAAGCCTCATTATTAACTTGTATTACTATCTACAAGGCTTTCCATGCTCTAAATCCTAAATGGTGCATCAAGTAAGATTTTTTATATGGGTATCTACTATAACATACTCCCCGTAATACCAATAGAGAGTTGGTGGTAGCCCAAAATAAATATGCCTAGGAAAGAAACATATTACGTTACCATTATTTTGTGTTCATATTGTCATGATATGCCCCATTAATTCCCACTCCTAGATTACCTTCCATGATGACGTCCAAACAAAAAATCATAATTATCATGATGTTTACTAAAGAATCTCATCTAGAGAAATAAAGTGGTCAAGAACAAACACTAGTGACTTGTGAGGATTCTCTAAAAATGAACCTTGTGTAGCCCTAGAAGGACCACAACCCAAAATTGACTATCAAAGATGAGCACGAAGGAGGGTGACAAAAAGACAAGCTCAACTAAGGACACTATCACTTATAAAATTAAAAGAAAGGGGTGTGCTTATGTTTGGAATGACAACATCATCTACCTCAAGGCCCAAAACCCATTGGTGTAAAATTGAATTAGTTTATGACAACCTATTGGATTTTTGAATAACACGAGACACAAGATCAAACAACAAACAAAAAAATATTCCATGCAAGAAAGTTGCAAACAATGATTTTCTATATTCTCAACAAGAAAAACTTATAGAATGAATGCTTCAAGAGACTTCAAGTGATAATACAATGAAGGAGACTTCTTATAAGAGAAAACACTAAATGATAAAGGGATTAGATCCTTAAAAGTGTCATCATCCTATGTGATGAGATATAATGATCTAATAATATCTCACTCTAGTAATAGAAAAAAATACTCCTAAATTTAGCCTAAGTGCTTGAAGTGAATTTAGCTTAACAATAAGGACTAAATACTTACAAGCATAAATTTTAAATGAATTCATTTGATCCCCCAAAAGGCAAATCAAAAGTGGTTTTTTATCAACATTTTGATAGGTGTAGAGGAGACTCCATTATAGGTATGGTTTAAAATTAGCAAGGTTCTATCCAAGGGGGTTTGATCTAACCCTCTTCAATTAGAATCCTTTAGATGGAACCTTTCAATGCTTAAGTCATTATAATTTCTAAAAATATGTGATTTCAACAAAAATCAAGATGTCCCAAAAAGTTAACCCATTATTGTGGCAGCACCCTCATATCATTTTTATTTGCAAAGATTTGTAGAAATATTTGTTACTAGTTATAGTTCTGGAAGTATGTGTGACTTCTGTATGCTTGCAATATCATGCATTCACCTATTCACCATGATAGAGGTAATCCAAAATTCTACACCAGAATGTTTCAACTCAGTTCTTAGGGCAAAGATATTTCTCTGGCAATACAATTATGGTCAAAATTTCTTTTAGAAATGGAGTTTGGCTCTATGATTTCAAAGGGGAGTATGTCTTCATATGTTATATCTCATTCCTGAGTTTTTGGAGGATATATTCGGCATGCAACAAGATATAAGTGACAAAAGGTTCTCTATGTTTTTCTATCAACCAATTTGTGTTAATTCTAGACCAATGCGATAATGGCTAGTAGCATGTGGAATTAAAATATTTCATGTGGTGTCAAGATAGGACATGGTTAAGGTTCATGTGAAAGCACATGACATCATGTTCTTTAGCGACAATAAAATTTGATTTTGGACCGACTTGTTACATGTTTTATGTAATTTGAATTTAGGTCCACCTTATGTCATCCTGGCTATTTGCGAACCCCTAGTAAACATAGAAGAAGTGTTAATGTAATGTTATGTATATATTCATTAGCCAAATGGATGCACAATGTGAATTTGACAAAGCACAAAAGGTGAATATACAAGGAGATGATTGTGAAGCTAGAGTTATTCAATGTGAGTTGCATTTCAAAGTGTGCACCATTATCACAAGATCATAAGAAGAGTGGAAGAGTGTTTGTATCCAGTCCAAAAGTGTATGAGATGTCTTAGGCTATAATTGAAGACTCACAAGCTTTATCTATGTAATTTGGTAGGACTGGTGTTCACCTGTTGTACTGATTCATTGGGGAGTGGTGTCTCTAATAGGTTGGTGCCTATAAATACAATAGGAGATTGGTGTCTCTGATAGGTTAGTTCTGCTTCATATTGTAAAATTTACTTTATATTTCTACTTTGTGAGGCTGGATTTCAACATTAAATCTAAGCAACTATTCTCACCATGGTTTTTATCATCTTGGATTTCCACGTATATTTGGTGTTCTCTTGTGTGAATGTGTGCTCTTTATGTTGCTTAGTTAGTGGTTGTGATGATTCAATTATTCTGATATGTGCATTTGAGTGAAGAGTTTTAAATAGATTTGATCTACTAATTCACCCCACCTCTCAGTAGATTGTGTGCCCTTCAATTGGTATCATAGAAAGGTTCCTTTGAAGAAGCCTAACAACTTAAGGTAGTTTCAGGATGGCACACTCAGTTGCCTAGGAAGGATTTTCTACAAATAAAGTACCACTCTTTGATGGATTCAATTTTACATCCTAGAAATTCGGGATGGAGTCCTACTTCATGGCTTTAGGACTTGATATATGGATGTCAATTTTAAAGGGATATGAGATTCCTAAAAACACTCCTAGGGATCAAGTCAGAAAGAAGGCTTGTGAAACTAATGCTAAGGAAAGGAATGTTATTTTATGTGGATTGACTAACTCTAAATTTGTGAAAGTGATTCAATGCAAAACAATGAAGGAAATATGGGAAAAATTGCATACCATCTATGAAGGTGATGATTGTAGAAGTTGAGAAAGCCAACTTCACAAAACCCAAAGATCACTTGCATGCAAATAACCTGTCATAGAAAGGAAGAGATGGAGACAAAAAAGCAAAGGGTGCTTTGAAAGCTAAAGATACATTAATCAGAAAAAGTGATATAATACAATGAGATCAATCCATATGAAGGAGATCAAGAAACCATAAAGAGTAACCTAAAAGGGAGAATTTACTAATTAGAATAATTATTAATTCCTACAAAATGCAAACTAAGTTAATCTTAAGAGAAATATAAAAGATAACTTAATTAAAATAATTAAGTAATGAACCTTTTACTCTAACACCGCCCCTTAAGATGAACTTAGGGAGTAGCTACAAACTAAAAGCATGAAAGCAATGCAACTACAAGCTAAAAAGAAAACTTGGGTCCCGACAACTAGGCCTGATGAGGTACCCAATCACAACCAAATCTCTATAAAGTGGAGTAAAGGAGAAAACCCAGTGGGAAAAACTCCTCTCCAAAAAGAGATGAAAAACATGCTAAAAAAAAAATGAAGGAAGGAAGGCCTCACATAGACCCCCCAAGGACAACTCCCTTCGCGCCAAGCATGGAGTGCAACTGAAGATAGGGCGACAATGCCAAAGGTTTAGTGAAGATGTCTGCAACCTGCTCCTCTATAGGAATGTACTCCAAGATGAGAGAACCATCCTAAATCAACTGCCTGATGAAGTGCATGTGGATCTCAATGTGCTTAGTTCGCTAATGCTCCATTGGGTTGCAGGAAATGTGAATGGCACTCTGATTATCACACCAAAGAATAGTGGGACTATCAGGAGGAAACCCAAACTCTATCATCAACTGTCGAAGCCATAGAATCTCCTGACTAGCTAACACTGTTGCTCGGTACTCAGCCTCTATAGATGATAATGCAATAGTAGACTACTTCTTGCAAGACCATGTGATAGGACCATAACCAAGGAAAAAAACAAAGCCAAAAGTAGAATTTCGATCATTAACATCACCAACCCAATCTAAGTCAATGAAGCCAACAATGTGAGGGGATCCGAAAGTGTAGTGAATGCCATAATGAGTGGTGCCCCAAATGTACCTCAATATATGTTTGGTTGCTTTCCAATGGCTCTCATGTGGATCATGTGAGAACCAAGAGACAAGGCCAACCGCAAAGGAAATATTAGGACATGAATGTGTTAGGTACAACAAACTGCCAACCAACTGCCTATATAAAGTAGAATCTACTGGAAGAGTAGATCAAGTGGAAGACAAGACAAAACCTATCTGAAATGGTGTGGGAGAAGGCTTGCAATCAAGCGTGCCAAATTGTTGGAGCATATCAAGAGCATACTTCTACTGAAATATGGAAATCCCATTTGAAGACTGAATAACCTGCAGGCCCAGAAAAAAATGCAGAAGACCGAGATCTGTCATCTCAAACTGCACCATCAAAGCCCTCTAAACACTCTGAATTATGGAGGATGAGCTACCTGTAATAATGAGATCATCAACATATAGTACAAGAATCAAAAGATCACCCTCCTGACGCTCAATGTACACTGTGTGATCGAAATGACAATGTGTGATCAGAATGACAATGTGTGAAATGAGAGGAAAGAAAAAAGAGTCCATCTTCTCATACCAAGCCCGAGGGGCTTGTTTGAGACCATATATTGAATGTTGAAGTCTACAAACCAAGGAAGAATCCTGCACAAAACCTTGAGGATGCTCCATATAGATCTCCTCATGTAGGTCTCCATGCAAGAAAGCACTCTTCACATCCATCTGAAATATTATCCATCCCTGTGAAAATGCAAGGGAAAGTACAAAGTGAATAGAGTTCATCTTGGTGACAGGAGCAAAGGTCTTGGAGTAGTCAATACCATCCACCTTAGAAAACCCCTTCGCAACAAGACATTCCTTATACTTATCAATCGAACCATCTGCAACATTCTTGGTATGGTACACCCACTTGCACCGAACCAACTTTCTTCCATTAGGAAGAGAACAAAGATCCCAAGTATGATTCTTCATCAAAGAAGAATACTCCTCATCCATGGCCCTATCCCACTCAAGGTGACCTGTCACCTCTGAAAACTTTTGAGGATCATCTAAAATGTCATGAATCAAAAGGCTAGTACCAGATGTCTGAGCACAAGTACGACGAGAATCTAAAGGATCACTTGCCAAAGATCCAGCTGCCTCAATAGTAACACGGGCCCACTTGGGAAAATGTTGAGTACCTAGTGGTGGTCAAGATGGTGGATCATCATTTGCATCATCCTCAAGAGATAAGTAATCCTCAAGAGATGAAGAGGGAGGAGTAGGCAGTGAGGGAGAAGCTGGTGATGGAGAATCCATCAGAGGAAAGCGCTCATCAAATTGGACATCTCCTTGAAACAAGACCTCTCTAGAATCAAGATCAAACAACCTGTATGCCTTAACATCCTCACAGTATCCAACAAATATGAGTGGTCGGCTCTTCCTCTCCATGGCTTTCCATTGAGCATCGGGAATAAATGCCCAAGCCTCACTACCAAAAACTCAGAATATAGAAACATCAGGCTTGACATGAGTCCAAGCCTCCTCAGGAGTCATATGTCGTAATTCCTTATGAGGCATCTGATTCTGAATATAATTGGCACAATTGACTACCTCAACCCAAAATGAAGAACTCATAGCTCAAGACTATATCATACAATTGGCCATCTCCCGTAAGGTTCTGTTCTTTCTCTCAGCAACACCATTTTGCTAAGGGGTGTAAGGTATTGTAAACTGATGCTACAAACCATGCTTAGTGCAAAAATCCTTGAAAGCTTGATTAACATACTCCCCCCCATTATTTGTGTGTATCCTCCTGATAGAAATTCCAGATTGCTTCTCCACAAATGTCTTAAAGATTTTAAATGAATCAAAGACATTAGATTTGTACTTAAGAAAGTACACCCATGTACATCTGGAGAAGTCATCAATAAATGTGAGCACATATCGAGCCCCTAAAAAATGAGTCGAAAAGGACATGAGATCACTATGTACCAACTCCAAGGGTGCTTTAGCATGTGTGGCTCTACCCATAGGAAAATAATCCCGGTGATGTTTGTCAAAGATACAACCCTGACATACACCATCAATACAGGAAATCTGAGGAAGCTCAATCACTAGTGCCTGAGTACTCGTCTGCTATAGATATCTGTAATTGACATGGCCAAAACGCTCATTCCAAAGCCTGCTCACTGAGTCTGCATGTGCTATAAGAGAGGAACCTGAACTATCTAAACTCTCAAAGCCATCAGATCTGTATAAGCGAGATGCAAAATCAACACTCCCAGTAGCCACAACCAAATCAGGATCATGAAGGTCTTGAATAACCACATCATGTGGTGAGAACTCAATTCTCTTACTAGAGTGAAAATGGAAAATTTGATAAATGAAAAGAAGGTTTGTCGCAATGTCAGGAACTAGAAGCACATCCTAAAGACAACCACCATCTAATGAAACAATACCTAAACCCTTAACTGAAAGTTGTGTTGAGTCGCCAATTGCAATGTGTGTAGTGCCAGTAAGGGCAAGTGCAGTGACCAAATCCTCTGTGTGTGTCATATGGTGAGAAGCACAAGAATCTAGAATCCAAGTGGACCCTAAAGATAATGCTTGTGTAGAAAGAGCATGACCTTTCCCTGTGGGTGGAGAAGGAGCCTGAGGTGAGGTGATATGATGTTGCTGCATGGCTTCCTCTAAAGCCTCTAATCGTTTCCAACACCTGGAAACTGGATGTCCTTCCTTGCCACTGAAACTACAAGGATCACTTGATTTCTTCTTAGTCTTGGAGGAAGACTCACTAGACTTAGAATATTTTCCCTGTTTAGGATTGACTGTGGTTTTGAATTAGACTTAGGAGGTGGCTTGGAGGAATTCTCACTACCAACTAAATCTATGTTCGACTTTGGTTTCTACTTTTGCTTCCCCTTAGATCTTTGAGCTACCAATGCTTGGTTCTTAGATCCTGAGAGAGCATCCAACTGTGATATCTTGGCATGCTCTTGTGTCAACCGATCACATAACACCTCAAAAGTAGGCATGGTAAAGTGTGCACCCAAGGCATCCATTGTAGAATAGAATGTAGAGGAAAAATTTTGAAAGGGACCTCAAAGCTTAGAGAGAATCAGGTAAATGCACTTATCATCTATTTTGTGCTTACCACAACCTTGTAACAATGACCTCAGTGATTTGAACTTCATCAGAAAATCCTCAATGGTAGGATATGAATCATGTACTAAGGAAGTCAATTCGGCCTCAATCTGAAGAGCTCGAAACTAATTAATGGTGCCAAATAAAGTATGAAACTTCAACCACATAGCTCGAGGAGTTGTACAACCCTCTAGATGGAATAGAAGACTATTTGAAACATGCAAGGATAGCAAACCCATGGCCTCATCCATTTTGTTCCTGTGCTAAAAAACCTCAAATGGTTGTGTCAACTGAGGTTGAACTTCATCCAAACATGACCATAACCCTTTTGACATGAGAAGTCTAGTCATGTGTGCCTTCCAAGTGTGATAATTGTGTGGGGAAAGGCGCTCAATAGAAGAAGAGTCTGCCATAATGAATGAGTATTGAAATGTGTTTTATGAAAGAGGTTTCTGGTTTTCCAATGTAAATTATAGAAAGCAAGAAAAAAACACCCCCCACAACACAAGAACTCAAACCCTAGTACAATTTTGAAAGTTGAAAAGCGGGAAACAACAAAATATGTTTCAGACAATACTCTATGTACCTGGTAAATTTTTTGATGAAATAAACTACAGATCTAAAGAGAGCACTCAAACACCTTTCCAACACCTATTCATTTTTGAAAAACGAAGTCCGAATGCAAAAGTTACACCCCCCAAAGTGCAAAAAGCATGTTATGTCTTTGACTGGTGAAAAAGGCATCAAAATTGAAAAATTAAAAAATCAGACCTCCACCATCGGATTGAGCTCGAAATCAGCTTTTCGATGTCTATTTGTTTGCAAAAAACAAAGTTGAAATACAAAAGTTACACCTGATTTATGAAGAACACCTCCAAAAAGCCAAAAAGAGGAGCATTGGTGGTTGGATAGGTGGCACTGCCAGGGCAGCGGCAGGTGGGTGGCCGACCAATGGAGGCAATGGTTGCTGGTTGAAGCGGTTGGCGGGTGGCCGGCAGGTGGCGCCCAAAAAAACACTGTAAGTGCTTTTTAAATGAGCTTTTAAAAAAAAATCGCATAGAAAATCGTGCCCTAGGGTCTATACAGCCCTAGGACAAAATTTTTTTGCCTCCCAAGCCAACTACACCAAATTTGGGCAAGTTTTATGTCAAAAAACTTGGAAACGACCTCCTAAGCGCAACCATGAGGTCGGTTTGGGCTCAAACTGCACCAAATGAAAGAGGTGTGCCCTGGATCAAAAAAGCAAACCCCAAACCCTTGAAGCTCCAAAAATCCTTCAAAACATGAACAGGAAGTAGCAGGTCTAAAGCTTTGATACCATGTAGAAGTTGAGAAATCCAACTTCACAGAACCCAAAGATCACTTGCATGTGAATAACCTGTCACATAAAGGAATAGATGGAGACAAAAAAGCAAAGGGTGCTCTAAAAGCTAAAGATGCATTAATTAGAAAAAGTGATATAATACAATTTGATCAATCCTTATGAAGGAGATCAAGAAACCCTAAAGAGTAACCTAAAAGGGAGCATTTAATAATTATAGAATAATTATTAAATGCCTAAAAAATGCAAACTAAGTTAATCTTAAGAGAAATATAAAAGGTAACTTAATTAAAATAATTAAGTAATGAACCTTTTACTTTAACAATGACAAAGTCAAAGAGGAAAATTTGCAAACTCATGGATCTTAGTTTGAAAGCCTAAAGACAAATGAAGACGAAAATATTGCCACATTCCTACTCCAAGTTGATGAAGTTGTCAACTCTATCTAAGGTCTTGGTGAGGAATTGAAAGAAAAGAATGTTGTAAAAAAGGTACTCAGATCTCTTCATAGAAATTTTGATTCTAAAGTGTCTTCATTTGAAGAAGCTAAGGATTTGAATGTTTTGAAGATGACTAAACTACATGGATTTCTAATTGCTTTTGTAATGAGATTTGAAAGTGAGGATTCTATAAGGAAAGAGGCAGCATTAAAAGTATTTAAGAAGCAAGTTGATCCAGATTTTTAATATTGGATCAGATCCAAAGCAAGCCAATTTTGTCAAAAAGCTACAAGAGGTTTCGGTAAGTATGAAGGAAAGTTACCTTTTAAGTGTTTTAATTATGGTGAAGTAGGACATTTTATGGCCAAGTGTCCCCATAAGGATTCTAACAATGTTGAGAAAAATTATGGAAAGAAATCATTTCGGAGAAGGAATAAAGTTCATAGGAAAAAAAGAATTTCTACAATAATGAGGAAGACTGCTCTATTGATGAAGAAGATGAAGATATCTATGGAGATGAAAAAGAAAAGGTTGTATTCATGGATTTTGAAACTAATGAAGAGGATACATAAATGGATTTAGGAAACAATGAAGATGAAGTAGATCTTGTGGAAGAATTGTTGTGTGTTATAAAAGAGATCGAGAGATTGAAGAAGAGAATTGCAAAAGAAGTGAAGGCTAAAGAAAAGGTATCTTTGGGTCTAGAGAAAGAAAATAAGATGATTGTTGAATTGAAGACCCAGGTAGAAGAAGCAAAAGGGATTGAAGAAGTTCTAACCGAAAAATTGTTGCCAAGAGACAAGGACTATGAGAAGCTTGAAGAAAAAGTTGTGTTGATAAGAAAAGAGCTTGAGAAGGTGAATCAAAAATTGCAAATGAAGTTTGGAAAGAGTACTAAGACTCTAGATCAGATATTGGGATGTCAAAGATCTTTGCATGTCAAAACCAAAATTGGTTTTGATGATCAAAAGAACAAGGTGACATGATAGTTAGTGAATTCTACTAAAGAAAGTCTAGAAGTGACTATTTTTAGAAGTACAAAGTCTGAAAGAGTCATTGCAAGTGATGAAAGTAAGACACAAAATGATGGTTTTATTCGAGTTCAAAAGAAGAGCAAAAGATTCAAAAGACAGGGATACCACACCAGGTTCAATTATTCTTTCACCACTTTTATTTTAATTGCAATAATTTTGGTCATAAGGCTGTGGATTGTAGAAAAGCTTCAATAATAATAAATAACCTTTTCAACAATAATGCATTTGCAGCTCTATTCAATTAAATAATATCATTTGCTATAAATACAAAAAAATTGGACACATTGCTCGGAACTGCAGAAGAAATTTTGTAAGTCCTCCTATATTGGAAAGAGGAAGAAAAGAATCAAAAAGTAGGATTCATGAATCAAATAAAGTCTAGAAGAAGGTTTCAGAAGAAAAAAAATCTGAGGAATCAATGATTTCTCAAACTACTCTACATGCTCAGAAAGAGAAGAATTTTTGGATCATAGACAACAGATTTTCAAGCCACATGATTGGAGATAAAAGTAAGTTCATGAATTTTAAGAAATTTGAAGGAGGCTATGTGACTCTTGGAAACAATTCTATTCCCAAAATCATCGGTAAGGGTACTTTGAGTCTTGATGGTGGTAGGACAAAGACACATGACATTTTGTATGTTGAAGGATTAAAAAATAATATTTTAAGTGTAAGTCAGATGTGTGATGAAGGCTATAATTTATTCTTTAGTGTTGAAGGTTGTGAAATTGTAAAATCAAGTACTGGAGAACTGATTGCAAAAGGAAGCAGGACAAACAGTGACATATATCATCTCAACAAGTTGAATGGACAAAATTGTCTTGCTATTAAAAAAGAAGAAAGTTGGCTTTGGCACATAAGGTTGGGACATATTAATTTTGATGATATTATAAAGATTATCTCAAGAGGAATGGTACGGGATGTGCCAAAGATTAAGAAACCTCAATATATCAATTGTAAACCATGTCATGAAGGAAAACAGATAAAAAGTAGATTTCCTACTAAGGAGTATTCTACATCAAAACCATTGGATTTGGTCCATACGGATCTTTATGGACCAATGAGGACAAATAGTCTACAAGGTGATAGGTATTTCATGATGCTTATTGATAATTACTCTAGAATGACTTGGATTACTTTTCTAAAAGAGAAGTCAGAAGAATTTGAGAAGTTTAAGGCATTCAAGGCATTAGTAGATAATGAAATTAGAAGAACAATCAAGGTTTTGAGATCAGACAAAGGTGGATAATTCACTTCTAACAAGTATGACAAATTCTATGAAGAGAATGGGATCTAGAGGCAATTTTTGCTCCTAGGACTCTACAACAAAATGGAGTTGCAAAAAGGAAGAACCAAATTGTACAGGAGATGGCAAGAACAATGTTGTATCAAGAAAATCTACCAAATATGTATTGGAGGGAAGTGGTTCAAATTGTGGTGTATATCTTGAATAGAGTTCAGATCAAACACAAGACTGGTAAAACACCATATGAGCAATGGAGAGAAAGACTGGCTTTAGTCGGACATCTCAGGATATTTGGAAGCAAATGCTACATTAAAAGGGATGAAGAAAATTTTGGTAAGTTTGATTCCAGATCTGATGAAGGTATTTTTCTTGGTTATTCTTTGAAAAGTAAAGTGCATAGATGTTACAACAAAAGGATGAAGAGGATTGTGGAAAGTGAAAATGTGAGAGTTGATGAAACAATTCAGCCTACTGGTACTCTAGAAGTAGATGATGATGAAGAACCAATTTTCATGAGTGATGAAAATTCAAAAGTTGTTACAAAAACTCCAACAAAATACATTCAAAAGAATCACTTTGAAGACTAGATTGTAGGAGATAAAGATAATGGAGTTCAGACTCAGAGGAGAATTGAGAAGGAAAATGAGCAAGTCCATTTTTCTCTCCTATCAAAGATAGAGACTAAGTCCTATAAAGAAGCAAGAAAAGAAAAATGTTGGATAGAAGCCATGAAGGAAGAATTACACCAAATCAAGAAAAATGAAACTTGGGAGCTGGTCCCAAGACCTGAAGGAAAGAATGTGATTGTAACCAAGTGGGCTTTAAAAAAAAAACTAAATGAAGAAGGTGAAGGGATTTGGAACAAAGCTAGACTTGTGTGTAAAGGATATGCTCAGGTTGAAGGCGTAGATTTTGAAGAGATATTTGCTCTAGTAACAAGATTGGAAGCAATCGGGATATTTTTAGCTCTTTTCGCATTCAAGAATTTTAATGTACACCAGATGGATGTTAAGTCAACATTTCTGAATGGACAACTAGAAGAAGAGTTCTACATTGAACAATTAGAAGGGTTTTAATGTTCTGACAATCCAGATTATGTGTGTAGATTGAAGAAGGCCCTTTATGGATTCAAACAAGCTCCTAGAGCTTGGTATTCAAGGTTGGATGGATACTTGCAACAACAAGGGTTCAAGAGAGGAAGTGCAAATAGTAATATGTACATAAAATAGAAGTTGATCAATTGTTGATAGTTGTGGTCTATGTAGATGATATCATTTTTGTGACCTAGCAGTGATGGCATGTGCAAGGTGTTTTAGAAGGCACTGCAAAGTGAGTTTGAAATGTCAATGCTATGTGGATTATCTTTATTTCTTGGGTTGCAGATTGCATAATCAAACAAAGGCATATTCATTTCCCATAACAAGTACATAAAGGAGATGCTAAGTAAGTTCAATATGGAATACTACAAACCTATGGGTACACCTATGGTTACAATCCACGTAAGTTGAGTAAAGATGATGAATCTACTCTAGTAGACCAAACCTTGTATAAATCTATGATTGCTAGTTTGTTGTATGTGACAACATGTAGATGGGATATAATGTATGCAATTGGAATGGTAGCTATATTTCAGGTAGCACCTAAGGAAACTCATGTCAAATCAGTAAAGAGGATATTCATATATCCGAAAGCTACAATGGATTTTGGACTTTGGTATCCAAAGAGTGAAATTTTCACTCTAACTACATACACAAATGCAGATTGGGTAGGAAGCATAGATGACCAGAAGAGCATAAGCGGTGGAGCTTTCTTTCTTGGTGTCATTTAGGTGTCTTGGTTAAGTAAGAAACAAGATGAAGTTTCCTTATTTATAGTTGAAGTAGAATACATTGTGGTAACTTCAAGTTGCACTCAAGTATTGTGGATGAAATAGAACTTGAAGGAGATGAATACTAAGTTTGATGAACCTATTTCTATTATTTGTGATAACACTAGTGCTATAAATGTCAAAGAATCTAGTAATGCACTCAAGGACAAAGAACATTGCAATCAAGTGTCATTTTCTAAGAGAGAAAGGTGCAAAAAAAGAGGTGAAGTTGGAGTATGTTGAGACAAAGGAGCAAGTGGTAGGTATTTTCATAAAACCTCTTCCTAAGGAAACTTTTGGATTTCTCTAATAGAAGTTGTGAGTTATTGCTCCCCCCTTGTGAATCAAGAGGAAGCACAAGTTGAGGGGGAGCTTGGTCTCCCTACCGCAAGAAGGCTTGGTGGTCTTGTAGAATATTTTTCAGAAGTAGTGCATCATGGACTTGAGGGGCGTTGTCTTGAATTTTTTTAGAGAAATACTCTACATTTCTCTGCATTTAAATATTTGGTGTTGTGGTTTGGCAGTTTTTCAGAGGTAAGTATGAAGTATGTATGTTCTTGTTGTCAGAACATATAAGTTACTGTAGAAGTTTTCATAACTTGTAAAATGAAGAATGAGTGTTGCAAATAGAGAGGTTCATATAAATGCTTTGCATTTCTTCACATTTGAAGTTGTGGTATTACAATTTGAAGGATGAGTTTATATGGGGAGAAAATCCACAAGTACAAAAGGGGAGATTGTTAACCTTTACCATTGATTTCAAACCTAGGTAGAAAGTGAACTCAAAATGCTATATCTTCCAAGGGGGAGAAATTTATTCGTGTGTGAGTGACTGGTTTTATGGGTGGCCCAACATTTTGTTGTTTGCCATCAATGAAAAAGGGGAGATTGTTGAACAGAGGTTGTCATTGATGTTAAAGGAATTCATTGTGTCAAGGGTGTAAGGCTAATTAGTACATGAATTATCATTATATTACCTTGTCATATCATTTTGAGTTGCAGAGATTTACAAAAATATACATTTCTAATTATAGTTGCAGAAGTATGTGTGACTGATATATGTTTTCAATATCATGCATTCATATATTCACCATGATAGCAGTAATCTGGAAGTCTGAACTTGAATGTTTCAACTCAATTCTTAAGGTAGAGAGATTTCTCTAGAAATACAATTATGGCCAACATTTCTTTTAGAAATGGAGTTTGGCTATGCAGTTTCAAAGGAGAGTATGTCTTCACATGTTATATCTTATTCTTGAGTTTCCAAAGGATATGTTCAACATGCAAAAAGATTGAAGTGACAAAAGGTTCTCTATGTCTGTATGTCAACCAATTGGTGTTTTAGACCTATGCAGTAATGGCTAGTAGAGTGCAAAATTCAAATATTGTGTGTGGTGTCAAGATAGGACCTAGTTAAGGTTCATGTGGTAGCGCATAACATCATGTTCTTTTGACAACAACAAAATTTGATTTTGGGCCAACCTGTTACACATTTCATTTAATTTGAATTTAGGTACACCTTATGTCATCCTGGTTATTTGTGGACCCCTGGCCGACATAGAAAAAGTGTTAATGTAATGTTATGTATATATTCATCAATCATATGGATGCACAATGTGAATTTGACAAACAACAGAAGGTGAATATACAAGGAGACAATTGTGAAGCTAGAGTTATTTAATGTGAATTGCATTTCAAAGTGTGTTTCAAAGTGTGCCCCATTATCAGATCATATGAAGTGTGGAAGAGTGTTTGTAGCCAGTCTAGAAGTGTATGAGATGTCTTAGACTACAATTGAAGACTCACAAGCTTTACCTATGTAATCTGGTAGGACTAGTGTTCTACCTATTGTACTCATTCATTGGGGATTGGTGTCTCCTATAGGTTGGTGCCTACAAATAAAATAGGAATTGGTGTCTTTGGTAGGTTGTTTCCTACTTCATATTATAAAATTCACTTGTATATTTCTGCTTTGTGAGGTTGTATTTGGACAGTAGATCCAAGCAACTATTCTCACTGTGGTTTTTCCCATCTTGGGTTTCCATGTATATCTAGTGTTCTCTTATGTGAATTTGTGCTCTTGTTGTTTCTTAGTTAGTGATTGTGATGATTCAAGTATTGTAATATGTGAATTTGAGTGAAGAGTTTTAAATATATTTGATCTATTGATTCACCCCCCTCTTAGTAGACTGTGTGCCCTTCATGTTCCTCCTCTACCTTTGTTGTTTAAATTTCCTGTCATGGATTCTTACCTAATAAAGGCGCCTAGCGTTGGTGTGTCTCTTTTGGTTGGTTTTGTGACTCTCCTGGTGTTTGGTCTCCTTATATGAGCACTCCTCTCCTCATGAGTTGTCCCTAGTTATGAATTTGATGAGGGCTTACCCCCCTTTCCTATTTGTATTGAATTGGATGATTAATTTTCTTGTAGTATGGTCCAAAGGAGGAAAAAAAGGTCTTCCTAAATATGTTTCCCTATCCCACACCTAGTTAAATGTGTGTGACTTGCTAGGTCTATATCTAGAATTATTTAGTTTTTGTAGTTTTCTCTTAGTAGCTTTGTTGTATCTTTTTTTTATTGGATGTTTCATGCTAGTAGCTTTGTAAAAGGGTTGGATCCCTTTCAAAGAACCCTCTTACCTAACAAAGATAGTGCCTATAGTTTACATTTATGACAATGATTTTATACTTTAAACTATTGCATCTATCATCTAACATAGCTACAAAAATGATGTTTATGGAACTGTATCTATAAATCGTCAAGGATTAATAAGAAACCATCTTGATAATAAATTTTAGGAATGAGAAATTTTCCTTGAATAACTATTAGTCTAACATAAAGTATTACTAGTTTTATATTTTTATCAAAATATAAATTTCAAGAAAGCATTACTCAAGGGGAATACATTTAATAGTTTAGTCTATTCATCTATATTTAAAAAGTTTAAGGAAGACACGATTTAATTATATGTATAATACAATAAATAAAACCTAGTCAAAGTGACTAAGTATTCAACTCATAATAGGATTGGAATTTGTCAGTAAAAAAATATTGGTCAATATGACTAAGTACTTAATGAGTTAATGCTTCCCTTTGTGGACAGGAATTATCTAGGAAAAAGGGTCCTAGAAGGGTTGCATACCCATGTTCAATAGTTTACATCAATTTTTTTTAGAAAAAATAGCTATACATATTACATCTTGATCTCATTCAAAAGTGGGTATGTAGTCAGTCTAAGTAACAAAGGAGATTCCCAATATATAGGTTTCTGAGGTACAGTTGATAAAATTTTCTAAAGATTAAATATACCAACCTGCATTAAACTCTTAAGTAACCTAATTATCTAACTTAATTAAATCACTAAAAGTATACATGCTTATTTTTCAAAAGATAATTAAAATATAAAAATAAATAAATTATATAATTAGAAGAATCCTAGATGGATTTTCTTGACTCTTTGACACTTTAGGCCAAATTTTGAGGTAAGACACAAATATTTATATTTTATATACTCCTAAAGACAATGATCTCAATGTAATTCCATTAGGGAAGTGTAGTTTTTAGTGAGTGACTCAAGATCCAAGTGGTCAAAATTCCTCCTGCATCAATCATTTCCTTGTTCTAACATATCTTTCCATCCATTCTTAAAAAATTTATACTCCACCAAATGCTTTATGTATCTTAATAGAGTTGGACTTTCGACCATCTCCTTTTCTAATTCCTCTTTCCATGCACTCTCGATGGTCCAAAACTTCACCCAATGCATTAAAATTTTCCTAAGTATGTATTTCCCAATAATTTTGGAGTTTTAAGATTTCCCTTACCTTCCTACGATCCCTTCCTTCTCCAATTCTCCAAAATCCCTTTATTTGTTAGTTAAAAATTCTTCATCCCATCATCCCTTTAGACTTGTCATTTTGGTCATGTCTTTCCCAAAAGTTGGATTCCTTGACATTTCCCTCAATTCACTAAAAACCCATCTAAGTTTTTTGGACTTTCGTACTTTCCCATCACTCCATCCTTTCCCTTTCATTTATGATACCTTGAAGGTCCACCTTTCCTCTAATGAAGCACAATGGCCCAATGGTTTGACAAGGTGAGCGTTGAGGTATTTTTGGGGGCATGAGAGGATTTATAATATTTTCCCAAGTATGATGGAAATGAAGGTAAGCGATGGCCCGATACTCTAGCAATAGCAATAGTGTCACTCTAAAAGACACATTTTCTTTCATATACTAGTTTTCAATGCCATTAATGCACGTCAACCCCTAAAACTACTAGATTCTGATTTGAGGGAGCTTAAGAAAGGATTTAAATGTTTTTTAACACGATCAAAAGGAAAATTAATGATGCCCATACCTAATTTATTGTTCGCAGACCCATTTTCATTAGAATTTCATAGCTAGGTCATGTTTTGTAGTGGACTCCATGGGTTTTATTTTATTAGTTCCTGCCGACAGGCTGGATAACTTATGCATTCATTCAATTCAATTTTTTTGTCTTGACAGTGACAACCTCACCAATGAAAAACTGGAATTTAAATGTTGACCACTGAATCTATATAGTCTATATTAAATTGTTAGGTTTTCAATAAATACAATATGCTTTTATCTTTTTTCCTACTGGTTGGTGCTGTGAATAGTCAGTGATAAAAATAGAGTTTTAATTTTACAAATTACAAAAAATTTAAAGCTTATTATTAATTACATGACAATAAATCAAGCCCTTTTAATATCCATATGACAATAAATCAAGCCCTTTTCAACAAATTTTAAGACAAAGTTTTGGATTTTATTCTCATCAAATTTTCAACCCAAATTACCAATCGACAGGAACGTGACGCAACTGCGTCTCTTGTTCTTACACTCAAACCCATGAATCATTAATGATTTGGTATGGTAGGGGTCCACAAGATTTATTCTTTTGCTCTTCCTAGTTAATCAAATCAAATTTGCAAAGGACATTTATCTATGGTACATTGGTGGGGTTTACAACTAGGGTTTCCTTTATGACATTATTTCTAGCACATATTTTAGCATTATTGTTTCATGAGATTTTGCTTGATTTTTAAGTTTTCTTATAAGATTCTAGGGGTGTTGCAGAGAACTCCAAAATTATTAGAGAGCGCAATTTTAGTCTCTCTTAGTTTCCATTTGTGGCATTGAGCTCAATGACACTTTTAGAAGTAATTTTAGCCTACCAAGTTGTTCTACAAACTTCTTGGAGAGCATGTTTATTGTTAATGAGTTTTTGAGTTGGAATCTATCATCATCCCTCATCCTCAATTACATTTTGACATTATCAAAGTTGGATTTTGTAGCCTTAGTAGTGCTTTCTAACTCAAGTTGAGTATTTAAAATACACTTAAGTTTATAATGTTAAATGTTAAAATATTTATTGTGATATTTTTATTAAAGTGAATTTTCCCCTCAAAAGTGGATGCCTAGGAATAGGGGGGTATTTTGCATGTTATGAATTATTTAATTAAAAATAGCAAAAAAAATGTTTTTTTTTAAGAAAAAAATAGTGAAAAAGCAATAGCTGTTTTTTGAAAAAAGTAGCGAAAAAATTAAAAAAGTGTTTTTTCAAAAAAACATCGAAAAAGCTATAAAAGGAGGTGTTGGGGGACTAATTTGGTATGTTGATTGTTTCTTATATTGTTATGCTATTGGATTGAACTTGCATGTTCTTCCTAAAATCTTTTGAGGACAAAAACCGTCATTTGATTTCTAGTTTTGGATTTGGAAGAAATCCATAACTAGAGTTAGTGTGATTTCATTCAAGAATCACCATTATGCCTCAATAAAGTTTTAGTTTACGGGGTTTCAAGATGGAGGTATTCAATATCTTTAAATTATATAGATATTTTGGATTGAATTGGTCTAACTTTTGCAAAGTGTGATGAATGTTTGAAGATTTTTAAGAACTATCTTATTGGGTTGTACCACCTATAGACCTGGGTGTGAGGTTTTGGTCTTGAATACCCTATTTTCTTGGTTTTTTATGTGTTGATTGGTGGTGTAGGAAGTACTTGATGATGTTTGATGATTAGAGGTGGACTTCACTATTTCAAAGGAGTTTTGGGTGAATTTCCTATGGTTGTTTGACTCACAATAGTGATATATCAAACCCATAACAACTTAGTTCAATCATTTTAGACCTGCTACATCACCAACATTATTCCAACATTAATTTTTCAAGGTATATTGGTTGTTTTTCCTTTTTGGTGGTTATTAATTCTTTTGGAATTGAAATGTGGAGATATTAAATGCCATTGTTGTTACCAATTTCATATCAGCAACTAACCACTTCATTCAATGATAAAAAATATCATGAAATATTAATGTAGTGCTTTGGATGGTCTTGCTACCAAATTCATTCCTTTATTATATTTGATTGTAATTTTGGTTGGTAGTACCGCTAGTGAATATATTTGGTTAATGGTTATACTTACCCCAACACACAAGTGGTTTGTAATTGTCCCCAATGGATAAGTGGTAGGAGCTTTGATATTTTCTTTCAGTTTTAATAAGTTGTCCCATTGAAAAGTCGATGTGTGGTTATAATTCTCGTTGAATAAGAAGACGACTGATTTTTAATTCTTGTTGAATAAGTGGATGGTTCACCTTTTTGTTTTGTATACACATCCCACTAGATAAGTGGTTTGATTAGTTTGCTATCTGATGCTTCTTTTCAATAGTTTATTTTAGTCTAGTTGTAATCTTGACATCGCATGCTCTCACCTTGCCCATTTCAAGATTTGGGTGATTAGAAAGTGGAAAGAAAGTTGTAATGCATTTTGTTATAGTTGAGATAATCTAAATTAAAAAAATAAAATGAAATTTGTGGGTGGTTATTATAGTTTTAAATGTATTTTGACATAGATCATAAGGAAAAATAATGACGCCCATACCTCAATTATTGTTCATGGAATCTATTTCATTAGAACATCATCTCTAGGTCATGTTTTGTAGTAGATTTCATTTGTGTTTTCTTTTATCCTTACACTCAAACCCATGAATCATTAATAATTCGATATGGAAAGGATCCACAAGATCTCTTCTTTCACTCTTCTTATCTAATAAAATTGAATTTATAGAGGACACTTGTTTGCAATACATTGGTGGGGTTGGCAATTAGGGTTTCCTCCATGACACGATTTCTAGCACCTTTTCAAGTTTAAGAGGCTTGTCGTTCATTTTACAACAAAAATTCCTTCAATTTATCTTCAAATATTTGTATCCTCTATAACTATGCTACTATAAACATGCTCAATGCCTCTAAATTGATAAAATTTACCTTTTTCCACCTCCTCTCACTTTTTATATGTTGTGTAATATTTTCTTACCTTCATATGAGATGGATTTACTTCTTTTCTAGATATGTATTCTATGCAATGATGATTTATAAGAACTATTTGTGGATACCCTCTTCCTTCCTAGTGATCGTCAAATCTCTAACCTCCATATTCATCTATGAGGGCTACTAAATTGGATTTGCGCGAGTTTAAGTGGTTTTATTAGTTTTATATGTTGTTATGGGAAAGGAAAAAATCACTTGATTTTTAGTGCATCACCATACTTTCATTTCATGTAATTCATTCTTACCCTTTTCTCCAATAAATCAGTAGAATAGGATTATCTTATAGGTTTAACTTGTGTTGGATTGGATCAACACATGCACTTAGGCTTAAAAAGGAGCCGACATTCTCTAGAGTTTTTATTTCAATAGCAAGTTCCCACACCTTGAGATCATTCCCATTATGTCATTGGATTGTTAAACAATAGGTTCAAAAAGGGTGCAAATTCGTGTGATAATAATCACCTAAGTATACAACTAAATAAACACATAAGAAATTTATAAATGATTAATTCAAAGTAAAAAAATGGATCTTTTTAAGTGCAACTTAAGGGTTGTTACACAAATGTTATTTCATAAATTCACTTATATTTGTAATACTATAATGCAAACTATATATATATATTTTTAAAAGGGGGTAAAAACTTGATTGAAAATCAAGAAAGAGCAATACAAGACAAAAGGGCAATAGCCCCAGAAGCTAACAAGAAACGGCCAAACAAAGCCAGAGCCACGTCAACCCAGTTCATTATTAGTTACATCTTCAACAAGAATCCCCTCCAATTTATGACGACGCTCAGGGGAAACCTGCTCCCACTCCTCAACCTTTTGACCATCTAAATGCTCATAAGCCCACTTGGCCAAACAATTAGCAGCCCTATTCCACTCCCTCAGAATATGGACAAAAGACACCAACTCCATCAAAGAGCTAATTTGTAGAACCTGCTGCGCCATCCTGGCCAACTGCCAACTAACATCAAAAACCTTTCGATCATTGATTAAATTAACTAGAACCTGTGAATTAGATTCACAGATCACCTTGCGCCACCCCAAAGCATAAGCCCTTTCCAAAGCGTAGAGGATCACCAAACCTTCCATAAGGTTGACAGTCTGCATCCCTTCATGAACATCAAAGAAGAAAATCACTGAGCCAAAAAAATCCCTACCAACACCACCAATCCTAGCAGGCCCAGGATTGCCTCTTGAGGAACCATCAGTATTTATCTTCAAAATCCCAACTAGAGGGGGCAACCATCTTCCCATCCTCTGAACTTTCTTTCTCACCCTCCTTCCTCTCCTGACACAAGCATATGCCATAGACAATCCCTGAATCCCCAATCTATCCACCATCTCAGCATCTCGTCTCTCCAAAGGGAACTCCACTTCACACTTAGCCTCTATAGTCTCTTGAATCATACCTAAAATTCTTTGCCAAATTTGTTGGACTAACAACTTTTCGCCACAGAAAATTTGACGATTCCGTTCCAACCAGATCTACCATAGCATGAAAGTAGGTCCAACATACCACACAACTTGCAAAAAGGAAGCCAAAGCAGGAGGTCTACCCAAACTACTCCAAAAATCCACCAGGGAAGAGGCATGAACACATGGGCTTTTCCAGACACCCCACCAAGAATGTCAAAGATGCACAACAAATGAGCAGCGAAAAAACAAGTGAGATGAATCCTCCTCTCTAGCTCCACACAAAACACTGATAGAAGGTCCTTGGAACCCCCTCTTCCTAATATTATCCCAAGTCAAGCATCTATTCCATGCCAAAGTCCAAATAAAGTAGTTGCACTTTGGCCAAGAGAACTTGTTCCACACATACTTCCACTAGTGAACCTCCACAGCATCCAACCTCTAGGATAATAACCCCTGATATCCTGAAGAGACAGTATAGACACCCTTAGGATTAGGAGACCAGGCCAAAACATCCCCATCCGGGAGGGAACTACACCATCGATTGACAAGGATATTATGAAGCTCAGCAAACTCTTCCTCCATACCAACCGCGGGCCACTCCTCAGGGTTCTTCCATCTCACCTCCTCCAGCTAACCATGAGACGAAAAGGACTTAAAGTCACTCACCCTCGACCAACCAGCCTCCAGGAACCTCTGACACAGAGTCAATAAATTAGGAAACTAAGAAACAATGGGAGGGAAACCATCCCAAGAGTCGGTCCAAAAATGTGCCTCTGCCCCTCTTTTGTAAATCCAAAATAAGCCCTCCTTGATGAGTGCAACCCCTTTTTTTAGTGTACCCCAAATCACCGAACCTTTCCCCACAAGGCGATAACGAGGAATATCCATCCAAGGGATCCCGGGGAAATACTTATGGGATAAAATTCGGGCCCAGATCTGATGCTGTTCCACACACCACCGCCAATACAATTTAGCAGCCAACGCCACCCCAGACACAGCAGACTGCCTTAATCCAAGACCACCCAACTGCTTCAGGCTACAAACAACATCCCATCTGACAAGACTCCATTTAGAGGATATCAAGCTACCAGCCCATAAAAACTATCTTGTTAAGGAGTCTAATTCCTTAACAAAACCCATAGGAGCCACCTGGATCATGCAACGATAAATGGGGAGGGCCTGCACCACAGACTTGAGTAACTAAACATGACTAGCAAAAGATAGCCACCTGTGCATCCAATGATTCACTCTCATGCGAAATTTGTCTAGAAAATTCTGCCAAGAACCCCTGGGCAGCCTTCCCACCGAAATAGGAATACCAAGGCAGGTCAAAGGGAGAGCCCCAATTTGAAATTGCAAGATATGAGCAATCCGCCTCTGAATGGGCTCCGAAGTATTGAAGAAGAATATGGATGACTTATCCTCATTAATTAGCTATCCTGAAGTAGTAAGATAAACATCCAACACCCTGCGCAAATTTGAAGCTTCTCTAATAGTAGCCAGACCCATAAGAGCAGTGTCATCCACAAACTATAAATGAGACTGCGGAGGAAAATCCCCTCCCCACCTCCATCCCTGAATGAGACCCAACTCCACATTCCTTCTCAACAAGCATCCAAGACCTTCAACAAGGAGAAGAAATAAATAAGGAGGGAGGGGGTCTCCTTGACGCAAACTGTGAGAGGCACCGAAGAACTCAAAATGCTCACCATTGATAAGAACTGAGAACGAGGTTGAGGTAACACAACTCATAACCCATTGAATTCAGTCTTCCCCAAACCCAAAAGCACCAAGCACCTTCCGAAGGAAGGACCACCGAACTCTATCATAAGCCTTAGCCATATCCAGCTTGATGAACATCGCCTTATCTTTGGAGATAGCCATAGAGTGAATGGTCTCGGTTGCAATAACCACCCCATCCAGAATTTTCCTTCCCGCCACAAAACCACTCTGTTCCTCAGAGATTAGCACAATAAGCCACTTTTTCAGCCTATCAGCAATCAATTTAGATATAATTTTATAAATCACATTGCTCAAGGAAATAGGGTGAAATTGAGTTAACTTATCTACCCCCTCACACTTGGGGATGATAGCAAGGAAGGTAGAATTCAGAGCATGCAACATCTGCTTATTTTTCTATGACTCTTGAACAACTGCCAATAAGTCCATCTTGATAATATCCCATAATTCCTGAAAAAATTCAATAGGGAAGCCATCAGGGCCAAGAGCTTTCCCCTTCTTCATCTGGAACACAATCCCCTCCAAATCTTCCAAAGAAATGTCACCCATAAGATGCACCTGCATCTCCCTAGAAACCTTAGGTGGAATATAGGAAAGAACCTGAGCTTCCTCAAGCGACCCCCCTGTGAGTCTTCCCTGAATAAGGAAGCAAAAAACTACACAACCTCACTCGAGATTTCCTGAAAAGAGGAAAGATTCTCCCCCTGTCATTCACCAGAACCGAGATAGAATTGCCATGTCTCCTGGCTTTCACCGAATTGAAGAAGAAATTAGTATTCTTATCACCCTCCTGCAGCCACTCGATCTAAGCCTTTTGTTTTCAAAAAACTTCCTCCCGCAGCTCACACTCTTCCAGTGCCTTCAAAGCCCTAGCCTCCTCCCGAAGCAAATCTTCAGTTACCCCATCCTCCCTGATCACCCTTGTAATACTATCCAACTCAACCTGAGCAACACTCTTCTCATGGAAAATGTTTCCAAAGCACCAACGGTTCCAATGTTTATGCTAGTACTTCACAAATTGCAATAACTTAGCAAAAGTATACATTGACGTACCATAAGTAGGTCTACCATACCTCCACCAATTAGTGACATGGCCATGCAGAGAGGGGTCACACAACCACATAAGCTAAAACTTGAAAGAAGGAGACCGGGGCACATGAGCAAAAGTAATGGAAAGCTTGATAGGCCAATGATCTGAGCCCCGCCAATCCAAAATTTCAGAGCTAGAGGACCACCAACCACCAACCCAGAAACAAGAAACCAAAAAATGATTCAGACGCTCTGCAATGCAACTCTCCCCAACCCTTCGATTGTTCCAAGTAAACTGACCATTGGTGGGCTTGATGTCAACAAGATTCAAAGCCGCAATATTATCCTGAAGAAGTAGCGCAAAATCCTCCAATCTAGCAATACCACCTCGCTTCTCAGCGAGCTCAGAAATGGCATTAAAATCCCTAGCCACAATCCACGGAAGGTAAGGCACCATGCTACAAAAAAACTTGATATGGGACCACAAAAGTTGCTTACCCTGAATCTCAACAGGCACATAGATATTGGAGAAGAGTATAGACTCCCCAGTCTCAAAACAAGAGGCATTCATAGATAAAGAAGACTTAAAAGACATCCACCAAAGAGGGTGAATCTTGCGAGGGTTCCATAGACAAGCCACTCCCCCAGCCGATCCAAAAGCCCCAATGCACTGACACTCACCACTTCCCCAAAGCTTAGGCATCAACCCCAACATACATTCAACTGATAACTTAATCTCTTGAAGGAAAAGAACATCAAGAGAATGACTTCTAATCAATGCACGAACAACTTTTTGTCTAGGGCCATTGTTCAAGCCCCTTACATTCCAAGACAAAACAATCATTTCAAGGGACATGAGAAATGAGAATCCAAGGTCTTAACGGACCCTGGCTCCACCAAAGTCTCCCCTATTAATTTAATCTTTTCCAAATCCTTTTTTCTACCAAGCTTGGAGGATTTCTCCCCCACCCCTTTTTTTGGGTCCTTTTGAAGGAGACCCAACTGAGAAGGAGACTTGCTATTCTTAACCATGTCAGAACCTGCTTTCATGACTAGAGAAGATCCATCCCCCACACCCTTCTTCCCTTCAATCATAGGAACCGACTCCACTCTAACGTCCATCTGAAGGTCAGTTTCCATTTGCAAAGTACCTACATCCTGCATAACCTGAGTAGCTTCAACCAAAAGACCCTCCTGCCCAGAAACCAACACATCCTGAGTCACATTCACCAAGCCTGGGTTCACTTCCTGCTGGCAGAGATCATCTAAAATCTCAAATATATTAAAGGTGTCTCCATCCTGTCTTTCCATCAAGGTCCTCTTCTGACCCCGATTCCTGTGACAAGCCTTGACAGGAACGTAGCCATCTGCACCAACCACTTCACCTAGAATGGGATCCTTCCCCTTGTCATCCCTGGGGGGGTTGCGAGGGGGTTGAGAAGACTGGGGTTATGAAGGCCTAGCCCTTGGACATCGTCATAGCAGGTGACCATATTCATGACAAAGACGATAGCGAAAAGGAAGAGTTTCATAATCCAATTGTTGCAACCACGAATAAGGACCTGCACACATATCCACAAAATTTAGTAATGGCTTACTTAAATCAATTTTGACATAAATACGAGCAAAATTCATCACCTTTTTAACTTGAGTCTGTTGCATAGAGCCCACCGGCTTTCCAAGCATCGAGGCTAACAGGTGCAGAACATCATCCTGCCAACATTCCATAGGAAAACGAGGGAGCCGAACCCACACTGGAACGTGAGTTGGAATCTCCTCAGAAGGATCAAATCCCGCATGCCAAGGTTTAATAAATAGCCCGATCTGGTTATAAAAATAAGGGCCTCCTTCAAAGACCCTAATACGATCTGCCATGTAGTTAAAAGTTACCGTGAAATAGTTATTTGCCAGCAACATGAGCTCCATCTTGCCCTCTGGCATCCAGGTCCGTTGGGCCCATGACTCCAGGAATTGGAACGAGATACGCATCCCCATAAACTTGCACAATAAAGAGTGACCCAAGTAATAATCAATGTCTTCCGCAATCATCTCCAGCGGGATAACCAACTTTGGCCTCTCTTTACAACATTCCAGACACCCATTGATCTTCGTAATGCGTGAACCACCAGACGATCCCATTCTACCAGCTCCCGAATCCAAAGAAAATAAATTATTATAAAAAATCTTCACATCCTGGGAAGACGACTTGGCACCAATTGCAAAGCAAAAATCCATTGGGGGCGAAACCCCAAACAATTTGCCAAGATCCATTAAAACTGAGGGCCCGAGACAGGCACACAACCCAAAGCTCCACTTTAGGGAGTGGGGACAACAACCCCACTCACCAATCACACTCCACACAAGACAAAAGGAGGGCAGCGTATAAGGCTAGACCCCACCTCCGAAAGGAATACCACACAGCCCAAAGGATGGGGCCTCCCTGCTCACGGAACCCCCAAAAAACCTTCAACACACCACCTCCACCCCACTGCAGGCCCGAGCCCTCACCATAGCCGCAGCCCCAAGTGCGTGGCCACAAGAAATAGGGATTGGAGACCCCAGCGCCAAAAGGAAACACTGCCTAAAAAGAGAATGCAGCCACCTCAGGAAAGATTTAAAGAGGAAGAAAGTAAATTCCACCCCCAAGCGACACCAAGAACACCCCCCATAGCGCACAGAGCAAACAAGAAACAGTCACGGGCTAGGGCTCGGGTGCCCTAGCATGGCCTGAAGTTTCATACGCCATCCAAAAATCCCACTATAATGCAAACTATTAACATTACACTTCCACTTTCTATTTTTTATTATACTCTATTCAGGTATAAACATGTTTTCTATTCTAATTCTTTAGCTATGGTTTTGTGTACTTTAGGCATGATATGATCTTTCTACTAGACATATCATTTTATTTTCTCCAAGTTCCTTACCCTTCTCTTGTTAGCATCTACTTTTATCTCATGGACATTACCTTAGACTATCCCCCTTTCTTATTCTTTTATATTGTATTTCTCTACTATCTTATTTTCAGCTCTTCTTGAGTTTATATACGCACTTATCTTAATCCCCCCCCCCTTTTCCTATTTATTGGGGGCAATATTCTCTTATGTTCCTTGGGGGAAACTCCTATTTCCCCCTACCTAATCTACTATCCTATCTATGCCTTGTATTCTTTTCCCTTAAATTGATCAACTCGTCTTTTTTCTTTGATCAATTTAAGGGAAGCATAATCTCTAGCTCTTTCTAAATATGATCAATTCTAGTATCTTGTTTTTATTTTCCCTAGCTTGGTCTCCTTTGTTGTTGAGTTCCAACTACATATTCAATTCTATTTTAGATATGGATTGGTCCCCCTTTGTTTGTGGAAGCTACAATAATCATTTTTATTATTAGGTCTAGCCCAACTCCTTTATTAGGCAACAACCACATAACTATTGTCTAGTTTATTTTGGTCTGAATCTTCCCCCCTCTTACATTTTGGTAGTAATGACCTGAACAAACCTTTTCCAAGGTACTTCATACTCTATTATTTCCATATTTTGGTGCATTGGTAGCCTCTTATTACTACTTTGACTCTATGCAATCATCCACAAACCCTTGATTATTTGGTAAATTTTAGTAAAACATTTTCTAGTTAAATAAATGTATAGACTATTTCTTCTATTATTTCATACACACTTCCTCTTGATGAATACTAATTGTGTTTCTTTCTATTGGTTCATTGCAATATTGGAGCACATTGGAATGGATAAAATCAATAGAAGAAAAAGAGCACATGCTCTTATATATCTTTTTTACTACATCCTTACATAGTTTAGTTTTAATTTTGTAATTTATTTACTCTAACCTATTTCTTCACTAGTTCCATTGGCCTACTGAAGTAGGGGGAAATGCAAGGTTAGATTTTTTTTTTTTTTTTTGCAATGTCTAACTTATATTTTAATACTCACTTGAGTGTTTGTTAGATACGAGTAGATGTTATAGGAGTCATTTACTGCCTTTCTAAATATATATTTGACATTGAACTAATTTACAAACATTCTTGGATTCTCTCAAACACCCCAAACCCACCTAGAAGTTCTACACCTTGACTCTAGAAAGAAACCTAGACACTGAAAAATGGTGTCCAAGGCACATAGATACAAAAATGCTAGCATGCAATTCAAAATTTAGAATTTTAGAATTTACATGTGTCTAAACCCATAGATATAAGATTACTCTTAACACATTTTCTAATAGTCATTTTTATATAAGAACTAAATAAAGCCATCTCTACTTGCATTTGAAAGGGTTCCATATTATGTGTTTTTTGTCCATTTATACTATTGTTGTAGAGTTATTAAGACCATATTATTAAATTATGTTTTGTAGAGATTGTCCTTGCATTGTTCTCATACCTCTATCATCACTAATTTCCTCTAGAAACACTATTCCCATAACCAAATATTTGCCACCAATCTTCTCTCACCATTTCCTTTGCCCCTTTTCCTTTTATCTCCCAAAATTTTCTCTAATGACTTTCTAAAATCCCTATTTTGTGATATTTTTGTCCTCCATTATTCCTTCTTATAAACCAAGCCTCTAAATTCTTAATTTCCTTTGTCCAAACTAATCTAGTGTCTCTTATCACCTCCTTACTTCCTCTATTACACACACATGCAACACCCAAGGTTTACTATTTTATTTTAGGGATTAGATCTCCCACATATTTTTGCACACCAATTTCACTGTACATGGGATCACACATGTCCAAAGTTTTCTAAGGCTACCATCGAGGCTGAAAATGGTTGACTAAGACAACTTCCCAAATAGCCAACTTTATTTTTTTTCCCTATACAATTGAAAACAATCAATAAGTGGATATCAAAGACATTTATAGAGATTCTACATGTAAGATAGGACTTAGGAGAAAAAGATGAGTAACCCCTTGAAATTTGTAAGGTTACATGATCAAAAGACACCAATACCCCAATTCACATGTGTTAGATAGGATCACTTGCAAGGCCATTGGGATGGAGTGCCCTAGTTATAGAGGTGTTAAGGATGAGTGTCCCCCTCAAGTATGGGTGCTCTTATTTTTACATAGAGTTGAAAGCTTCCAATTTCATTCTTTGTCTTTCTCAAATTATTTCTTCAATCAATTCTAATCTACATTCACTTCTACAAACATACTCTTACTTACATTTTCATTTACATGTTCCTATCTTAACTCTTGTGTTAGTTTAGCTTAAATTGAAAAAATCTATATTTACGTTTTACTCTCACATGATAAAAGTATACGTCAAATTGTTCTCGAGTTAAACCAATACACCAAAGGAAAACAACTTAGTTAATAGTTCACTTTTCCTTTGTATACTTTTAACTTAGGATTCTCATTTTTGTTATCTCATTTTTGTTATTTCAACTACAAAGCATAAGAAGGGAAGGGAAACCAAATACTAATAATATCTAAAAGTATCATGAAGCACTTATAAATATTAGATCTAGAAAACCTAATTTAGAAGGAAAAACCCTAGGGGTGAAGGAATGTTGGCTTCACCAAAAATGTATAAGAATAAATGCATCCCTCTACATTGATTCACTTAGGATAACTAAATAAATCACAACAAGAAATAAAAGTGTCTTAGGGTAATGATTTGAGACTTATAATTCAAACTAACTCTGATATTAAATGCCACAAATTTAAATAAATTAAATGTGAAACTTGGCTTGAAATGCGATGAAGAAACACTTCACTAGGCATCAAAATTTGATTGCTAATGCTTTG
This sequence comes from Sequoia sempervirens, assembly GCA_007258455.2. Taxonomy (NCBI): domain Eukaryota; kingdom Viridiplantae; phylum Streptophyta; class Pinopsida; order Cupressales; family Cupressaceae; genus Sequoia; species Sequoia sempervirens. Next base: position 575,760,691 of record VDFB02058242.1, on the reverse strand, counting down.
GAATTTTAGGGTTGACATAGGCAAATATCTTAGACTCTATAAGTTAATTATTTTCCCCTCTAGATCACTTATGAGTGTGGAACTAATTTCCATGAGCATGGATTGTAACTTGTGTGTGAGCCTTACCTAAAACACATATATGATTTGACAAAATGTGAATTGTGGAATCCACTTGTCATAATTTTGGGTGTTTGGATTTGTGTAAGGACATGTGGTGTTGATAAACACATTTGAGGAATCTGCCAAATTGTGAGGGTTCATTTCTTCTTGGTTCGATTCCTATTAGATTAGCTTTATAGATTTGAGTGAAAAGTTCAAAGAAAGCAAGCAAGCATACAACAAACCTAGAATATGTGACAAGCAAACAAATGTGAAATAAGTTGTCCTTAAGCTTTTAGATTTAGATGTTTTTTCACACTCTAGCATGAATGATTGAATGTACTTAAATACAACAACCAAACACACATCACATAAATCAACATAACATAATCTAAGTCAACTTACAGTGGTCAGTGAAATGGATGGTAGGGTGATGCTTTAAATTTTAAAACTCTAGGGATTATATTTGTAATTGTAAAAGTGATTTAGATCAAGTTTGCATCCATAGATTTGATTTAGGGTGATGAATAATAAGTCTATGCATTAGGAATACAAATTTGGAGATTAATGATAAGAGGATTGGGACATGAAATGCCATAAACTAATTTTACATAGGATTATGTCACTTGTTAGCTAATTATTGTATTTATGCCTTTAATTAAGAAGGCCCCGAAACATAATGGAAAAGGGCTAGATTATTTAGTTTTCACTATCACAAAATGCTTTATTTATATAATTAGGCTAGATATTTATGTAGGTGGTATATTTTCTCTTCCAATATGTTAATTAGACATCAGGAAGATAGTGAAAACAATGAATAATGATCACTTTTTTTATATAATGATCAAGTCAAAGTTGTGAAGACCACAATCAAAATTGGAGGAACTCATCTTTATCATTGAAGAAAGTCAAACATAATACCTCACATACCTAAACAACAACTTACTGTTACAATACACTCACACTAATAAAATACAATGAGAAGTTTTGACACTTGAGAAAGTTAGAGAACTTATTATCAATTTGAACAAGACAGAAATGAAAGATATAAGACTTGATTGACGTGGTTGTTTGCTCTATAGATGTTAAAAATTATTCTATTATAGTTTATATGGGTTAAAAAATATCTAACCTTAAAATATGTGTAGTGTATTCTTTTCACTGGCTTGTGACTTGAAGCATACACTAACAAAAAGAAAGAAATGAAATAAAGGTAGTCTCGAGATCAGGTGATCTGCTTTTGGGTCTAGAGATGGCTTAAGTATATCAGACTGCCTTGTACTCTAATATGAAAGAGGCACCTGATTGAACTTCAAATATGAGATATACATACCCTACCCCTACTTTGAACTCGTTTTGCTTCAAAGGACACCAAAAAGCAAGCAACTCATTTTTCTTTTTTAGTTGGGGTCCATGGAATTAACTGAACGGTCGTTTTGCTTCAAAGGACACTAGAAAGCAAACAACTCATTTTTCTTTTTGAGTTGGGGTCCATGTAATTTAACCGAACGACTAATTCCATGTAATTTAAGGTGTGGCGGGCATTATAAATTGTACGTAATTCTTTCTCCACCTCCAATATAAACAATACAATATTTCATATCTCCTACGTAGGGGAGAGGGGCCCATAGTGGAGCACCCTAACTTCATGTTTGTCAAAATCCTATGTGAAAATTTCAAATCACTTCCAATTTTGTACAACAATTTATTTGACAACTCACATGCTTCTATATTTTGTTTTAGGGCCACATCATCAAATATGATGCCACATCAACATGCTTTTTGTTGAGGTATCCAAAAAGACCAAAAAAAAAGTGAGACCGATAGTGGTACACTAAGTCATGTTTTATTGGTGCGCTAATGTGACATCACATGATTTGTCAGTTTATGTACTTTATGGATAAAATGTATTTTGCAATTGGATATTAAGGTGCTCCACTATGGGGCCCACTAAGGACTACTTCTATCCCCACTATTGGACCCCACTCCACTATGGGCCCCTCTCCCCTAGTAAAACTCAGGAGTTGCGACATGTTTGTTGTAGGTATACAATGTACTTTTTAATTGTACCAAAGCACCAACGACATTGGGAGAAAATTAACTGGAGATTCAGGGAGGCTGCAGGTTCAAGCCTAGGTGCGTCTAATAGGTAAGAAAATCTTAAATGATGTCTTTCAGATCGACTTTTGATCGTTAAGCTCTAAATGTTTTGTTTGTCTTTGTCTTTGTTTTATGTGAGAAAGTTTGGTCTTTGCCTGTCTGGTTGACGAATATTATTCTTGTTTTGCATTTTGCTTTCATTTAATTTTATTTTTCTGGTTACAATATTGGTTTTTTTTATTATCTGTAGGTGATGCCCATGTAATTTTTATATGTTTTGTTACTATTTGCGGTCTTGTTTCTATGTGTGTGTGAATGTGAGCTGAAATATTGAATGTTTCGAAGGGATTCGAGTATTGGGCTGATTTCGTTTGAGTTTCTTAACGAGAGGAAGGGCTAGCATTAATATAGTCACGAGCTGCACTTTGTATGAGTTTTTAATTATTTTTGTATCTGCTTTATTGATTTCCCTCAAGGAGGCTTCTCTTTTGCAATGCAAAAAGTATTTGTAACCTCGGGCTTAGGCATCAATTGAGATCATTTTATGTCCATTTGAGTCTCTTCTATTTGTTGGATGTTCTATTTTTTTTTTTTTTTTAAGATTTGAAAATACAAAAATAGAGTTTTTTAAGTGCATGCTTTTAATTATCTTGAAATTTGATGTCCTTTCTAACTTGACTCACTACTAAAGAGAAGGGGGTATTAAGACATTAATTTAATATATATTTTATGTTTAAATTATATTTTTAATTTTCTAATTGTCTTAAATTAAGACAATAAAAAAAATATTTTTTTAAAAATAAATTTTTGATTTTCCCACCCTCATTCGAATGCATTTTCCATTTCCCTCCCTCATTGGACACGCATTTTTCCTTTTGTGAGTGATATCATGCAGCACAATTACTATGGCAAGCAATAGGGTTTTGAGAATTCCAGTTGGAATTATAGTGCGACGAAGAATCTAAAGAAGAATAGAAGCGCCCTGTTGTGAAATCTGTTTGGTAGCTTAACGGATTTTTGTCTTTTGCCTTCAGTTTTTCCAATTTATAGCTCTTTCACCTTAAATATGTTTGGTCGCTTAACGGATTTGTCCTTTGGGAGGTTGCAGGTGACGCTTTGTACGCTTTGCAGAGAAATTTGAACGATCCGCTGAATGTTTTGCAAAGCTGGGATCCAACCCTGGTAAATCCATGTACGTGATTTCATGTTACTTGCAATCGACAGAACCGTGTGACACGGCTGTAAGCTTCATGGAAACTCTTATTCCTTTCTTTTATTTTGCCCTAAAGTATCAGATAGGAAATTTGTGGCGTTAAAGCTCAAGCTTTAGTGTGTTATTGTTGGCAATGCAGGGAGGTGGGAAACGCTAGGTTATCTGGAACTTTTGGTTGGTGATCTTGGCAAGCTCACCAGTCTTCAATACCTGTAAGCCTCTCGAACTAGCTTAAAAGCTGCCCCTGTTGTGATGTTGTCTCAAACCCTAGATTTCACATTTTGATTTTTAACAAACTTCAAGTTTTCACCCTCCATGAGGTTTGTTCCAGGTAACTCTAGAAAAAGATTCTGTTTCCTTTCTTCATTTTTGGTTCGTGTTTTCTTTGTTAGTTTTGTGGATGGATGGATGCCTTATAAGACTGTAGTACTCATGGTGGTGGATGGTTTGTTCTGAAAGCTTAGGCCCTACGAAATAGAGTGCTATAAGAACAATCGGTTCTAAAGCGCCTGATACTTTTCCATTTTCCAAGTACTCCTGCATGGATGGTATATATCCAGTTTTGGCCCACTCAGCCTCTTTCATCATTGACATCACTAACCTCAAACCTGTACCACTAAAAAAAGCACAAAGAAGATTTGTGCTTTTTTTAGTGGTACAGGTTATATATATATCCATGAAATCTTCTTTGTGCTTTTTTTAGTGGTACAGGTTATATATATCCATGAAATCTTCTTTGTGCTTTTTTTAGTGCTACAGGTTTTATATATATCCATGAAATCTTCTTTGTGCTTTTTTTTAGTGGTACAGGTTATATATATATATATATATATATATATATATATATTCAAGGAAAGATACCCACAATTTCCCTTAAATGAATGCTGACATCTCGATCTTGGAAAGCAGAGGCATTTTGGGCAATAATATTGACAGTGTTATATGGTGCAGAGAATAGAATTTTCACAGTATCTGAAAAGCTATTTACCCCTGCTGGATCCCAACTGCAAAACATCAGAAAGAAGTACATCATGACTCTTCTCTAGATATGCACATTTTGACTCCCAAGGCCTAGATAAGATCAGAGCTTTAATTAGGCCTATAAGGTTTCTCTACAGGGAGATTTGCAACGGAAATAATCTTAAAATGGAATGCACTATTGATATTGTTATGATGGTCATCCAATTCAACACAACTTTGGATATTCATGGTAAAATTACTTCTTAACAGCTTCAAGAAAGCATTGAAGCTCTTCAGTGGAGTCCCCCACATCATAAAAGTCATCTATAACTGTACAGAGAACTGCATTCTTGGTCCACATGATGCGAGCTGCAGACATTTCAGGGCTAAAAAGTGTTGAAGCTACAGAAAAATAGCAATATACAAGTTTTTGTCGTGCGAAGTGTAGGTCAACAAATTTATAATCTACACACCATCTGTTAAAGGAGGAAAGAACAGAAACTCATATTAGAATCTCTGAGAAACTATAACATATTACTGCCAGTCATGTTATTCAAGTTAATAATTCCAAAATCTCCAATCATGTACAATGGTACATGTATACATACTTTTGCAACTCCTGTAAGTCTTTCTGCTGCATTGCTTGGCAGATATTAAAGTCATTTTTGGCTAAAGTTAAAATACAGTCACTGCTTATACAGGGGATCCTGCAATCCAATTAGAAGGTCTAATATTCAGGATTATCTAAGCAAGTCATCTAAAAGTAAAATAAAATTTCAAAGAGTTATCTAGTTTGTCTGCCATAACAATGAGGACAATTAAAAGTTATTTGTAGGAGGTCTTTCCAATCCAAATATCATCAAATGCGTTATTTTCAATGTGTCTTCTATGTTCCAGTCGCTCCAGATGGGCCAACCAAGGGACAGCCAGTGCATACTCAATCTGCACACAATGAATCGAGCCCCACAGTTCAATGACGAAAATAATATCAAACATTGGTCATTTGCACTAGGAAAAATAACTTTATTACCTCTTTATCAAGGTCTTTATAGACTAAATTTTGGTCATCCATTGCAATATTTGCTTCATTTTTGGCAAGATAGTTTCTGGAGAAAGATTTTGCTTCTTCCAAAATTCTTTCACCAGGGAACATCATCTTAGATGATTTATACAAATTCAGCATCGCTTTAACAGCTTGGCCTCTCTTTTCTACTGGTGTTAGGAAGCTTCCATCTTGCAGGAAGCTGACGAAGACATCTACATGGTTGTTAATTCCATTAAAAGGAAATAAAAATGTAACGAAAGACACACATGCTGCTTGAAATGTCCCAAAGTCTACACATAACTCTGGTAGAAAATTAACGTGTGAGTGCGAATCTTTCATCTCCAAAATTACATTTCATAACAGTTATTCATGCCTGACAGAAAAATATGAGCAATAATCAACAGAGAAATTTATGGCAAACAAGGTGTGATTTGTTCGAAGGACCTGGAGACACATCATATCCATTCCACCGTAAAATCCTGAAACTGACGGAACTGTTAATTATGTCTGATGTTGATGATATTCCCTCAATTATTTTGTTCTCTGTCCAGCATCTGTCCAGTGAGATTATTGATTTTAGACAATATGGAAACCGGACATAGAAATTACAATATCCAATCATAAGCAAGGGATTTATGAATTACCTATAGACCTCATCTAGAGCCTGCTTTATCTCACATTTGAAATGTCTTGCTATCCCTAAGCTCTCCAACCTATCTACCATTGACAGAGCAGTGAACATATTTGATGGATAAACACTAGGCACTGCACCAACAAAAAAATGCCTGTTACATGTGCTTGAGCATGACAAAATCTCATCAATATACATTAACATTAAAGGACCAACCTCCACTCTCCAAAGTTTCTAGCATTGAATTCAAATACATAAGGCAGTTAGATTTCTTAGTGTGCATTAGAGCATGAGCAATTGCAGAGGGAGAATGGAAGAGTGAGCCATCCTTGTTCTGATGTCTTAAAACTTTGTTCCAGTCAACTATGCTCCGAATACCCTCAACTATGAAAATTAGGGATTCATCATAATCATTCATCTGGTCTATTTCGATTCTGCAAAACTAAAAGAATAGTAATGTTAAAAGGAATAAGCAAATACAATTATCAGGTGCTGAAGAAATAAATTAATCTCAAAATTATGTTTTAAGGATTTCATATCGCTTAGAGAGCATCTGTTCAATAGGAGATGAATCATATGGGAGGGTCAAGCCCAAACCTCTTGCTTCTTCTAGCAGTGCAGTGAAGATAATCTCAAATCCAATGGGATTATGCTGGTCCTCACTAGCTATCTTTCCAGTATTTTCTCTTGTAAATCTCAAACCTGTAGAGGAATCAGGAAAATAATGCAAAATCTTAGAATTAGGTCTTAAATTCATGTAGCCTTTGGATCAAATCTGATTTTACTATTTTAGTTTCGACTCATGAAATAGTATCCTAAAATCTAAGGACTTGGCTACAGAGTTCAGAGTTCAAGTATTTAAATCATACGCAACAGGAGACTTGGTATATGGGTACACGGGCAGGGATTGTGGCATCATTTTGAAATAGGATATGGATGTATAATCATGGGGGTATTTTGTTATACTGAATATGTTGCCCTTAAATATAGTCAGCAGAAGGTGTAGGTACAGATACGGATTCCCATCAGTGACTGAATTAATTTGGTTATCATAAGAAGGGATGTGATCCTATTTATATATACACAAGTCTCTACTAATTGTATGCATATTTTTTCTGTTTTCCAAAACAAAGTAGAAAACATAATATAACTTGTAAAAGACTGAGATAAACAGGAAGCTAAAAAAAATCAAAAAGGGTATGCATAGAAATATATGGCTCCAGGAAATAACACTCAATTTCACAATTCTTACATAGAGAGACTTTAATCCCATTTATGATCGAAAATATATCATGAAGATCGAATATTCTTATAGAACAATTGAGAACTAGCTCACACCATCTTTAATGTGAAACATGTAGGTGGAAAAGGCCTAAAAAGAAATGGGAGGAAGGAGTTTGTACGTTTTCCACATCAGAAACAGTTCAATTGGAGAAACACTTTAGTCTTAAATGTGAAGCTTACTATGGTATTCAGTTCAATTATGCAGATTTGCGTGATTTGTTCAAAGAAGATAAGGTTGAAAACGACGGGGAGCTCATCATCAAGCTGTTTAGCAATTGGTTTGCAAATCTGAAAGCTAGAAAGATAGGATCTGCTGTCCCATAGATGATCTTTGACCTCATTGACATTATATTTTTTATATTCTATTCTATTCTTTATTAAAATGCTTCCTTACTGAATAAGAAACACAGCCGTTTCCATCTACTTAACTCTCAAAATCTCTGTCCACACACATCATCTAAATTTCTCAAATTGAGGATTTTACATGCTTTCTATGATCTCATTGGTAATAAATCTGCTTTACTTATTTGTTGAAAGGAGCTATTCTAAAGCTAGTTTTCTTTCTGTCTACGAAAATCTACTTTAGGACACTTTATATTATTCTCTGAGAAAAGTAACTTTTCTATCTTTTGCTCCTGTATCATTCCCTACGTTACCAATGAAGATGAAAATGCAATGGAATGCAAAAAGCAATCACCAAGGAAACAGTTGTATAAGAGGAGAAAATTACTCAAACAAGACAATCTAGATGCTAGAAGAATTTTTTCAGGTGGAAAGGAATACCCAACGCCCACGGGTTTCAGAAATAGAATTTAGAAAGCTGACAGGGAAAGATTACTGGATTTCCTTTTAACTAGTAAAGATTGATGGACCAGTATCCAGTTATGCAATTTTTATTCTTTAGAGAATAATATCAACAACATTACAGTAGATTTACTTTCAATGTTTTGAAAAAGAATATTTGTAATTAGGGAAAAAGAATTCAAAGCATCTAAACCCTTTTTAATATAAAAGAGTATATGAGAAAGTTGTAAGATTAGAAAGAACATCGCATTTTTATTGATTGATGAAAAAAAGCATTTTACAAAAATATTATCTCACGATAAAATGTATGGATGTGCTACTTGTGTCGGTTGTGTTTCTGAAATTCTCCTTTAAACACTTTTAGTCTCTTGCTTCCTGCTACCTCATTGCTAGTTGGACAAGTCAATTCACACAACATTATCTAAAATTTAAAGGAAAACATTTACAAGATCTTTGCAATGTTGCAGAAATGGAAACGTAAACTTACAAATTTAAATAATATTCTATCATAAGTAATAACAAAGATGTAATGAAGAAACTAAAATAGAATAAGAGAATAATAGATAAGATACATATTTACATGATAAATCCTTGACAATATGTTAAGAAAACATTCAAGATCAAAAAAACCGATTACAATTTCCATGTAGCTGCTGCTATTCAATTATATAATTGTTCTTAAAGATTACAAATATATATGTATCTTTAAAATAACAACCACGGTCAAACTTAGAATATAATTTTATTTTATTGCTTTAATTATTCTCATTATCCAACAAGTATGAAATATTATCATTAGGCTGAAGAAAGAGTCTTAATCCATTTCCACATTTTTATTGCCAGCATTCCACGTTCTTAGCGCAATAATGCATGCCAAAGTGTGAGAGAGGCGATCTTTAATATAAGGCAAGTCCGATAATCCCCAAGATCCATCCCAAAGTTGATGATTCATTATCCATGAAACACACTGTGGGAACTGTGGTAATTGAGAGTCTTCCAAAGAGGGGACCATGGCTACCCAAGCTGTATGGTAATTAGAAACAGATGTTTGTCTGCTCTTGGTATCTGAGAATAGCCTTCTTATCCTCACAATATCCTCATCTGTGCACATAGAAGAAGGTGCATTTTGCTTGATCCTATGTTTGACAGCCTGCAAAATAGTGAGATGCATATTTATTGAATCTAGTACAGAATGATCCTTTCCAAATTCAACCCTAATAAGTTTAAAAATTAACCATGCTCAATTCTACTAGAATAATTCGATATGTTATAAGGATCTATCTATTACCAAAGCAAAATTACATTGTATTCTCTGGTACACTGGAATCTAACTATTATCAAAGCAAAATTACATTTTATTCTCTGGTACATTGGAAAATGGAAGTATAAAATGTAAACATGGCTATAAAGTTATAAATTCACCTTGGAAGCTTGTGTAGATTTAGGATTCTGGCTTGGTCCTATGTCAAATTCATTCCTTCCATGGATGAACTGGGCACTAGAAAATCCTAATAACAAATGATAAATACACATTAATACAAAAGGAAAACTAATTGTTTCAGATCTATTTATTAGGAAAACATGGGAGTAGAGGGTCTTGAATAAAGGTAACATAAGCCATATTTGGCAGAAAATGTTGAATAAAAGAACTCCCAATTGTGAATTGTCCTCCAGTCCCAACTTCTGAAATATAAATTCTGCTATGGCCATGACCAACCAATTAGATGAGATACCCCAGAAAACCATTATAAAAACTACCCTGCACCATCTAGAGATTGGGGACACCAGAGAAGAAAATAAATTATCTGCATTAGAACAGGAATATTCCAAGTGATGTTCCTCAGATTGGATGTCGTTTGATTGTGTCAGAAGTAATGGATGGTCATGGATTTGATTTAGAGTACGATAAAGAAGAGGTATTTTAGCTTTTGTTTTTCCCCGTGCAAAGTACTGCCTAATCTTTCAAGCATGGAGAATATTGCTTAGCTTTTTCTCTCAAGCCTGCAACATGCCCGTTTTTTTCATCAACTAGATGGTTGGTAGGTAGTCGAGTAGGGTTGAAATTGCTTGTCTTTTTTGCGCTAAACACAATCTATTGGTTATTTTTGTACTTCCATTTATGAATATAGCAAGCCAGGCAAATAGTCTAGTTTTTTCATGTGATTTCTTTCAATTTTTACAGAGAAACCCTAGTGACCAACAGATAAATCCTTTATGTATATAAGAGGCTGTGATAATTGCCACTGTACGGTTTTCTTGTTCGTTTTTGTCACTTTTCTGCTACAGTGTGTATGCTTTTGTATTTAAGAGGCCGTGTCAATTTGCCATTGTACCGTTTTCCTGGTTGATTTTGTCACTGATATGCTACATTGTGTATTCTTTCTTTTTTAATGATATTTTTTCCTGGTTGTTTGACTCGCTCCGGTGGGTCTATGTTGCTTTGAAATTGTGAACATTTACATAATTAGAGACTATTATTCGCTGTTGATATGGGGATTGCTGTCTTGGGTTTCTGTTTAAAACAATAAATATGTAAAGTTAGGATACAGTAAACCTGACATCTAGTTCTGAAATAGAATTTTGGAAGTTTGCTTTTGTTAAAGTAAACACGAGAATAATTTTTTGCTCAGTTCATTATTACTATGAGCAGCTGTGGTTTATTGGATGCCGTTGTGTCTGTGTGTATTGAATTCCTGCTTTAAAATGAATTATCTTTGCTTTGTATTGATGCAAAATCATGCATACATGCTATAACTCATATATATGACTAGACATTCCTATAGTTAATCAAACTAGAGAATCAGAAAATATGTGTGGAAAACTAGCAACAATTTGATGACATTCAGAATGATTGCTTATAACATATAGCTGCATGATTTTCATTCTATTCTTATCTACTCATATTATTTGATGCATCAGATTTGACTGGATATAAAGAGTGGAGTGATTACTTTTGATTTCCAGAAGCTATATTTGTAGGCACTGTCAAACATTGCTGAATAGAAATTTTGTTAGAATTTGTAGCTTACTGACAACAATTCTTCTGTAAATGAGCCCTCATACTTTGGAGTGACCTGTTTATGCAATATTATTACCATAATGTGAAAACAACATCCCATTAGTTGAATTTTTGCACTTAGTTAGATAAGGTAGGGCAGATCCTATCCTAGAGAGATTGACACAAGAATGAATTCAGTTAATTCAATGGGAATATAAGGATTGAAATTAGAAAACAAAAGGTTCTATGAACTCTGCTTTTCATTTGCTAATTTTATAAGCTACCAAGCAAACATTAAATATGTGTGCCCTTCAAGAATAACATTACTAATTTGAATGCTTTGATAAGATGCAAGGATGGAACTACAAGATAAACTGATTCATGCAAAATGAACCCTATTTTTTGTTTGCTATTTTTCTAAATTATCAAACAAGGAATAAGCAGGACAATGCTCTACTGCAGCAACCGACCAAATGGATTCTCATTTCCACTATTGAAGTTTTGGGGAATTCAATGATTCAGAGAGAACAACATGATATTTAGTTTTTATCACCCAAAAGGAATTACAATCCAGATTTTACATCCCATTTTAACTGATAGAAAAATGTCTCCATGTTTGGTTTGTAGCACCTAAAGAAATTAGAATCTGTATATAGATATATCTACATACATATACATATGCATGTACAAATTTTAGTATGTGCATTGGAAGACTTCGAATCTAAAATTTGTAAATCTAGCTTATGAATTTCAATTAATTGTAATCAGATTTTGATTCATTGCTTAGTCACTCAAAATTTCATTGATATGATTGGTGTTGTGATGTGAACAAATATGTGACCTCAAAGAACTGAGTAATTTAATTACTAATTTATTGTATTTTGAAGTGGTGTTGACAATAAGTAGTGCTTAACTACTTTTTGGTAATGCCATTATATTAATGAAATGATAAAATTTGACATAAACATAGATAAGCCGGTTGTCATATTCTATAACAGAGGAGCAGATTGTGCTTGTCAAATGTATGGTGTGTTTTTTGGGGTATGGAAAATAATTCTTGTGTGTGCAAAAATTAATGTCAATGTATATTTTTGCACTCCAGTTTTTATGAAAATAATCAGATTGTATAATCAGAAATCTGTTGCTTGAGAATATTATGATTGAGAAACTTTATTGCGTGGCCTTAATTGGGAGCGAATTAGCTGGAAATCTTGATTTGTAGCTGTAATAGCTAAAAAGTGTATCTATAATAGGGTGACTTTTCAGGATTCTTTTAATTGAGAGTTGTAGAAGGTTTAACGCTGTTGCCCGTGTTCAGAACTGGTAGTGTAGAATCACAAAATTGTGACTTGTAGCCTTTGCAGCTAGCAAGTTTATCTGTTTTAGGATAATTCTTGTTGAATATTATTATTGAGAGGTTTACAAGGTTAACACTTTTTGCTTGGCTATGGAATTGGTGGAATTAAACTTATAAAATTTGATTTATAACCATTGCATATCTGTTTTAGCGTATTTTTGGTTAGTATTATTGTTGAGAGCCATACAAGGTCAAAGATTGCAATGCACAATAGTCGTGATGTGTAATGTTTTAGTGGGATGTAGGATTTTGTTTCAAATGTTTAGCAACTTAGACAATGGCATTGGTGTAAAGCACATAGAGTCATGCGATTGCCTTTTATGATGCATGCCATGACAATATCTGTATTGGATTGTAGATTTTTATCAAACTTAAATGCTTCTTATTTGTGAAACATTGATAACATTGGGAAAAACATTCTCTTGAGTAGCAAGTAAAAGATTGATTATCTTTTGATTAGAGTTAGTTGGGTTAATTCTAAATAAATTGTATATGGTAATTATTGGTTCATCCCATTATCGGTAGTGCAAACCATGAGGATAGAAACCTACATATCTAAGTACCCAAAGCTATGATTTATTTGTACTGTTATGCTATTGTTGATGCAGGGATAGGGTATATGGACGTGGTTTTTTTGAGAGCCTAGATGTGCATGGATTTGAATAGTTACAACCTTTGAAAATCTTCATGGGGGGTTTAAACAAGAAACTAGGCTTCTAGAAATACAAAATTAGATACATTTGAACCTGTCAAATTATCCCTCCTTTCAATTCTTGTGCAATATGAGGATTAACTTCATACAAATTCTTAAACTCATCATATCCTTCTACTTGAACTCTCATTTTTATCATGAAATTTGGTCTCCTAATTAATGCATTTATAATTTTTTTTTAATCACCACTCCTAATATGTTAATAAAAAATAGAATTACAAAAATTGTACCAATCTCATGCCTTTGATTCAAGTGATATGAGGATTAACTTCATACAAATTCTTAAACTCATCATATCCTTCTACTTGAGCTCTCATTTTTATCATGAAATTTGGTCTCCTCGTTAATGCATTTATAATTTTTTTTAATCACCACTCCTAATATGTTAATAAAAAAATAGAATTACAAAAATTGTACCAATCTCATGCCTTTGATTCAAGCGATCTTCACTTTTCAAATATTATAATAGTTGATGCTTTGCAGATAACACAAATTCTTCAGTCAATTGGAAGTCTATATTTGTTTAGTGATTGAATTATGTTGCAAAATTTTATCATATTTTGTATATTTGAGTATGGTTTAGGTGCAGGTTTGGTTTGCTGCTCATGCTCTAATTAATTTAAATCTATGTATTTAAAATTATTCTACGCTAGCAATTCATAATCAATTTCTATGTAAGTTTTAATTGAATCTTCATTTTTTTTGATTGCTCAAATTATATTTTAGAATAATTTTATGGTTTTCTTTTTGGGATACATGTTTTCATATATGTCAACAACTATTTATGTAATGATTCTAACTAGCATCCACACACGTTTCTTTGTAGCTTTCTATTAGGCTATTTTTTTTGGTGTCTACGAAATGGCAGACCAAGTATTTATGTTGTTTCTGGTATTTGTAGTATTATTTTAATGAAATGAAACACTAACCTAGGATTTAATAGGTAGCACATAGAGTAATATTTCATATAATTTTTATGATCGAAAGATTGGACTAATTAGTGATGAAAAAATATATGTTTTAGAGTAATCTACATGAATTATGAAACTCTTTTATGACATCAGTAAAACCCTCCAAATTAGTAAACACTTTGAAAAAATATTACCATACTACTACATTAGGGGTACTAATGTAATGAGGACGATTAATTAATTTTTGGAGTGTAATGATAATAGTGATTTAAAAAAAAAATAGATTACTTTATTTGGTTTAAGTAAATGATGGTGTTCACCAATGTGCTATGGAGTCAAACAACTCACGACATAAGCGTTGAGTGAGAAATTTCAAAGAGATACCTGTTGCAAAGATGGTGTTTAGCCATTGTTGTATGATGAGACAAACCTCAAAATATAGTATCTTTGTTTTGCTATAGGATTGTGTTAAACAATGATACAAATCGTTGTAACATATTCTATTAAACTACCAAGAGAACACACTAGCATCCAAATTAGGTTATTCTTGTTGGTCTTTACCCTACATTTGCCTCAATACTATTCTATTAAGCTACCAAGAGGACGTACTAGCATCCAGATTAGGTTATTCTTGTTGGTTTTTACCCTACATTTGTCTCAATACAACTTTTGATAACCTATATTTGCATATTTGGTGTAGGCGTTACATGGTACTACTATAAGAACAAAATTTCTTCAACCTTCAATGCTAGTGCTACGCATCCACATTGAAAATGTCCAAAAAAGGGTGATCCAAGAATAAGAAAGTGCATTTAAAACCCCATAAATTCAATATAAAAATGACAAACTTTTCCATTTTTGTGTATCTCACCTTAAAGCCACGTTTTCAAAGTTTCAAATTTCTTAAGTTGTAACATATTATGCACTTAAGAGTCATATTCTTTTCAAAAAGAAGTAATACTCGAGTTAAAAGTTGTACTCTTATTGTTTATAGTACATGGTGCGTACATGGAAATAACACATCATCATCATCTGAATATTTAGATGAACGGGCAACAAGACTTGCTCCAAGGATAGATGAATACTTCAATGAAATGATATATTGTACTTGCAAAAGGTGCCAAAATAGGAAATTAAAAAAGTGACGACTTGTTAGTATCCATAGATTGAATTATGGAGTTTATATAGAAGAGGTACACTATAATTAAGAAATTGTTATTCTTATAATAAATAAATATGCATATAGTTTAATACATTATTATTGATCATTTCAATTGATTTTTTGATGAAAAACTATTTCCAGTTCCCAATATTTTTGAAAAACCAATCGATATCATTGATGATAGCCACTCTCAAGATGAAGAACAAGACACATTTATGGATGAAACCACTTCACAGATAAATGGGGCTACTATGGGGGATCCATTGATCTTAAATGGTCTAATTGAAATGCTAAGGAACGGGCAAGGGCAAAACATTACTATGATGGTGTATGAGGTAAGTTTGAAATTGTCTTTTATAGGTTCAATTATCTTATGCTTTGTATTATATTATGTTAATTTATGTTTGTGGAATGCACACCATCTCTAAAGTCGTTCCAACCCCTATTATGCCCTTTAGTACATCTAGTATTATGCCAACGGTAAGATTTGATCTAGATTCTTGTGCATTTAATGAACCTATTTCACCTTTTATATTTTGTTAATATTTGTGTTTTTGCCATAGGGCATTTTTAGAGTAAGTCCACCGAAAATGCTTCTTGTTGGCATGCAAGATTTGATTATGCCATTCGATACACCCAATGTTATGTAAAAGGTAGGATTCAATCATATGTTGGTGTGGGTTTGATTATGTTATTTCCCCTATTATACCACTTTAATATTTATATTTGTGTCTTGTAGGATGTTTCAAAAAGATGTGTCATACTCTCTACATCTAGACCAGAAACACCTATCACAAGAGTGGCATCAAACACAATACGTCATAGCATGCCTTCTACATCAAACATGAATGCTCCTAGTATCTCTGTTGAAATGGACATGCATGCCCCTATTAGGAGTACATCACAAATAAATAATCTATTAAGTCTGGGTTCAGTTAGAATTCTCTCACCAACACCTGAACAAGTTTCCTTGAGGAGTCTTATAGAATCACAATCAAGAATACTAAGGCTCCTTCCAGAAACTCTTGAAAATGTTGAAATTAGGAAAGAAATACTTAAACAAATTGAGTTATGGGAGAAAACATTATTGGGGATTGCGGGGCTTACTTCAGATGAACAAGTAAAATTATCTAGAAATATTATCTTATTATTATTTTCTAGTTCATATTTTACTTTTATCACTATAATAGCATGTTGACTGGTAAAAACATTATTGATGATTACATGGTTGCTTTGTGATGCAAAAATGTGATTACATGGTTGCTTAACGATCTCATTGTAAATATAGGAAATAAATGACAAAGTGACTAATGTACCTATAGGGGCATTTACCTCAACCCTTAAGACTACAACAATATCCTTAGTGACTACAAAAAGAACACAAAAAGTTACAATCTTGCCCACCTCAGAAAGAAATGTCTTGAAAGATGAAATGGGGTTAAAATTCTTTCACTCTATTTTTTGTCATGCAAAACAATTATTTGGCAATACTATTCAAATGGATTGGAGGAAGCAAGCCAATGTTAAGAAAGATGAACTCTTTAAAGATGTCATAATAGCATTTGGAAATCCTGGTTTTAATAAGGAAATTATTTTAGATATTGCACGGAAATACATTTATTCTAAATGAGACAAGTTATGGTCAAAGTTGACAAAAGGTTTGAGATATCCACGTCCAGTTTGGATCACAGAGCAAGTGACATGGGATGAACTTATGAAAGATGCCAAATTTAAGAGGAAGACCCACAATAATCCAAATTATAGGCCATTTGCATGAGAATGTAAAAAACGCTTTCGAGATACAACAAAAGCAACCCAAGCTAAGGTGTTAAGTATTGGATCCCATAAATTAGGATTTAGTGGCTACAATAGCATTCGTGGTGGCTTGGTAAGTGAATATTTTCATCTACTGTATTCTCTATTTCATAAAAATATTCATGACACTTGTGAGTTAATTGTATCTTATGAATCATTATACTTTATAAATTTAGTTATATCTGTTTATGTAGGTTCACCAATTTCAAAAGGAAGCTTCAGAGGAGGACCTAAAATATGCTTTACTACATGGTTCCCAAGGCCTTCGACAACATATGCTAGATCAAGGGGAGAAATTAGTCACTGGTCATGAATATGAGGTAAGTTCTTTGCATGATGGGCTATAATAAAATTTCATATTTTGCCTTCATTTCCATTGCAAAACAAATGATACAAATATTAATCTAGATAGATACATTTAGAATTACAATAGTTTCTTTTTTGCATAAAGAAATGAAACAAGCAAAGCTAAACTTATGATCTGAGTTGCTACAAGATTAATAACTATCAGTTTACATAGCGAAAAACATAGATTTTCATGGTTTATTAAATTCTATGCTTTGAAGCAAGTAAATAAGGTTTGATATGTTATTTTAATGAATTAAGTTGTGTTGTGTATAGGAAGCTCGACAATCAAATTTATCAGATAGTGAGTATGAAAACGAGCTAGAGGAACATGATGAATTGTTTGTTGCGCACAATGATTCAATTATCATTCTTGAATCTCGGCAGGAAACCATCCTTGAATTTCAACAAGTGGGAGACAAGAATAATGAGGAGGGTGTTCAATGTGATGAACAATCGACACCCGCAATTAGAATAGTGCCTTGTAGAAAGATGACACAAAGGAAGAGAATGGATAGAAACAAATGAACAAAAGACATATTTGCTTCTTATGTTTAGGAAATTAGTGTCAATATTCAATAATGGTTATGCTATATCCATGGTATGTTTTTTTGGTTGTGGAGAAACTCCCGTATGTTTTTGTAAGATACATAACATTGGAAATAATTACAATTAATACAGTATTTCTCACTGTTCTCTTCAATTGTGAATTTACTTTTTCTTTTTCGTAAATTTGTCTGAGAAAAAGCAATAGCAACTAGTTCTAAGGATTGCCTTTCTATTTGAGCCTGTTTACTTTTGTTGATCTTCCACCTTTTTGGAAATTGTTTATTTGGGTTCTCCAACATAGTGTTCATTTTTTCTCTTGGAAAGGTAGATTGATGGTACATATAACTATGACTCCCTTCTATTACCATTTCCCTTCTACAACTTTGTCCATCTGAAATCTTCTTTATTGTTTCCTAAGCTTTAGATTGCAAAAGAGGTGGTACAATTGGCGGAGTTGTGCTACTATTTGGTTGAACCTGCCTAACTTTTTTATTTTGTATAAATGAGGATGATTTTTCAGTACACAGATTGAATTTCTACCGCATTTGCAAAAATAAGAATAAAAATTCCAACAAATAGGAGGACGACGAAAATCTGCAAACATTAAATGTTGAAAACCACACTAATTTTTTTTTTAAAATAATTATTTGAGATACTCGTTTAAAAACAATATTTAAGACAATACACAAGTTTTTTTTTAATTTTTTAATTTTATTTTTTTATATCCAAGTTAAGACAATTTACTCAAAATTTGTCTTAAACCCCCTTTTTATGTAGTAGTGGTTGACGAATTTAAAACTTTTTCCCAAGTTTTGCTCTCATTTTTCTTATTTTTGTAACAATGTAATTTTTTTTTTGAATTTGAAATCCTAAAAATTAGAATTATCTATTTGTAGGTGAGCCTTGTGTAATTTCTTTCAGTTCTATTACTCTTTCAGGCTTTATTTTAAGATTTTTGTGAATGTGAGCCTTGATATTAAATGGTTCTGAGTGATTTAAGTTTTAGGATGGTTTAGTTTGAGTGTTTTTTTTAGAGGAAGGCCAATATTTATATAATCCTTTTTTGAACATTATTTGAGTTTTTAATTACTTTTGCATTTGCTTTATTGATTTTCCCAAAAGGGCTACTATTTTTTTGATCTTAAGTGGTTGCAACTTGTAGAGTAGGGGAAAGATAATTCCCAAAGGAATAAATGCAGCTAATGTATATCATAGGTTTGCATATGCAACATTAGAAAGCAATAACACAGCTAGGAACAAGATAATTCCCCAATAATGACCTATATCTCCCTCATTAAGACATGGAAGGATTTCCAACTTTAAATGCTTACAATTATTTACATGGTAATATAATAGGAACTAATCTAATTAAAGATTGGTAGATCCTTTGGACAAGCAAGAAATTGGTCACTTTATTCTATCTCCATCTAGGAGAAAAGGCTTTGAATAGATTTGATATCCCAAATGTTTTAAGCAAAGTGTCATTTATTATACAATCTCTTCATTGCAAGAAATGCATTTCCTGTGAAAGCTAAAATCAATCTTAACAATAATGGTTTCAATCTCTTTCTTATGTGCTTCTAAGAAACTCATTTTTTTAATCCTAAGGGCTTCTCTTTTGCTATGAGTACTAGCACTAAGATTAAGGGAATATCACAACCTAAGCTTGCTATGATCTTCTATATACCTTATGTAAGAACATCCAAGGGTGTAAGAGCTATCTTTTATCAATAAAAAATAGTCTTTTACTTGTTTTATAACTTGTTTGTAGGCTTTCATTTACATTCGAGTCGCTAGTTAGTCATGGCTTGTCACATTTCATCGCAATTGTGTCTCTAACCTTGCACTAGGAAATATATATCTTCTACCACGATCCTTCAATATCATATTCACTTTACAAGAGTTTTTTCTTATCACAGGAATACCAAGTGGTCTTTGAACTTTATTAGGCTTGATAGACATTTACCCAATTCACTGTTCAAGGCTTGCGATAGACTTCCAGAGTTTGTGCTAGCAAAGGAACACATAAAAAGGTACATTAAACCTAGGAGTGCTTGCTTTTGTTATGCATCACAAGAAGATACTACATCATTGCATTCAATTTGAGATATTCGACTATACATTTGATTGACTACATTTCACAAGGCGTTGAGCTTTGCACCACCTTGTGACTGACTGGGATCATTCCTATGATTGGGAGCTTATACATACACTCTTGAAGATCATTAAAGAACAATAGAGAAAGTAGAAAGAAGTTGAGCATGACATTTCAAAGTTTGTATTTTGTACTTTGTAATCAAACAATTGAGGCTGAGAATGTTGGAAGCCCACTACGACAAGTTGTAACATTGTTGTGACTATAATGAAATAAAGATGCATTTCTTGTTGTTCCATCGAATTGTTGTGAGTTTGTTCACTTGGTTGCATGGTTGGATACTCCTTCATTGGACCTTTTGGCCATGAGTGCATTAGTTGGTATTAGAGCATGGTTAATTTGGTTTCATAGAATGAGTTTGATGAGGAAGGAGTGACCAAGTGTAGAGTTTATGAATCATGATGTGAAATTTGTAATTAAAGCATACTAAGAGGTGCATTGTGTACACACTGCTAAAGTTGAGGTATTGCAAATCAAAATATTTGTGCTTTTTTTGTACTTTGCAAGAACTAATAAGGTACCTTCAGTGTGAAGATGTTGATTGTAAATAGATTACTGAACTGAGGCAACTCATAAGAAACTTGTAAATAGAGTGGTGACTGTGAGGTAGTTTGTAGGTGTTACACCTTGTGTGTTATTACCTATTTACAATTACCTTGTTTGGTAAATTGCTTAAATAAATGTGAATGTGTTTTATATATAAATGAATTTTGATGGAATATGATGAATGAATATTTGATTCTATTTAATTTTTTATGATGATTATGTATATGAAGTATCTGTGAATCATATGAATGTATTGATTTTTTAGCTAACTACTGTTATGGTGAACTAAGCTGAATGCAGGAACAAATGCAAACCTTCAGAAGAGAGGGGAAGTATCAATGAGGAGAAGAACTTGGTTTGGTAACCTCTAATTTAGCCTATCTGAGCATTCACACACTCACGCCCTAGTTGGTCTTAGTTGCGTCAATCCAGTTTGGGTAGATGGTAAGTGATCTTCAGTTTAGTTATGTATGTTTATATTGATTTGCGATCTTGTTTTATGAATGTTTGGAATGAAGAACGTGATGAAGTCTTGATATTAAGTAGAAGTCCTACCTTTTGTGTTTATTGTTATGTCGATGAGATATATACATAATATATATATATATATGTACCTGCCTACGGTAAACTCATACATATGAGTGAATACATACATGAGTATATGTAGGTAGATGTACCTATGCATGCTCATGGACGGATTACCCATATGATGGGAATACCGATTGGATTAAGGTGACATATTTTGTGTATATATGTTGATCGATGAAATTGTGACTATGAGTGTTTTTATAAAGATATTGAAATGGTATTACGTATATGTATATATGTGGTATATATATTAATATATATTTATATATAATCGTGTATATATATACACATGTAATATTATTCTTTATATTTATATATTATATATATATGTTTATTTTATTTTATTTTTTGGTCTTGAAGGGTATCCCCGCAACTCAAGCCCAACGGGTTCCCTTTATGGGGCGAGCTTGAGGTGAGACTAATCCCTACAGCCTCGGGATAACCAACGTAGCCCCCCCAGTGTCTGAGGCGGGGTGACTTCCGGGCCAGAGAGAATCAAACCCAAGACCTCGGGGAGCAAACCCAAGACTCATACCAACTCCTCTAACCCGTGGGGGCATTTATATATGTTTATTAATTAAATGTATTTGATAACTTAATGATATATATATATATATATATATATGAAAGTTGATGGAGATAATCTCCAAGCGCAATACATAGCACTATTCTTAAGTGAAGCACTGTAATGAATAAAGCGCATATGTAACATATAGCGCAACCTTTAATAGAATGATAACCAACACATAAAGTAATGTGAGATCGAGTCAACCAATGAACGAGGCACGCGCACACACACACACACACACACACACACACACACACACACACACATATATATATATATATGAAAGTTGACGGAGATAATCTCCAAGCACAATACATAGCGCTATTCTTAAGTGAAGCACTGTAATGAATAGAGCACATATGTAACATATAGCACAACCTATAATAGAATGATAACCAGTGCATAAAGTAATGTGAGATCGAGTCAACCAATGAATGAGGCACATATGAGTTTATACATTGTTGTGTATACTGTTGAATGTGAAGTTAATACTGTGTAAAAGCCTTATGAAGTGGTCAACTTGTGCTATAATCAAGGGGCCCCAACATATGAATGTGGCGCCATATTGCAAGTGTTTGGGACACATAAGAGGTCTGCAAAATGTGCATAAGTCTGTAAATGGCATTGAGACTCAATCAAGAGTAAACTTGGCAACATTATGTGAAATAATTTGAATTAAGAAACTTGGTTTTGAGCTTGCCGTTCATTTGACTCAGTAAGAGAGTCTTACTGTCCCTTATAACAAGTCGACTCATACATTTAAATGGTGATGACTGTTATGTGTTGCAAACTTGTAAGTTAGCTTGAAGAGTCGTTGCATGAGGATGGAAAGGTGGTAGAAATATTAAGTTGTTTGTAGCCTTTGGTTGCTCACAAATTAGTATAAATAGAGGAGCTCATTCTACCAATTGCATCACTTATCAATCTGATTTCCTTGTGTTATTTTGCTGCAATTTCTGTGCAAAGAGAGTTGAGAGTTGTTTTGTTGTTTTACATTGGTTTTGTTGAGAGATTTAGAGAGAAGCTAGTAGAGGAATTTGGGTTGTTCGTAGTGGAGGTTGCAAGCGAACTTGAGCCATTAAGTTAGGAGGGAAAATTATTTAGTTGGAGCTTTAAATAAGCATGCTGATTTCTACTTCTTTGTTATTATGTTGGAAAGATTGTTTATTATATTGCCACATTGAAAAGATTGTCTTTTATGTGTGTATTGATGCTTGCAAGTCTTTTGAAAGTTCTTTGATTGTTTCTTGTATTGAGAACCCCTTTCTTTTGAGTTTATACGTATATAATTATTTATGTTATAATGGGTTTTATACGATTGTATACTATATGTACTATATGTAGTATGACAAAACTCTAGGTGCGTAGCATAAGATAGAGTTGTTTGAGATACTTGATTGCAATGTCAGTTAATATGAGTTAACGAGAAGGTTATTCTTGGGGTTAGGATAATCCATGGGAAAGGGAATAACCTAGAATATAGTAGTTAACATGAAGGTTATTCTTGGGGTTAGGATAATCCACGGGAAAGGGAATAACCTATAATAGAATAGAATACTAATGGTCAATACAAATCGAGCAATTGTAGTGGTGAATATAGATGACCCTCACTCGAAGTATTAGGTGTTGAATCTTTGGCCAAAGTAGTGTAGGTAGCCATTGTCTACACTGTCAATTCACTGTGATCCAAGTACATACTAGGTTGAGAGTATTATAGAAATAAAGGTTGGCTTTATGGTAAGCTCTAGATATGTAGGACACATCACTATGCTCAGGAAAGGATATATGAAGAATGAGGTTACCAAACCAATATCTTCATTGAAGGGAGGGCCATCATACCAAGTATGGTAGATGTGTGGGGGACCACAGCAAGTCTATGGTTGGCAAAAAAGTGCTTGAGTGATGCTTCTCCTCATGCAGTTGATAGGCAACATTTGGGAGGACATTTTGGACCATTTGTATTTCTAGTTCATGTGAGCTTGTTGAAGCTATGCATGTATTCATGTGTCCATCTATATGGAAATTGTTAATGTGAAACGTTATCTTGAATATATTTATGTAAAGTGAAATCATACTTATGTTAATGAAAATATTCTTTGTATATGCAATAGAAAAGTTTGGAAAGGTTATGTTTCAAATGGTTCATTTATTATTGAAAAGAAAAGAAAAATTTATTGCTCTTATTGATAGATGCATAAACTATTCACTTGTGGGTAAAACTTAGAAAATTATTGAGTAGAACAATGGGCATGTTATAGTAGGAGTGATTATGGATAAACCATCAACATGGGCTAGTTTACACCAAATCAAATATGTCACCATGAAGAGGACATGGTATAGGTATTGTGAATATTGTTGGAAGGATGGAATAAATGATTGAAATGGTAAAGGTTGTGAAGATCCAAATGGATACTTTTAAGGAAGATAAAATATGAAACCCTAACCCTAGAAATGATGAAAGTGATGAAGAATAAGAATCCAACCCTACCAATTAGAATGAAAGAAAAGAAGAAGACAAGTAATAAAGAATGTTCGAGGCTATATCAAGCATTGTTAAGAAAACTAGAGTAGATGTTCCCAATTATTTTGGTAGTCTAAATCTTGAAGAATTGATAGATTGGTAATTGATTTGGAAGAACATTGAGTATGAAGACATTGATGATCTAGATAAGAGTAAAATTTGTTAAGACTAAGTTGAAGGGTCACATTCGCATTTGGTGGGAGAAAGTCTAGCTAGGAAGGAATACAAAAGGTAAGCCTAGGATTTGAAGATGGGAAAAAATTGTGAAAAAACTAAAATCTAAGTTTTTTCTTGCAAATTATCAATTAGAGTTGCTAAAAGAGTTGCACAATCTAAAGCAAAAATACATGATTGTGAAGGACTACATTGAGGAATCCTATAGGTTATCAATCTGGTTAGGACACCATGATGATGGAGCAAAGAAAGTGGCAACATACATGAGTGGCTTGAAGGAATCAATTCATGAAGAGTTGAGTATGTTAAACATCTAGACAATAGAGGAAGCATATCAGATGGTTTTGATTGTAGAAACAAAATAAAATTGAATATTTGAAGACAAGCAAAGTCAAGAAAGAGGAAGAGTAGGGAGGTTATAGGAGGATAGAACACACCATGATGATAGGAGACCATATGTGGCAAATCCTAAGAGTAATAGCCCATACTGCAAGGAAGGGAGAGGCAACAATTCTTACCACAAAGATAGAGATGACAAAATATCACATTGTAATGATAGAATTGATAGATATTAGAGAGGTAGAGGAAGATATTGTAGAAGTGATGGAAGACCCTTTAGAGGAATGTGTTTTAGGTGTCGTGTTTGAATGTCACTAAGGTCAAAAAAGCCCTAGCAAGAGGCTGGAAGAAACAGTGAGAGTTGCTCATGTTGATGAGGAGATTGAGAGATTATATAGCTTTGAAGATGAGCTAGAAAAAGGTAAGTGACTTTCCAATAGAAGAGCTCTATTGAAACATGATTATGAGGAACCAATATAGAGGAAAAATTTGTTCCAAAGAATGTGCAAATATTAGGAGGTAAGTGCTGTAAGGTTGTCATAGATAATGGTAGTACAAATAATTTAGTATTTGAAGAGATGGTTGACAAGTTGAAACTGGAAAGGTTAGAACATCCCAAATCCTGTAGGATTGCTTGGTTGCAAAAAGAACATTGGGTGTTAGTGAAGGAACAATGCTGGGTTAAATTTAAGATAGGAACCTACCATGATGAAGTTTTGTGTGACATAATGCAAATGGATGTGTGCCATCTACTATTGGGGAGACCATGACAATATGAAAAAAGTTCTATACATGATGGAAGAGCAAACACTTACAATCTAACAATGAATGCTAGGAGGTATAGATTGATTCTACTAAAGGAAAGAGGACAAGTTTGCAGTAGTGCCAAAATTTGTTTGGTGGATGGAAGAAAGTTTTTGGATGGCACGAGGCATGATAATATTTGTTTTTTGTCGATTCCTAAGGTTTAGGGAACCACAAGCACAACAAGCACCACCACAAATACATAATAGGCACCACATGAAGAAGTTTCAAAACTATTGGTACCAAGACATCATATCAAACAACATGCCCAAGGGATTACCATAGGTAAGGAGTATTAGTCACCATATGGATTTGGTTCCAAGGGTAGGTTTTTCAAATAGGTGTTGTATAGGGTGACCCTAGCAAAAAATGATGAGTTGAATTAGCAAGTGCAAGAATTGTTGAGGAAAGGATTGATCAAAGAGAGTTTGAGTCCATGTGTGGTACTTGTAGTATTGGTGCCCAAGAAGGATGGTGAGTACATTTATGAGTTTGACTAATGTGTCTTGACTATTTGGTTCAAGATGAGATGCTGCTTAAAGGTAGTTAGTTACGTATTCCTAGAAGCTCAATGAGAGAAAATTTGATCAAGGGGAAACATAGGGGTGGTTTAGTGGGACATTTTGGGCTAGACAAGACAGTTGTGTTGGTAAGTGAACTGTTTTTGGCCACAAATATATAGGGACATGAGGAAATTTGTCCAAGGGTATAGGATGTGTCGAATGGTAAGGGAAGTAGTTAGAAAACAGGTTTACACCAACCATTACCAGTCTTGAAGAGACCCTAAGAGGACATAAGTATGAATTTTGTTTTGGGATTGCCAAGAATCCATAGGGGTCATGATTTCTATATTTGTAGTTGTGGATAGGTTTTCTAAGATGGTGCATTTTATCCCATCTAAGAAGAACAATGATGCGGTACATATAGCTGATTTATTTTTTAAAGTTGTGAGGTTGCATGGTTTTCCAAGGAGTATTGTTTTAAATTTTAAACACAGACATAATTTATTGGATATTTTTGTAAGAAATTGTGGAAGTAGATGAAAATAGATTTGAAATTTAGTTCAACATACCACCCATAAATTGATAGACAAACAAAAGAAGTGAAGTGGAGTTTGGGTAACTTGTTAAGATGTTTGGTTAGAGAAAAGATAGAAAATTGGGACATTTTTCTACCATAGTTAGAGTTGCATACAATAACTTAGTTAATAGGGGTATTGGAAAGACACTATTTGTGGTCGCATATGGCACCAGTACAAGAAATGTATTAGAGTTGAGAGATATCTATAAGGAAGAAAAAAAGAGTGTGGAGGCAAAAGGATTTTCAGAACATTTGTAAATAGTACATGCAGAAGTAAGAAGTCACTTGGATAAAATGAATGATAAGTATTCACTTGGAGAAAATGAATGATAAGTATAAGGAAAAAGGTAATGAAAAAAGGTATAAGGAGTTTGTGGTTGGAGAAGAATTGATGGTATATCTTGGACGGAAAGATTTCTTATGGGAACATTCGACAAGTTGAAAATGGAGTTTCGTCCTTGCAAGATTATAAAGAGTTTTGATTTAGGAAATGCATGAGGTAGAATTACCAGAAAGTTTGAGTATATCACTAGTGTTCAATATTGCAGATTTGCACTAGTGTCATGAAGAAGGTGTAGTTAGTGTACAATGCCTATTATTATGTATTGATGATATGGTTTATTCAACTATATATTAATTGTTTGTTGGCTTTGGGTAGTTATAAAATTTAGTTAGTTGATGTTTGTGTTTCTCTTGGCAATTGTCAGGTCCTTCAAATAGATTTTGTATTGTCAAGGAAAGCAGTAAGATCTAGTCAGTTCGAGTGTGATCCTTGGCTGACCATCTTTGGTCTAATTTTGTAATAACTTAATGTGTGAATAAAGATAGACTTTTACTTCTCTATTTGGCATGCGTTATTAATTTTGTTCACTATTTGAAGTATTTTATTGGATAAGAGAGTAAATAGAAGGGTTAGGAGATAGTAGCACATAAGTACAATGGAAATTTTAGGTACTACAACAATAGAAATAGAAAATTGAGGGGATATTAGAATTGAAAGGAACACTAGGAATAGGTAGTACGAGGAATAATTAGTAAAGTTGAAGGGAAGGCCTGAAGAAGACTCATCTTGGATTTCAAAGGTTGAGGTAGATTCTTGGTTTCTCCCTAGTCATTGGAAAGTAAGGAACTCACTTTTTAAACAACCTGGGTGTTTGATGTAGGAGCATCCTAGGGTGTAATAGCAATCTTGCATCAACCAAAATGTTACATCCCAAATTGTGAGTTACTATTTACCGTTACTAGATAGGGTAAATGTGAATTCTGGAGATGAATTAATGATGCTTGTACCTTGTTTTCAATATGAATATTATCTCATTTGATGTTGTTTCATTTGGTGTTATCCTTGATGAATGTTGCATGCAAAGTTATTTAGTAATGATTATTCTGACGTTTGAGATGTTTCATGTATATTGCTTATGTTGTGAACATATGACTCCCACTAGCGTGTCATTGGATGCAGGTATGTGGACCATTCCTCCAGGCGGAGGGGAAATATCACTCGGGAGAGAAGCTTGGTCGAGTAATGAGTAAAGTAAACCATCTGAGCATACACACACGTTCCTTAGACTGAGTAAGCTAAATCAGTTTGTGTGAATTATAGGTAAGTCATCCGTAAGCTTGTATGTTGCAATAGGAGTCTTGTCTTCTTTTGTATGCCATGCGTGATGTTTATCTGTCTTGTGATATTACAATCATTATGATGGTAATGTAAATGGTTGTGTGTGAAACGAAAGTGAACATATATGCATGTATATTGTATATACATGTATTCATACGTATATACACATCGATATAAGCGTATGCTGGCAAATGGATGTGCTCATACAGATGCATCAATGTGGTATACTTACATATACGTGTACATAGAGGTATACACTGATATATACGTGAATATATGCACACAACCTATATAAGGGGATATTAATAATATTATATTATTATTGCCTGATGACTTTACATATATATATATATATACACACATATCAGATATGCTGTCTGGCTTACAATATGTTTATTATGGGGTATATATATATTATAGTTAAATAATACATATATATACATATTATACTAAGGTATTTAAAATATATGTATATATTATTAAAAGCTATATATATATAATTTATATTTTAATTAAATTCTCAGTTTATGAAAATCGATTTATTTTCTAAATTGATCTCAAATGAAGGAAATCGACTTATTTCCTAAAGTGATAAATATTTATCATAAACCTTGGCATTGGAATTTTCCAATACTCAATTTATTTGAATCATTTCTTTTGAGTCAAAATTTTATAACATGGGAAGAGAAACATGCCAAACATGGGAATGAGGAAATATTTCATTTGAAACTATAGTGGAACTTTATGAAAATAAAATGAAAATGCGTGAGAAGAAAACATGCGCCTGCTGAAGCGCGCGAGGCAATGACTAGGTCTTTGTGCATGAAACACAACCATGAATGCTTGTCAATCGAGCCATAATAATAGGCAATGTGGACTGCAAACAACAAAGGAATTTTTCACTGACTTATCAAATCCGCCATTGCTGGATGAATTGCCTGTAGGTGTCGATTCACTAGTTTCAACATATGCAAGTTTGAAATATTCTTTGTTTACTGTCAATGACTGAGGTTGACTCACCTCTGGGAAATCTGCCACATTTCATAGTTGAAATATTCTAAACCAAGTTCTGTCAATTCTCATGCCATATGAAGTGGAAATCGATGGGTAGGGGCTCTATAAATAGCCACCCCTGTTCATTCTTCTTGACTGGATTATTGAATCTGAATTTTATCTAATTCTGGAGATTATCTTGTGAGCATTATTTGCTGAGAGCCATTTGTACTTCTGAGAGCCATTTGCATTTTTGAGAGCCATTTATATTTATGAGAAGTCATTTATTCATTCTTGAGAATTGCTATTGATGAATTACTAGTTCACCATTATCAATTATCTAAGCTTTATTCAACCGTGACCAATAACAGGCTGAATAAACATTATTAGAGAAGGATATTTTTGAGTGAGGAGGATTTCAATTTGAGAGTATAATCTGAGTGTGAAAGGAAGAGGCTTTTGGAGAATTTTCTGGTTGATTAATTAAGCTAAGGTACTGTGGAGATAGACTGAGACTTCATCTTTTGAAGGAAAGCCAAAAATTAGGCATGGGATATTCTTCTACTATCAATTCTATTCTTGAATACTAAAAGTTATAATCTTTTGTGTTTACTATTTGTGCATTGGTAGGAAGTCATTTCGTTAATTGTATTTCTATGTAAAAGAGAAAATGAATTATTATATGAATTGTATACCTGATTGTACTTAGGAAGTGAAGGATGACAAAATTGTTCAAGCTTTGACATGGTTGGATTCTACAACATCTTTTGAGACATCCTATGAGGTACATAGTTGTAGTGCCTTAGATGTTGATGTGTACGTTGATGATAGCACACATGATGTTGCTGATTATGAGATGAGTGATGTTGACTTAATCTCATACTATAGTGTGGATTTGGGTGGAGAGCATGAGGTAGATCAAGAGATGGAGTGTGAGATGATCTACAATCCATTGTTCGAGACAGGTGCTACTTGGTCATATGATAATCTGTGCTTCAATTTAGATGCTGATCACTCTCTCGACCCTAGTCCTGAGATAAGCATTGATTGTGACATTTGGGATCCTTCCGGTGCATCGGGATTTCAAACAGGGCCTGTAGAGGAGTTTATTGAGGTGTGCATGGTGAGGAGTGCTCATCACTTCTCTTCTAGTCCACAAACAGAGGATTTGTTGATACGTCAGTGTGGATTGACTTAGGACTTATACCATCCCCTATGGGATGGGGAGTTGCCATCTTCAGAAGATGGGATTAGAGGCTGCAAGTACCCGACTCTGTTGTTTGTAGGAGATTATTTGTAGGGACAACAATTAGTTATCCATCATGCTGATATATACCTGACAGGAGTTGGTTCTTCGATTTCATAGAGATTTCATACAGATACATGGTTACAGGGTGATTATGGCGTTAGTAGGCATGATGGATTGTTTTGTCAGCACATCCATGGGGGTTTGGTAGAGGATAGAGAGAGACATGGTGGTTCCCTTTTGAGGTTGATTTGGAATCCTGGAATCACTTGCGTTTGTAGTTCCACAGTTGAGGATGAGGAAGCCAATGTCGGCTTGCTGGGGTTTACTCCCATGGGGGTCCAGTTTATTCTTTTTGGAGAGCAATTACCTGAGGAGTGGACAAAGATGGTGCAGTATTTGATTGCTCTACTTACTAGTTGTTATCAAGAGGTCTCTTGTGTTGGCATCCAGCAGAGAAATTCTTTCAGCGGTTGGTGCTACCGATCTCCTAGGTTGACTTGGGACCCTGGGATCATACTCAGTTTTAGTTGGTTCAACATAGTGATCTTGGGGTAGCATGAGAATTGCTTGAGGACAAGTAATTTTGGGAAGGGAGGACTGTAATGTCCCCTTTTCTAGCTCACATTGTATGATGTTGTCGTTAGCCTATTTCTCCTTGTTCTGTAGGCTAACTAGGGATTTTAAGGAATCTTGAGGATTGTTGGCCTAGACAATTTTTGTTGTAGGTCAATCCGGGAAATTTCGAGGTAGTTTTGACATACTATTTTTAGTAAGTCATTAATGCTGTGAATAGTTCATCAGATGGGCCTGAGGTCTCCAGTGATAGTGCCTTTTCAATGGAAGATTGGTTATTATCGTCAGATGTTTTAGATCCATTGGTTTAATTCGTCTCTGCATTAATAAAGTTTAAATTATAAAGTTAAAGCCAATCATTTAACTTTATTAATGTGAGCCTTAAGCTAAGTGGGAAAATGAATAGTAAAAGGGGCCCCTTATTTTAAAATACTTGAGACATCAAAAAGGAAAAAAGGAGTTTTATGTTTTATCCCACATTGGTCAAAAGTGTGAATGAGCTCTTATGAGAAGCTTATAAAAAATGTTGCAAGGGCTCATTTTCAACATGCTTGGTTATTATTTTCTCTTGGAGAATTCTGAGAAGCTTTGGCTTTCAGCAGGTTTGAGGACGAAAACCCTTGAGCTTGGAGGCAGTGGACGGAAACCCATTGTCTGTTGGAGGTATTAATCAAATATCTCACTTTGTGCTTTAGATTCAAGCTATTTCTGAGAGTTATTCAGATTTGTAGTAGCTATTGTATTGCTGCAAAATATATTTGTATCTGTAAGTTGCCATAACTGATGTATTATTGCAACTATTTATGAATAAATGCAAAAGTTGGATTATTTTTGCAGTTTATTATTGTGCTGGAATTTCATATCTTTAGAATAGATTCTACATAAGTTTTTATTTTAAATTAAAAATCTAAAAATTTAGGGCAAGAAATTGGGGGTTTTCAATCTGATCTAGTTTGGCTCATTACATTCTTGTAAGGTAGGAGGGTCAAATTCCTTGATCTAGCCTCTCAATGGCTCAAGAAAACCCTTAATGAACAAAATAACCAATCTCCTCTTTGAGATGCTAGGCACCATCACTGACAATCTCCGAAATTCACCAATGTATGACTCCAAACTGCCTACCTGTTTGAGCTGAGCTAGCTCTCTAAAGTATAACTCCGAATCCTTTTGATTGAAGCACTTAATGAGTCTGTTTGTGAACTCATGGTAGGTAGTGAAGAGATGGTGCTGTAAAGTAACCATGCCATGATACCACCACTTGTGGGCTAATCCATCCAAGTGCAAAGTGGTGAACTTAATCGCTTCATCCTCCGACATCGGTCTCAGAGACAAGTAGTTGTCTAATTTCTAGACGAAAGATCTAGTAATGCATTTATCACTACCATCAAAGTGCGGCAAGGTGACCTTGCTCACAGCTTGCTGAAAGTCATGTGTAGCCTATGGTGCTTGCTTTACACTATACTCTATCTTGACTGTTCCGCCACCTCTAGGCCTCTTTTGATCAAAGAACTAATTTAGGGTCAAAAACTCCCTAATCTTGGTAGGTAATGTCATGTACTCTACATAGTGGTGAGTAATATATGCAATTGTGAGTCCCTGTGGTTTAGGTGCCTGAACCTATGGAGCCTAAGGAGCCTCCCTTAGAGTGAAGGTTGGTTGGTTAGGTCTAAGGACTGACCCAACAGAGGTTGTAGATTGCTGAATTGCCACACTAGGCTGACCATATCCCTGCGTACCACTAGTCTGTCTCGGATAACCTATATGTTGTGGTGGAATAAATTGCCTCATCATGCCCATAAGCTGAGACATCATGTCCATCATATTATCAAACTGTCTCCTGAATCTAGAGTTAGGACTAACTGTCTCTACACTACCCTTATCCCTCTTAGCCATGGTACCTATCACACTATCACTATCACTAGAACTGGCTTTGTTTATACCCAATATTCCTAAAATTGCACCTTCCAGAATGAGAGGTGGTTCCCACTGCTTTGCACCTCAGGTGTAATGCATGTGCTCTTTACTCATCAAAATATTGAATCACATGATGGAAGGTAACCGCTTTGATACCACTGAAATATCCCACCCCTTCTTGAGATATTTGCTAACTGTTCTGTTATGCTTTTTTTGATTGTTTTTTCTAAGTTTTATTTTTTGAAACTCTTTAGTTTCAAATGATTTTAAATATTTTAAAGATATATGCCAGGAATGCAAATTAAGAATATTGACAAACAATTGCAATTAAAGAAAACTACTGAAACAAACCCTTTATATACATATATTTAAATCAGATTTACAATTTCTTAGCAAATACATTATGAGCATACTCGGATATTTAGGGACAATAAGTGCAAGTTTGAAATCTTATATCAGCAAGCTGATGCACCACAAAAACCAACGCCTAGCTCCAAAAATGATTTTCTCCCCTTTAGAAATGATGCCAAATGGATGCCATGATGAAATCATCCCAAATGAAGGAAGAATGAATCGCTTGGCTCCAAGATTCACACGCCCAACCAAGGATGTTGTATGGCCTACTATAGGAAGAATGGTATGGCCTTGAAACCCCCGCGTGGAAATTAATGATGATTGCTAGCAACAAATTAAAAGCCTCCAATGATGGTTCTTTCTACAATCTGAAATCTTCTCTTCAAACCCTTGTAAACTTTTGATATTTTCACTCCAAATAAACACAATGTGACTTTTGATGTGAAACCACTTGAAACAACCCTTGGATGCTATCTCACACCTATAGGTTGCTCAAATAAGAGAGAATTGACATTCTCCATGATCAAAATGAAGAAGAAACCCCAATTTTCTCCTCATAGCCAAAGTTTTTCAAAAAGCCAAGTGTTAATGAATAATCAAGAATGAAATCACTGCTTTTTCTAAAGCCTTTTATATGAATCCCAAATGGAACGATTTACTATGAGGCTTTTAATCATTAAATATATTTATTTCATTTGCTTTTGTTGCTTTAATATATTACTCAAGTGGGTGCCCATATCAATTACTTTTAGAATTTGACATTATACAATTAAATAACCTTTACAATAAAGTCAATAAAATCATTTAGTGTTCACCTTTATAATTAACTATTTTTAAAGTATTAATTTAATAATAATTAAAAAATCTTAAATCCATTAATAATCAACATTTATTAATTCTGACTTCACCACTGGCTAACCCACTACTCACTCTGCCCATCTGGATGTCTTACTATAAATAGTAAGGTTGGCCTCTATCACCCAATTGACTTCTATAAATAGTAAGTATATAAAAATGGGGCCAAAAAACCTTGAATGACATAGCCTATGAATATGCCAAGGGACTGGAGAAACACTACAAATTGCCATTTGAAGAACTCATTAACACCCACATAAGGCCCTCTAATCACCATTATTAGCCTACGAGGACTTGATGATAGGCTAATCCGTCAAGCTCTGACTTAGGCTAAAAAGGGGACATTACATATAGTACCATAAATGAAGACATATTTGTAATCCCAAATGTGATCACTTGATCCATGCTCAAGTGCCCTTTGACCCATGCAATCACTCTTTTTGTTCATCCATCAGTGTGAGGGTGATGAATGATATTCATAGTGGATTTCGTTTTTGTTAATTGAAATAGTTCCTGCAACCAGATGATAAGGAATCTAATTTTTCTAACACTCACAATGTTGTTATATAATCTATATAATTTAATCACTTCTTTGAAAAACATGGCCACCAAAAGAGTAATGACAAAGAGGTGCACGTGATTAGTTAGTTTATTCATAAAAACAAAAATGCAAACCTTGAACAGGCCTGTGATGAGGTTTGTGATTATTTCTTCCCACCTTTGACCTAGGATTAGGCAAAGAATACACCCAACTCTCAATATGTTTCTAGTTGGTTTGATTACGAATGATGCTTTCTCGATGTTCAAGGATATCCTCAATTTCTTGCAAGGCCAAGGGTTTCCCTGAAAAATTACCTCCATGTTTTCATTGCACCACTCTATTAACACCATGAATTGAATAATTTGAGGCCTCTAGTTGAGCATCATAATAATTTTCTTGAATTCCTATAGATCTGATAGCTGTATTGGAGATAGAAACACCCATAAAATGGTGCAAATTGGATTGTACACAAGTTGGAATGAAGTTGCAGCAGTCATAAATTATTTAGAACCTCACAATCAACATAATTCAAGAAAAACCTCCTAATATTTACAATCCCTTGGCTGTAGATGACTGATAAAATAGTTCAAAGTCTGAAACCTTGAAAATCAACAATGTGAAGATGGTACAATGGCTGCAATACTAAAAATATTCTTTAGCAATTAACAGCATCAACAATATGTGGACTGGAAACAACCAAACAAGGACTGAAAATTCTTCAATAGAAGAAACAAACAACATATCTCCCTTAAAATTCAATAATCCTATAATTGAAAACACTTTTATGGCTACAAATGGTTAAATGTACCAACTGGAAATGGTGATGAAAACAATCCCAAAGCTGGAAAAATGATGATGACAACAGTCCTTGATATGATTCCTTTACAACATAACAATAATATGCTATCACTGCTTACCCCAATTATGTCTTGTTTGTAATATTTGGCAAGAATATCTAATTTTGAAGTCATTCCACCAAGCTTATGTTCACTACTTCGGTATTTTTATGAATTTGTGTCTCCCCACGAATGCCCTTTGGAGTCCTTTATGAGGTGCCCCTCCCCCCTCCTTTAATACGAGAGGTACTTCCAACATATTTCCCTCCTATCTCTTGATGAACTCCTCTCCTTGGAGGTAGTCCTGAATATAGTATTGAGCTCCATACCATGCTTATCCAAAATAGGCTAAATATCAACATGATGAAAGGTCTCACTTATGGATGAAGGCATAATTGTTGTGATTTGATGTGTGGTCCAAGCTACTCGCTCCATTTTATTAGCTAAGCCATTTCTTGGGGCTTCATTATTGATGTCTCAAAGTACTACCTCTTTCCCCACTAATTTGAATTTCAACTACATTGGTTGGTCATTCAAAGTAAACTCCCCAATAAAATGAGCCATTGGAATACCAACATCATGTCGGTTTTCCCTAAATTCACAACATACAAATCATCACATACCTTGTACCCATCTATCATGATGACAAGCTATTGTTCTCTTTTGGTGCATGGAATAGTGAAGCCATTTGCTACTACAACATTGAATCCTTCAAAGTTATTTGTCTTCACATTTGTTGTAGACACCAAAGTCTCATCTATGACATTGTGTGTGGCCCCACTATCAATCAACATTGTGATCTTATGCCCATGTGAAATCCCACATGAACCCTAAATGGATGATACTTAGGAGCACTTGAAAGTGACAAAAGGGTGCCTCCTTGAGCTTCTTCTTTAGTTCCTTCTCATCAACTTCTGGTTTTGATTCCTTTGTTTCTAACTCTCTTTTGGTATAACCTCTATGTAATGTACTTGTGCATGGCCAAGGCATCGATGAATAGACCCCCATGGCTCTTTGCATGAAAAACACAATTTCTTCCCTCAAAACTCATTCTTGGTGTCATCTATATTTATACCCTTTGGCATGTATTTTGGAAGAGGGACTTCCTTTTAAAATAGTTTCTTTGATTGCTTTAAAAGTGGCGCCTTAAAGGAATTTTGTTCTTGGATATCGAAGTCTCCAAATTCAAGGCTCTCTTGACAACCTCCCATAGAGAGTGTGGTTCGAAGGGCCTAACCAACTTTTTGAGTGGTTCAATTAAACCTTCCACAAATAGAACCATGAGCTTCCTTTTTGACACATAGAAAACCATCATTGAAAGTCTTAGAAACTTTGTTACATAACCATCCACTATCCTATATTGTTTAAGTTGTGCCAATTCCTTGAAGTGAATTTTTGGATCTTTCTTGTCAAACATGTCTGGTTTGACTAAATTCGTGTCATGCCCATTTTTTTCCACTAATAGACATTAACACAACCACCAATTTCTTT
Organism: Sequoia sempervirens; assembly: GCA_007258455.2. Taxonomy (NCBI): domain Eukaryota; kingdom Viridiplantae; phylum Streptophyta; class Pinopsida; order Cupressales; family Cupressaceae; genus Sequoia; species Sequoia sempervirens. The sequence goes on along the minus strand of VDFB02058242.1, from coordinate 575,723,504 downwards.
ATATATTACCTTGTTTATCTAGATACCTATTTAAGAATTCTAATTTACATCACACTAAAGTTTTCTTCCCTTTTTATTAGTTTAGTCTATTGGGTATTTATTTCTAAGCTCCTAAAAAATAAATGTTAAATCCAATCACTGCAAGATTTCCCTTCTCACAAAGCTCAATCAGGTTATTATCAATAACTAGTCTAGAATAAATCAAAATAGTTACATGATATAGTTTGATACACATTTATGAATTATTACTACACAGAAGAAATTTACAAAGGACTCTTATTCATTGGGAAAATTACCACTTCTCTATACCATTCACTAAATCAAATGACCCTCTCCATTGCTTAAATAAAAGTAGTAATAATAAATCATGCTTATGAATTAAAATTATCTAGACTTGTTTGAATAAACCAGTTTCTAACTTCAAACTCAACTAACATCCAAGGATGCAAAACGATATCTATTTACCAAAGAATTATTGGGTCTTCAATATCAAATGACATGTTGGCATTTTATGTAAGTCACAAAAGGAGAATGATAACTTAATACCTTCAAAAACTAACAACTTATCTTGTGATAACAATAAGGCTATTTCAATGACAACCGCTTGAAGGCTATGTTAAGTCAATGCACAAAGATGGTTGTTAACGACAATTTAAATGATAACAACTTGTTATTGAAAAATCATGAGAATGACAACTAGGCAACTTTTAAATGTTAATACTTTTGCTAGTGAAAAAGAAAATCCCCTAACAAAGAAATGATGACAAAGTGTATTTAATCAAATGATAAATTCCATACAACTTATTGCATATATAATTGACTACTAGTGCACATTAAATTATAAAAAAAATTAAAAAAAAATGAAAATGATATCTATGTAATGCCTACGAATAACAAAACAAAGTATAAACATGTAAACAAATATCTAATCAATGTTAACTATCCATTTCTAATAAATATAACACAGTTGTATTTGAAATATCAACCCATTATCTATTGAATATTAATGAACATTAAATCACCAACTTGTATATACATAAAAAATTAAAGAAAAGTTATTTACATAATGAAAATCATGACTATTAAATATTATTACTAAATTTCTAATAACTATCTCTAAAAATCTAAGATAATTTAAGATTGTATTATACAATTTATTTCTTATTTAAAGAAATAATTTTAACAATTGCAAACACTAATCAAATTTAGTTTTGATTTGTTAATTTAGTTTTGATTTGTTTGGGATCATTAGTAACTTAATTGCAACTACTAACTCATAACTCTATTCTCTTCAAATATTTGCTGCTTCTCTTTCATGGAAAAAAATTACAAATCCAAAGTTTGCTTGCAGGCTAAGAGACTTCCAAGTTGATATGTATATGTTCATGTAATGATTGATCTTTTAAATCTTTCTTTTAATTGTTTGATTGCTGGTGATTGTAGGTTGATTTATTTTCAAATAAATGTGCTTCTCAGAAGATTTTTATTCTGTTTTCAGATTTTTTAAAAAATATACTGTTTTCAATTTTCTTGCTAAAACAGACTCATATATATATATAATATTGCTGGTTACTGTGATGACTTCCGGCACTCAGATTGGAAGGAAATTTCTGCAGTCTTTATTTACAGTGGAGTAGTTGGGAAAGATCGCTGTTTTATATTTATATATATTTTATTTTGCATTGTATAGTTTAGATTTTATAAAGCTTATGCCATTCAAAGTTGGGAGGGGGCACAGCCACAGCCGATCCATGGTCGGCAGCCCCAACAATTTTTTTTTTAAATCTTTAAAAGAATTTAATATGATATTGATTTCATTAATTATTAGTGCCATTCGGTAATTATATTTTAAATAGTTTGTTATATATAAATATTATAATAACTTAAAATATTTTCAATTTACCATATGCACATTCTTTTTGTGAAACTTGATTTAATCAACTTCTAAGGTAGTTCCAACTACATCCTATATAATACTGAAACTCAAATGGAACAACAAGAAACAACTGTATGGGCCAATGGACTCTCCATCCAACTATAGGGTTGTAATTCAACCCACCCCCGAGCTAGGGTCACATAACTCTTCCACAAAATACTTTACACATAGGCTTCTCAACAAATATACACCACATAAAACTCATATTACTAAACTTGGCACATTACAACCATTTCATTCACATCCTATTATTCTTTCACCTAAAATACACATAGGGTTACTTATGTTCAAATTTTTGACAAGGTGGGTACTCATACCCAAGAATAAACTCAAACATAATTCACAACAAAGAACATAAAGATTCACCATCCATCTTCACATAAATTTCACAACCATAGAAAAATATCCTAAACATTCTTTCACACAACAAAACAAAGATCAACAAAAGGGTTTAGTCTCTACCATAAGAATAGCCATCCAAGTTGAACAAGACTCACCAAGCCCTCTCTTCCATCTTTTCCTTAGTTTACCCTTCTCTTCAACTAGAATTTTTCTCTACTAAATGAAAATTAAAAGAAACTTAAGAACCATCCAAAAGGAAAAAGCCCCTTCTCCACCCAAGGAGAAAGAATATAAAGAAGGAGAAAAAGAACTACTTTTCCTTAACCACCTAACTACCCAACCAACTCTAATTTTCGCCACTTTTCAAAAGTGGGTAAATAGTTTGGGTTCTAAAATTTATTTAAGGAATTTTATAAAATAAAATGACCCCTAACCTATAAGTCTATCACCTAGGGAAATTTTTAAACAATAAACATAATTTAAAGCCACATAAGAACTCTATACATCATAAAATAAATAATCATATTAAAAGATAACTCAAAGGATTAATAAAATAAACTCACATATACACACAACCCCCATGGCATACAAAACAATGCTTCACAACAAATTACATGTCCTTGTTCTTTCTACAAAACAAGAAAAAAATTTCACAAGGGTAAGATAATGGAAGTAACTATGTGACCCTTGCCACCATTGGAAAAATTCACTTGTTCACTTCAACAAAAGGGTGTTAGTACATCCCATGAATATGAATAGCCAAAGCAACTATCATAGTTAAAATAAAATTTCAAAAATAATAAACTAGGAAATCAAACTTAATAATCATAATAAGTAAACCTTAACATATCAAATCTCATCTCCACAATAACATCTGCTCACACATACACAATATGTAATCATCTAATAATAATAAAATCAATAATCTCAACAACCCCTATCAACATAATGAAATCAATTTGATATACATAATAATAGTACTAATAATAAATAACCAATAACCCATCATAACTAAACATCTCAATCAACACATACTTACATAATCAATGAAAGGAACTCATTTGGTCATCACATAGAAAATCACAACACCAATTAGTTAGATAGAATTAGCCAGTTAACCATATCTAATCACAACCAAGCACATGAACATTATTGATGTATAGGAACAACCATCACTCATAAACTCATGTATGATATCCGAACATAGAAGCACACAAAACATTGGACAAGAACCATCAAAGACACACAAACTCAACAAGATCATAGAAAGGTGGGGTCTCACAATTTGTCCAAGGTGAAAATGAAATTATGTACGTGAGTGAGCATCTTGTGGTACCACCATGCATAAGCTACTCCTAAATAGAGTGAAAACTTAATTGCCTCTTCTTCAAACATCATATTCAATGAGATGTAGGTGTTCAATTCTATAACCACGACCTAGTTGAACATTTATTAGGTCAATTATAAGCTAAAATGGTGATCTTCCTTAAATGATTTTGATGTCCTTTTGTGGTTGTTTTTGTTGAGCTCTTCCTTTCCTTGGTTCATCCCTCATTCTCAAATCACAAAATTCTTGAAAAGACAAATCGCTATAGATATTGGGACTTAGCTCTCCATACTCTTCACCTAGTGTGTAGAGGTTATTTCTTACTTGAAAGTGGCAAGGTTCGTCTTCCCTTTGCAATAATTTGGCTTGGAAGATCTTGGATGGAGGATTGAATGTGATATAGCTACAACTCGGAGAGCTTCCTTCACCTTGTTGTGTTGTTCCTTACTTAGATTCATACTCTGTATTGCTTGTGCTATCATGACCATGAATCTTTGAATTTTCCTAGTTGTTTTCCTCTACCATAGAACAAGTGCACCATGCAAGGAGTTCATGCCATAATTAGATGCTTTGTACTCCTTGTTCCCTATGATCTATTCATTTGAATCAAGTGTCTAAAAATTCTTTATTTCCCTTTGATAATACCTGCTCTTTTTCATTGGCTGGCATGTGATATAAAAGATGTAGATCTGCAATAAATAGCTAGCTTTATACGGCTATCAAAATCTAAGCTTTGATACCACTATAATGTTCTCAATTAGGGACAAAAGGAAAACTATATTAATTTTTTTGGCATTTTATGAACATAAGTGATTGAAAATAAAATGCAATAAATAAACACTACACTAAGAGAAATCAATAAATAAACTATCAAAATTCAATATAATTAATTTTAGATTATGGTTAGTTCTAGATCTACTCTAAGGAGGCAATAATTTAGTCTAATTAGATTTAAGAAATTTAAATAAATAATCCAACTTAGGCGGTGTAATGTCCCCTTTCAATTGATAGTCTGGATGATTTAATGGCTTATTTAATTCCCGTAAGCCATTAAATAAAAATAAGGGAGTTGCCTAGATGGGTTCTAATAACACTTCAGTGCGGCTAAGGCCTACGGCTACACCCTATCCTGCCTCAGTTATGATAGCAAAACCAAATGAGACTCCTCTCGTGTTGGAAGTTCATAGGAGGTCTCGAAGTCCTTCTCAACCTCTGGAAGAAGGAGAATATGTTTAGGAGAAATGGAGGCATTCATCTCCTACCATTCAGATTGGGTTAGTCCCACCAAAATTTTTACAAAATCGCTTTTCCACTCTGGAAGAGCCGGACTTTGATGAAATGGTGGAGTTTCTAACATGAATTTCATTTCTTGGAATGTTCAAGGTCTGATAGACCTCTCTAGGAAGTATTATGTTAGGGATAATCTTTAGAAATATGCTAGTATTGACGTTATATGTCTTCAAGAAGTGAAGGTTGCTGGTTTTTTGCTTGTCATTCTATTTGGCCAGCTAGTAAATTTTTTTGTACTAATCATGAGGTTGGACGTGGTGGAGCGGTCACCCTTTTTTCCCCATGGTGGCATGCTTGTGTGGTTGATCATGGGTTTGACCCCACACATCAACTCGTCTAGATTCTTTGAACTTTAATAATCATTCCTTTGGGATTATTAATGTTTATGCCTCAAATGATGCTGTTGAAAGATCTCTTCTCTGGTGATGGATAGCTGACTCATTGCCAGTTGCTACTTGGCTACTTTGTGGGGATTTCAATATGGTTGAGATGGAGTACAACAAGGATGGTACTCTACCATTTCAATGGGCAACTGGCGAAAGAGAGGCATGGTACTACATGTATAATAAATTGGGTCTTTCCAACCCCAATATTGGCCGCCACCACTCTCATTCTCTTTGGCACACTTGGTGCAATTATCAAGTTGGGTTTGACAGGATATTTAAGCACCTTGATTGTGCTATGATCTTGGCTCAATATTTTTTCTCTTTTTCTAGCTCTTCCCCACTTTCAGTAAGGCCGTTAGTGGATGTTATATTGTCAGACCACATTCCCATTTTGTTTTTCATTGAATGAGAATTAAGGCAGCCCTGTGCCAGTAGGACCCAATTTTTTTTGAACACCTCTCTGCTGAGTCATCAACACATGCTGGCCCACATCAACACTGTCTAGAATTTGGAGTGTAGGCCACTGGTTGGATTATGTGGTGGAATGATTCCATCACTCACATTGCAAGGTTTCTTCACATTTATGGGTTCCAGTTGGCTATTTTTCATAGATGATCTTATGATGCAACAACATTTGACCTCTGTGTTGCCACCGAGGCCTTGGCGCTTTTCTCCTTCTCTGTAGGTTTAGGTTTCAGAGTTAAGGCATTAAAAACAAGTTGATAATTATGCTTCTAGAGGGGCACAAATCAAGGCCAAACTTCATTGGCTAAAAATTGGGGATTGTGCCTTGAAAGATTCTTTTTTGGCTCTTCGAGCTAGACACTCATCACATGGTATTAAACAAATCAAAGAGGGCAATAATGTGCTTTCTGAATTGCTTGATATTCTCCAGTCATTTGTTAGGAACTATGAGAAGGTTTTCACAACCCAATATTACACTCTTGAGTGACATTAAGCACTCCAGGATTGTCTTGCTGTTGTGCCAAATAGGCTCTCCTCAACCTAGAAAGCTTTCTGTGACTAATTGCTCACAATTGAAGATATCAAAGAAGTTTTCAACACTATGGCCGATGATAGGGCCCCAGGAATTGATGGGTTCCTGTGTGAATTCTACAAGGCCCTTTGAGATTGTGTGGGGAAAGATCTACATAAGGTTTACCTTGAAGATTTTCATTCTAAAACCTTAGGTAATCTTATTAACAAAGGAAATATAAAATTCATACCTAAAGCTGGTGATTGCGAGGATATTTGTAATTGGCGGCCCATCACGCTCCTCAATGTCTCTTATAAAATCATTGCCAAAGCCCTTGCTTTAAAAATCTACCATCTTCCTGCTCAGATTGTTCGCGAAGCAAACTAGATTTATTAAATCCAAGTTCATCTTAGACAACATTATTGTTGTATGGGAAGGCATGGAATGGGTGAGACGCTCTAATCATAAGGAATTTTTTTTCAAAATTGATTTTTCCAAAGCTTATGATCACATTGAATGACATTTCATACTTGCTATTCTCTCTGTGTTGGGATTTGGCCCTCAATTCATCTAGGCTATGCAAATGTTGTTTTTTGACGCCTTTGCTTGCATCACCATGCATGGCCGCTAGTCCCCATCCTTTGGTTTTTTTTGCTTGATTTGGAAAGGCTGCCCACTTGCCCTCTCACTTTATGTGCTTGCTATTGTAGGGTTTGAATATCTTCTGGCTCATTCTGTCTCCTAGGGGCAAGTTCCTGGCATCTCTTTTCCTAACTCACTAGTGCAACTGGTCAATGGCCACTTTGCCAATGATTCTTTCCTTACCTTGCTGGAAGAAGAAAATAATGTCAAAGTTGCTCTTGATTTCCTGGAGACCTTCACTTTGGCCTCTAGTTCTACCATTCAATGGTACAAAATTGTGTGTTACAGACAATTTGTCCTTCCCAGTCCCCTTTGGATTCAACAATATGGCTGGAAATGGATTGCTCCTTGAAAAATCTTTCGATTTCTTGGCATCCCTTTCACCTTTTAGGATTCTTCCCTTGATCAAGTTAGCAAGTGCTTCTTTCTCGGATTGAGCAAAAACTTGTTTTCTAGATTACCAAGTTGCTCTCTTTGGTTGGTAAATTCAAGATTTTCTCCAAAACTTTAACATCAACTCATGTGTATTATTCCTCATGTTGGGCCCCTTCCAAGGCCTTGTATGCTAAGTTGGAAAAATTTCTTCGTGATTTTCTCTGGGCCTCTTCTAAGACTCACAGAGGTTTTCACCACATTGCCTAGGAGTTTTACTACCTGCCCAGAGACTTTGGTGAGCTTGGCCTTCTCTCCACTCATCAAGGGATTTATCTTTGTGTTAAATGGATTATTAGAGCTCTTACTGGTGATGCGGCCTAGAAAATCCTCCTCAGGCATTGTATTCAATCCGACTATCCCACTGACAAACCCTCTTGTAAGGGAATTGGCTTTCAAACCCTTCTTGTTATGAGGGATCTAGTTCAGATTGTGGGAACCTTCATGGCCAAAATAATTTGGCTGGACTAAGAGGCAGTCAAGCCCTAGCTCCGTTGGTCTGGGTTTGGATTTTGGGATGGGCTCTCACTCAATCAAAATTTTTTTTGGTGGTCACCTCTTTTTGCTAGTGTAGGTTGCTCATTGGCCAAGCTTGCTTGGCTTAAGGCCCTCAGGTTTCACAAGAAGGGTATCCAAACCCTTCAAAATTTATTTCATAGACCCACCATGCACATTTTTCCATGGAAAGCTTTTCGTGCTCAATATGGTTTTTGAAACCATGACTGTGAAACCTACAATGGCCTAGTGAGTGCCATTTTAGCTGATATGCTTCATAAGGTGGATATTCATGCCACCAAGCCTTGGTGGAAAGATTGGAAGTGATACCCAGAAACCCCTTTCAAAAATTACAAGCCTTAGATTGGTTATCAATGGCTTTCACCTCATTTTCCAATGATTGACAACTTGAACTAGAGATGGCACCTCCAGTCTTCGGTGTCTATTTGGCATAAAATATTTTGTGCTACGTGGTCTATAAGTGTTGAGCCAAAACTCCCCCACTTTTCTTGGTGTATTCTTTTCCAAGGCTTACTTGGCTTGCTCACTTGGGGGTCCAAGACCCTCGTTTCCCTTTTTATGGGTAGGACGAGTCATTTAAGCACCTCTTTTGGTTTTATACTAGAGCTCAACAACTATGGAATTGGATTCATGACTTCTTTCAGTCATTTCAGCCAGAGCCCTTATCTTGGCATATGGTTTTATTGGGAGACTCTCCTAGGCTCCTCACAAAGTATACTCAAATTTGACACACTTTCAAGGTGGAAATCCTCTTCAGTATTTAGAAAGATAGAAATGCCTACATATTTTCTCATAGCCAGATTGATAAATTTGTTTCTTTATATTCTAAAGTGATTATTTTCTCTAATGATCTTTTACAGATTCAAGTGCAAGCTAACAAAGTTACACTTGAATTTTATGTGGGAGTTAATGGTGACTCCCCAACACCCCCAGGAATAGTTGCTAGACCAAAATATCTTTCATAAGAGAGAATATGGCAAGAAATCTTGCTTCAACAATGAAAGTTGAATATTGGTTGAATATGCAAATGTACATGACATGCCTTGCTTATAAAGACAAGGTTGAGAGATGGGATTAGAAAAGATCATGAAAAATGTCTTAATCCTAATACATGAGACAACTAACAAACTAACTACCTAGGAATCAATCATTAATAGCTAGATAAGATAAGTTCTAGAAAATCCAACCAAGACTTCTAGAAAGAATCTTATATCCTAAGTAAACTTAACATGTGAATATGTCCCCTAATCCCCTAGTGAGTGAATTAGCTAGGTACAAGATATTTATTCACACCAACACCCCCCCTTAAGTGCAACTTAGGGAGAAGATTATTATGCACACTATACAAAGATGAAGATGAAGATGGGTCTTGGCTACTAGGCCATGTTAGGTACCCATTTACAAATGCAAATGCAATCAATCTCTCAAAAATGGAGAAAAAGAGAAAACCCAATGGGACAAAAATCATCTCCTAAAGAGAGAAAAACAAAACAAACAACATGATGTATGGAGGACTCAATGATACCCCCAAGGACTACATCCATCATTTATATACAATCAATGACCCCCCCATAAGAGGGAAAAAGAGAGATAAGATATCCCCCCCACAATGTGTAATCACCTACAAATATGGTTAATGTTTGAAGACAAAACATAATCCAATGTCTACAAACAATGCATCTCCCCTTAGGAAGAAACAAATCCATAAGATAATGAAGAAGCCACTCCATGTCCAACTGAAATGAGGAAGGATGAAGTCTCAACATGTGTGCCTCTGAAAACTAAGTAGGAATCTCCAAGCTTGAATAAGTTACAACATAATCATGGTCAAAATCAACCAAGAAACATGACAAATCAAGTGAGGGAGGAGATTCATGAATGTCAATCTCCAAAGACAAAGTAGATGGTATAATAGTTGTGCTGAAACTATCATCACATAGGAGAGAAACTCCCTCAAGTGTGTCCTCCAAATCTGCAATATGAGACTCCATGAACAAGTTAGAAATACTTGTCAAATACTCATCCCATAAAGCAAGATCTGAAAAACTTTGATCATCCTATTGAATATAAGCACTAATGAATGAAAAAGCATGAGGTGGAGGAGTAGGAAGCTTAATGCTGGTCTCTAGAATACCAAGGTGTAGATAACCAAACTTCTCCTCACAAACATGGTTCACACTCAATGGAGTGTGTGATGTAGTCAAAGGAACATTATCATTTTTTGAAGAAAAATGTGAAAAGGAATACACACAAGATGAATGATCAACCATCTCGATAGCAACAATATCCCTAGTCTCCAATATATTAAAAATTAAAAAAAATATATATTAAAGTCTGCAAAATTGCAGATTGTAAAGTCTGCAGCCTGCAGACCAAAAAAGGTACCGTGACCCCTACACGAGAGCCACATAGCATCTCATGATTCACCCACGCAAACCCATAGGCCCTTTTTCCAATCGGCCATCAAACGGTCAAATCAATAAAAAATCGATGAAAGAAATTTCATAATCGACATCTATTTAAATGGCACTTTAATTAAATCAACGGGCATTTACAACAAAATCTGGCGTACAAATATTATAGGCCATGTGTCAGCCTTTAGTCACATTAGAATATTCCATGGTCAGGCAACATATTCCAGAATTAGAATATTCCCAACATATTCTCATCGATCGCCAGACCTGCGTCGACTGGTGACAACCGGTTAGCTATCAAATTTATCACAACAATTTTCTAACATTAGCACGACGTCAACCTAATGTCAGCAGGGCCTTAAGGAATTTTTCTACCCCCTCCCATTTGCTTTTTCAGTTTTGAAGTCAATTTTCAAATGCTTATAACTTGTGCTCATGACCTTTTTGCGAGATTTTTTTTTGATTTGGGCTAGAATTTCCTGCTCTATGTGGTGGTGCAATCAGATTTTGGTTTTGGTGCCTAGATTTTCTAGAAATTTCAGATTCTCACAAGTGTTGCTGCTTCGTCCTGATTTTGGGAACTTCAGGAGCTCACATCTTGCTCCTATGGTAACATTTTTGGGTGCAATATTGTTTGAAAGTGTACAAATTTTGTGTACTTTTCAATGGTATGATCAGATTGATCTCATTTTGTACCAAAAGTTGTACTCAATTATGTGTCCTATTTTTGCATCTGTAAGCATTAAGATCAAGTCTAGGTTGTTTTTTTGGCATCTAGCAACTATAAACACACTAAATATAAAGTTCCAAATCCGATATTGCTTTGGGGGTTTCTTAATTGAGTGATTTGGGGGGTGTCTCTTGGTTCATTCTTTTGATCTGTTTGCTTGTGCTCTCTCATTTTCATGGATCATTCTAATGTTCCTTTGCTCACATCATATAATTATTCAACGTGGCATCAAAATGCATGGAGTACTCTAATGACTAAAAGTCACTCTTTATATGTTGAAAATAAGGTACATGAACCTACAAATGCAAATAAAAAGATAAAATGGATGATTAAACATACCAAAGCTCTTGGATGTCTTCGTAGACTAGTTTCTCAAGATTTGTTGTTTCAAATTGAATCATGTAAAAATTCTCATGAAGCTTGGGACAAATTGAAAACATTGTATGGTTATACAGATGAAGTAAGAGGCTATCAAATTGATAATGAATTGATGAGCCTTGATCCTAAGAACTTTGACAACATCCAAGACTACATATCTAAGGTTGATGATCTAAGAGAGTAATGTAAAGCATGTGGAATTGATAAGGACATTCAGTTGGTCTACAATACAATGAAAAAACTTGTTCCTGATTATGCTTCTTTTGTTTCTAGCTTTCACACTCATAGATTGACTATGGGTCTACATATACTACACCTTCATTTGCATCATTTTTTGAGATGTTGATACATGAGAAATAAAAGCTTATCTCAATGGGTCTCATCAAGACTTCTAAATCTCAGGCATTGTTGGTTAGTCAGGTGAAAGAATTGGAATTAGATAAGAAACAAAAGAAAGCAAAGAATAATCAACATTTAGATCAAGCAAAGAAAAAATACTCTTCTAAAGGGGAATCATCTAAGGAGAGGCCTACTTGTGCATATTGCAAGAAGGATGGACATGAAGAACACTATTGTTATAAGAAGGATATTGATGAGTTGAAACATCTTCTCAAAAAGAATCACATTGATTTTCCTTCTAGGATGTTTGAATCACCTCCTCCTCCTTCAAAATAGTCTAAAAAGGACAAAGGTCAAGCTTCTACATTAGTAAATAAAGGAAACACTCTTTGTGATTTTCAAGGTCATGGATTAGGGAGATGGCTTCTAGATTCAGGAGCATCTCATCATATGACATCTTCGTAGTCTATATTCTCTTATTTTCAGCCTTGTACTATGTCTCCTATCTTGATGGGAAACAATACATACATGAGTGTAATTGGGAAGGGGTCTATTAGTTTTGGGGACATCACTTTCTAGGATGTTTTGTGTGTTCCTCATTTGACAAACAATATTCTTTCCATATATCATATTACACATGGTGGAGATGAGAGGACTCCCCAACACCCCTAGGAATAGTTGCTAGACCAAAATATCTTCCACAAGAGAGAATATGGAAAGAAATCTTGCTTCAACAATGCAAGTTGAATATTGGTTGAATATGCAAATGTACATGAAATGCCTTACTTATAAAGACAAGGTTGAGAGATAGGATTAGACAAGATCATAAGAAGTGTATTAATTTTATTACATGAGACAACTAAAAAACTAACTACCTAGGAATCAAGCATTACTAGCTAGATAAGATAAGTTCTAGAAAAGCCAACTAAGACTTCTAGAAAGAATCTTATATCCTAAGTAAACTTAACATGTAAATATGTCCCCTAATTCCCTAGTGAGTGAATTAGCTAGGTACAAGAAATTTATTCACACCAACAATTTATCACCTTCAGGAGCTCTTGGACCACTAGGGAAATTCCCCTTGTACTGTGGCATGCGTGTCTCCCTCACCCACTTCTTCCCAAGGCTGGTCGCCTTCGCGAGGCTAACAACGAAGTGGCTCTGCTAGAGATTTCTGCCCCCGCTCTCAAGCTCCTCCTTGTCATAGCTCTCACCCTCATCGGCGGTTGCCCTCTCCTCCTTCGCGGGCTAACTTGGGATGGCCTTTAGAGGGGCAACAGGGGGTGGTGGTGGAACTTCTAGGTGGTCTACGGTTGATACTCCTGGAGGTGGTTCTGGTTGGCCTTCTACTGATACTTCTAAATGGATCCCACAGTTAGATTTGGCGATCTCACCTTGCCGTGAAGACAAAGATAAAGATGTTGAAAAATATGACGACTATTGGGCTCCCCTTGACGTCACTCCAGACCCCGCTGATGTATGGGGGAAATCAGATGACAGGGATTTGCTGCCCTTTGTTGGCACTGCCATGACTGCTTGATGGCCTTTTATTTTCATGTGTTTGTAATATTTCCTGATTTTTGGGCTTGGCTCATGTGACTCTTGGGGTGTGCCTTCTTACCACCCATTTTTTTTTTGTGAATATGTATTTTTATCTTTTATATTAATATAGATACTATGCATATTCATCAAAAAAAATAAAAAAATAAGGGAGTTAATTATTGATTATTTAATATTATTCTTTTCAAGTAAATAATACAAATAATATTAATTAATTAATATTGTTTTAGAGTGACTTAAGTGGGACTTATAATATTATAGTCACTTTATTTTATTTCTCTCCTAAAGTCAAAAGTTCAAATATTTAAATTTAATATTTGAGAGAGAAAAGTTATTTTGGAGGAGCATTCACAAGAAGATATAATAATTCATTTTGGAGGCTCATTTCATTATCAGAGTTTATTATTTTCTTCATGGATGATTGTGAAGCTCAGGGAGCTTGAAGATTGTAGGGTTCGGTGGTGAAACTATCCACCCTAGCTTGTGGAGTTCAGATTGATACCAAATTTGTGAGTCTCCTTTGAATACAAATTTGCAAGGTGATCGATATATTTAATTCAATGCTAAATCAAACCCTTCTTCAGATTGCTAGTCGATTATATTTATTATTACATAGAGTTTGGGGTGATTCAGTATCCACTTGGTGCACATTGATACTGGGAATGCATTGAATATGTGATGTTTGGGATAGTTAATTAAATCACAACCTTTATACTTTGAATGCCAAGCTTGGAATGGTATTTAATATTGTAAATTATTTTCATATGAATGAGTTGCCTCTCCCTTATGAATCATTGGCATTGCTATGGAGTGCGTAGGAGTTATTGGGTGTTATAAGAGTGACATGGAGTTTAGGTGGCATCCTATCAGGGGTAAGGAAGTTATCGCCCAACCTAAAGACAACCATTGAATATACTAAAAGAGTTGTGGGTTTGGGAGATGTCATGCCAGTTCTCCTAAGGGGTGTGACCACTTCCTGGAAGGAGATGTGAATGATTTATGAACTACATTTAACAAGTTGGAGCAAATTCTAATTATGGACAACGAATAAATGGTATTCCCTATTGTATTAAGATATTGAAATATATATAAATATTTTCTATAAATAGATTTCAGAGTTTATGTTGTATTTGAAAAGAAGTTGATATCATCTTGCTGAATGAAATATTAGAGATGCTATGTGCATGTAAAATTATTTGCAATAATAATAGACTGAAAATCATATATTGCAATATATCTCTTTTTAATTTTACGTGAATTATGGAAAGTAAGCACATACACCGTAAATCGATATAAGTTGACAACATGCCTACAACTTCAAACCAATATAAATTAATTGTAAAAAATCCCTATCAATAGTAAGGGTCTTTATAGTGGTATCAGAACTAGTTTTCTTGCCAGCTTGTGGTTTTCATGAGTGACATAGAGAGAAGGTATTATAATAGTGAAATAAAGAAACAATGATAACCCACTCATGTTTTGAAAAGGGAAACTGCTTCAAGTATATTGGAATACATTAGAGATATTCCTCAGATAGTGGTACCGATTCCTCTACAAGAGGTGGTGCACATAAAGAGGTAGAGATGGGTGATAGAGGGGAAGACGAAAGAGGGGAAGACGAAAGAGGGGAAGACCTCATTAATGCATTGTTGGTAGAACAAAGAGCAAAAAATCGACACATGTCTTAGTTGATGGAATTAATGGCACAAACCTTGCTCAATAGCAATAACAACAATAATGGTCTAACCAAAATGGAAATAATGGAGAGGCAATACTAGCCAAGGAGATAATTCAGTTAATAATAGGATGCCAAATCGACGTACTGCACCTGTTAATTCAATGCCTTTAATGCCTATATTTCCACCTAGAGTAGAACCTCAGGAAGGAAATGAGCCCACATTGATAGAGATGTAGGAGCAACTCAGACAAGATTGGGTTGATGCAGGTCCGGGTTTCCAACATATCTCCCTCCATGACTATATGGACCCTAGGATGAAGACATATACTCAATAGGGGAAATAGAGAACACCACAATGATCTTAGGATGAAGGTTGGTAAAGTGAGCTTTCCCTTCTTTGATGGTTTAGGGAAGAATTTAGCATGTGCTTGGGTTCAAAAGGTTGATACATATTTCCAATTGAATCCAATGCTTGAGGAGGAAGCAATCAAATACATTTCCATACATCTAGATGGAATTGCTCACGAGTGGTGGCATCATGCTATGGTCACCATTGGCCATGATTAAATCACATCCTATGTTGAGTTTACCAAAAGATTAATTGAGACATTTGATAAAAAGGACCCTGAACTCCATTTCAAGGAGTTAGCTCAATTGAAGTAGTGGGGATTAGTGGACAATTAAATTGCTGATTTGTAGAGACTCTATGTGTTGGTTACTGAATTTTTAGAGAGGAGACTTCTAGTGTTATTTATGGATGGATTGATGGACCTTCTAAGGGGTTGGATCAAGGCATTCAATCCTAGCTCCCTACAAGAGGCAATTAAGAAAACTAGGGTCATGGATTCCTCTAATTTGAAGAATAAATTTCAGTCAAAGTGTTCTACCTCTCAGAAGGTACACAATCAAGAAACCATTTTAGAAAGAGTGGCCCAAGAAAAAAAATGGATGATGAGACTCAACAGGAGTTGCAAAGAAAGAAATTGTGTTTCAGTTGTAGTAAGCCTTGGGAACTAGGATGTGTCTTGTTAAGGGAAATGTGTATTATGTAGAGATAGTTTTCGATTGTGATGAAGTAGAGAAATCAGATCATAACCAGGGTAGAAAACACAATGATAAAAATGATGAGAAGTTGGGAGCCAATGAGACACCACCTAAGGGAGTGAAGGGTGGTTATTTTGTGACTATGTCTGGTACACAAAAATTCAACTCTTCTAGAGTTCGTGGAGTGTTACAAGGACAAAAGATCACAATTTTGATAGATAGTGGGGCTACTTGCAATTTTATAGGATTTTGCAATGGTTACCAAGAAGGGTTTGCAGATGGTGGAGCACGAGGGGTTTAGTGTCATGATTGTAGATGGATTCTAGATTTCTTGCATGTAGGAGGTACCTCAAATGAGCATCATGATAGGTAAATATACAATTATTGTTGATTTCTATGTGGTGTACTTAGGAGACACTAATGCTAGTTTTGGCATCCAGTGGTTACACTCACTTGGGAATTATTCACAAAAATTCTAGACCATGGAATTCAAGTTTAAGGTGGATGACATGAAAGTTGTATTTGGTGCTTCTAGAGTTGTTTCATCCAAAAGAATGGACAAAATATTTAGACATGGTGATGTTGCTTGGGAAACACAATGTCTAATTTCCTCTAAGTCCATGGATAGCAGGCCTAAGCATTATCAAGATGATTTGCAAGAGATATTGCATAGTCACAGTGTAGTTTTTCAATGACATTCCTCCAGGGAGGCCACTTGATAGAGGATTTGAGCATAACATTGGGCTTGAGGAGGGGGCCAAGCTAGTCATTACTACTCCCTACTAGCATCCAAAGAAATTTAAGGATGATATCGAGGAAGCTATCAGGCTGAGTTTGAGTCCTTTTTCCTCCTCTGTGGTGTTCATAAAGAAGTGCAAAACTCTCAAGATGTGTATTGATCATCGTGCTTTGAACAAGAAGATGATAAAAAATATGTATCCAATTCCTAGGATCAATGAGTTGTTAGATGAGTTGCTTGGGGCTATCTTCTTCTTGAAGATAGATCTCAGATCAGGATACAACCAGATCAAAGTGCAGGATTAGGACATCCACAAGAAAAATTTCAGGTGCCATTATAGGCATTATGAGTTCATGGTCATGCCATTTGGTTTGACCAATGATCTTGCAACATTCCAGTCTTGCATGAATCACATTTTCAATAAGCAATTGTAGAAGTTCCTTCTTGTATTCTTTGATGATATATTGATATCCAACAAAACATGGGAGGACCACCTAAAGCATCTTGATAAGGCGTTGGGTATAATGGAGGCACAATCATTGTATGATAAGGCCTAAAAATGTGATTTTGGGATAAAGGAGATATTGTACTTGGGTCACATCATTAGTGCACAAGGAGTTCAGGTGCATTAGGAAAAGATCCAAGCAATTTTAGATTGGCCACCATCGACAACACTCATGGAGCTATGAGGGTTCTTTTGCCGATGCAGTTATTACATGAGGTTTATCAAGGGGTTTTTACATCTTGGGGAACCTCTCACAGATCTCACTAGGAAGGGTTCTTTTAGATGGACCAATGAGGCTCAGTGAGCCTTTGAAAAACTTAAGGGGGCCATGAGTACTTGTCCAGTTCTTGCATTGCCAAATTTCTCCCAACCAAGAGCTTTGTGCTAGAATGTGTTGCCTTGAGAGTGGGGATTGGTAGAGTGTTGATGCTAAATAGGCATCCCATTGCCTATGAGAGTAGGAAGCTTAGAGATGCTGAGAGATTTTATTCTATTTATGACAAGGAAATTCTCTCCATCATGCATGCATTAGTGAAGTTCAGGTAGTATTTGGTTGGTGGGAAATTTTTAGTCCAAACTGATCATAATAGTTTGAAGTACTTCCTGGAGCAGAAGGACTTAAATGAATGCCAACAAAAATGGGTCAGTAAGATTTAGGTGTATGAATTTGATATAGAGTATGTGAAGGGGAAGAACATAGTTGTCGATGCTCTATCTAGGAAACCTGCCATATGTTCCTTGTCTAAAATTTCAATATATTGGAAAGCTCTTCTTCTGGTTGAGTACTCCATGAGTGCATTTTCTTATGAGTTGATGGACAAAAAAATTTAGGATGATAGGTACAAGGTAGTGGATGATATCATCTACTACAAAGACATGATATATTTGGTCCAAGAGTCTAAGTTGAAGGAACAAATTCTGAGAGCTATTCATGACAATCCTTTGGTAAGATATCTAGGTTTCTTCAAAATCTACAGGAAGATTAGGGAGAGTTTCTCTTGGAAGGGCCTCAAAGATGACATTCTACACCATGTTAGAGAGTGCACAACTTGTCAACAAAATACATTTGAGAATACCTTTCTTGCTTGCCTATTGCAACCTTTTCCTATTCCAGAATAGAAATCAGACAAGATATCGATGGATTTCATTACCGATCTTCTAAAGGTATGGGGTAGAGATTGTATTTCATTGTGGTTGATTAGTTTACTAAATTTGCACACTTCATGGCTATTTCATCAGAGTACAAAGCACCCCAAGTTGTAGGCTTATTCTTCAGAGAGGTTTTCAAGATACATGGATTACCGAAGAATATTGTTAGCGATAGGGATAGTCATTTCCTCAATGCTTTTTGGTAGGAGTTATTTAAATTTTTAGGTACAAAGTTGATTCCAAGCACCAACTATCACCCTCAGACAGATAGGTAGACTGAGATAGTGAACAAGTGGATTGAGGGTTATCTATGCAACTATGTTGTGGGGTAGCAGAGGGCCTAGGTTAGATTGATAAATTTGGGTGAGTATTGCTATAATACCACCTACCACATGTCCATTGGGATGTCACCCTTCAGAGCTTTGTACAGATATGATGCTTATTCATTTATGGATATGGTATTTGGTGATCTAGTAGGGAACCTAAGGTCAAGGACTAGATTAAGGAGAATTAGGATATCCTTAAGTCACTTAAGGATAATCTAAAACATGCTCACAACCAACAAAATATTTATGCTGACAAACATAGAAAAAATCATAGTTTTGAGGTTGGAGATTTGGTCTATATTTCCTCCAGGCATACAAATAGTCCTCTTTGAAGAGGAGCGGTGCTAAGAAGTTGAGGTTGTATACCTATGATCCTTATAGGGTAATCGGGAGAGTGGGTGAGGTAGCATATGAGTTGAAGCTACTAGAGAATAATAGGATTCATAACATGTTTCACATACCGTGCCTCAAGAAGGCACTTGGACAATAGGTGACAGCTTTAGCAAAGCTTCCACCCCTTGATGAAGAGGGCAAGTTGATCTTGTTTCCAGATGAGGTTTTGGATTTTTGTGAGAGGAAGTTGAGAAGCAGAACAATCAAAGAGTATCTTGTTAGATGTAAGGATCTACTAGGGGAAGATGCCACATGGGAGAGAGTAGATCCTTCAACACCCTAATATAAAATTGCTTGTGGGCAAGCAATTTTGAGAAGGGAGGACTATAATGTCCCCTTCCAATCAATAGTCTAGATGATTTAATGGCTTATTTAATTCCTGTAAGCCATTAAATAAAAATAAGAGAGCTAATTATTGGATTATTTAATATTATTCTTCTCGAGTAAATAATACAAATGATATTAATTAATTAATATTGTTTTAAAGTGACTTAAGTGGGACTTATAATATTATAAAGTCACTTTATTTTATTTCCCTCCAACAGTCAAAAGTTTAAATATTTAAATTTAATATTTAAGAGGGAAAAGGTATTTTGGAGGAGCATTTAGAGAAAATATAATAATTTATTTTGGAGGCTCATTTAAATTTCAAAGTTTGTTGTTTTATTCATGGTTGATTGTGAAGCTCATGGAGCTTGAAGATTGCAAGGTTCAGTGGTGAAACTATCCACCCTATTCTATGGAATTCAGATTGATACCAAATTTGTGAGTCTCTTTCAGAGACAAATTTGCAGGGTGATTGATATATTTAGTTCAATGCTAAATAAAACCCTTCTTTAGACTTCTAGCCGATTATATTTATTATTACACAGAGTTTGGGGTGATTCAATATCCACTTGGTGCATATTGATAATGGGAATGCATCGAATATGTGATCTTTGGGATAGTTAATTAAATCACAACCTTTATACTTTGATTGCTAGGCGTGGAATGATATTTAATAATACAGATTATTTGCATATGAATGAGCCGCCTCTCCCTTGTGAATCATTGGCATTGTTGTGGAGTGCACAGGAGTTATTGGGTGTTATAAGAGTGACGTGGAGTTTAGGTGGTAGCCTATTAGGGGTAAGGAAGCTATCACCTAGCGTAAAGACAACCATCAAACATACTAAAAGAGATGCGGGTTTGGGAGATGTTGTGCCAATTATCCTAAGGGGCACGACCACTTCATTTCATGGAAGGAGCTGTGAATGATTTATGAACTGCATTGAACAAGGTGGAGCAGCCTCTGATTATGGACCACAAATAAATGGTATTCCCTATTGTATGAAGAAATTGAAATATATATAAATATTTTCTATAAATATATTTCAGAGTTTATGTTACATTTGAATAGAAGTTGATATCATCTTGCTGAATGAAATATTGGATGTTATGTGAATGTCAGATTGTTTCCAATAATAATAGAATACAAATAATATATTGCAATATATCTCTTTCATTTCATGCGAATTCTGGAAAGTAAGCACAAACACTGTAAATTGATATTGGTTGACAACATGCCTGCATTGTCAAACCAATAGAAATTAATCTTAAAAACTTCCTATCAATAGTAAGGGTCTTTACAGGTGGCCAATTAGGCTCATGAACAACAAGGGTTGCAATGAGCAATTTGGATCACAAATGATCAAATTCAGACTAAATAAATTCAAATCACAACAACATTTAACTGAATTATTTCTAGTAATAGTCAACAAATAAGAGCATTAATAAATCTTGAAATTAGCACTATATAATGATAATTTATGATTGAAGTATGTGATGACCACTCAGATTTTGGCTGTTAGGTGTAAAATGAATTTTATTTTTACCTTTCCTAAAGGTGTTTCTTGAAAAGAGGTATGAAAGCCACCAAAAGACCTTGTTAAAAATGCAACAACCTCAAATGACTCCTCAAGGGTGGGAGATCAGCCTCAAATGGCTAGTGATTGGGTCTATGAAGAAGGTGGCAACTAGTAAATCAATTAGCCTTGCAAAAACCATCAACAAACCCTGCTAAACAATAAAGAATGAACAAAACAACAATTACATCACACAAATAAAACCCTTAAATTAGGTGATCTGCCCATAGAACGTTAGCATTAGATTTTATGCTCAAGTTGGTAGTTGTAGGAGTCAATCAATCCTACAAACAAACAATAAATATCCCTAAATTACAATATATGACCCTCAAATTGGGCACTATTTAGATAAACTAAATAAAAAATGTAATATTTTGTTTAAACACAAATTTTCTTGCAAATAATAAATGTTTCTAGTTGAGTCAATGAATACAATTTTCTATGAAGTAGAATCACCTCAATTAGATGTGAGGGTTTTTATCCCCAAATCTTCAAGGAATGTTGCAAGAAACTTTTGTCCTTTAGAATTTGCAACTAAGGGGTTCCTTCTTCTTTGGACAATTTTGAAAATTTGAATTTGCAAATGACAACTATGGATTATCAAAGGAGGGTGTTAAGCTTTTGCCTTTATTTGAATTAAAAATTTGGGCTGCCTCAAAATAAATAAAAAAGTACTTTTTTAGCAAACAATAGCATAGACCACAAGGTCTCATTTATACAGCCTCATAAAGCAACACTAAAATTTCCCAAATAAAGCAATAATTGGGAAGCAAAATATAACCAAATTTTTGTATTTTTTTTTATCAAAGGAGATACTATATTTAGATCATAGTAGTCTTACATTTTGTATGTCATGCTAGCTCAGAGTTTCATATCTCCACTACATATTTGGTTTTTCTTCCTTACAATGTCTCAACTACCTATTTTGTGTCACTCTTGGACTCCATGTACTTCCATATCACATAACACTATCATCCTTCTCTTATCCTCTCTTACATGAACTACCCCATTTTGAGTATGAGCTTCATTCTTAGTCCATACTTGTATCATTTCCCTTCCCCTTTGATATCTAATCTCACGTGTTTGTTTGTGGCCTAAAGTATTATAGGTAGACATTCCCAATTCATACCTCATGAAGAGTAGAGTCTCAAGGAGTTGGCCTACAACTGGGGTGAGTTGAAAGAGTAGCATTATTAAAAGGCATTCATGCAAAAGAGTCTAATGCTAAAGACATGCTTACCTAGTCTTGGTCTTCAGTGATGAGCCCTTGTATCTCCTTAGTTGTATGGGACTTGGACTAAGGGGCATGATCTCACCTTCCTTGGCCTTTGTTGTTGAACCCTCACATCTACTTAGTTGTGTGGGTTCAGGGATAAGAGATGGGATGAATTACTTTCCTTTGTCAAGCATTTGGCGGCGAGCCCTTGCATCTTCCTAGTTGCATTGGACCATGCTTAGAGGATCACACTATAAAGAGTAAAGAAAAATAGAAACCAAAGATAAACAAAAATTCATTTCTTATCAACCACAATCACTTGAGGTAGATTCCTTTTTTTCTAATCTATTGTCTATTTTTGATGTAAGTCTTCAATGATGAGCTCTTGCATTTTCCTATTTCTGTAGGACTTGAATTAGGGGGCATGATCTCACATTTCACACACATTTCCACTCCTCTTTCCTTTATTGGACCTTGATGGTGAGACCTTGCATTTTCCTAGTTGTGTGGGGCTAGAGATAGGGAGATGGAGTGACCTTACTTGCCTTTGTCTAGCCTTTTATGTGAGCCTTGCATCTTCTTGGCTACATGGGGTGAGGCTTAGGTGGTTTCACTATAAAGAAAAAATCAAGAGTAGAGTCTCAAGTCATAGCTAAGTCGAGTTAACAAAAGGAACATCATTAGAATCAATTTTAGTAAAAGAATCTAATATAAAAGACATGCACACCTAGTCTTTGTCTTCAATGATGAGCCCTCACATTTGCTTGGTTGCATGGGGCCTAGACTAGGGAGCATGATTTCACCTACCACACACATTTCCTCTCATCTCACCTTCCTTGGTCTTTGGTGGTAAGCCCTTGCATTTGCCTAGTTGTGTGGGGCCAGGGCTAGGGAGATGGAGTGTTTTTTTTTTTTTTTTTAAGCGAAAGGAAAAGAGACTGTATATTATATTAATAAAAATATAGGTAAATACAAAATTCCATGAAAGGTAAGAGTGCCAAATATCCAAAATGGATGTAGACCCATAGAGACATTCTTTAACTACCAAACATACTCAAAAAAATTACATCCACACATTATATTATGCAACCCTATAGTGCAATCCCATTGAAACAAATTTTAACTACCTAGCAACCCAGACAAAATTTCACCCATATACTATATTACGCAGCCCTATACAATTTTCACCCTCTTGTGTATTTAAACCTACCACCCTAGCTTATATATTCATATTACATAGAAATATCCACAAAAAGAAAGACAATTATTACTTGCCTTTGTCTAGCCTTTGGTGTTGAGCCCTTGCATCTTCCTGGTTGCATGTGGCTAGGATTAAGGAGTTACATTATACAGATAAAAATAAAAAAAAGAAAGAGAGAAGAAAAATAAATTTGATGGCATAGATAAAAATGTGTTCCTTATTAGCCACAATCACTTTAGGTAGATTCCTTTTGATTGAGATTTCTCATTTCCTTGGTTTGACCTATTGGTTATTTTTGATGTAAGTGTTTTGTGATGAGCCCTTACATTTTCTTGGATGCATGGGACTTGGACCAAGGGGAATGATCTCACGTTTCACACAAATTTTCACTCTTACCTTTCTCGACCTTCAATGGTGAGCCCTTGCTATTTACTCAGTAATACTATTTGAACGATTGACAAATAGTAAACAAAAATAAATAATAGAAAATAAAAATATATCAATTACTCATAACAATACTTAAGAAGATATGTCTTTGCATTCATTCATTTAGCCACTATTTAATAGTTATAGAATACATATGCATGTGGTCCCCTGACTATGAGTACAATGAGGAAATATATAGCAAGCCAACGTTGGTTGAGAACACAAATCATCAGTAACTACCAACTAACAACTAGAGGTTGGGACTAATTACAAAACAACTCATTATTTACTTTCTTATCGACAACTACATCAACCCCCCAAAAAGAAATTCTTCTTCTAGATGACAAAAAACAAAATTGGGAGCTAAAAAACCAAAACTACAACTATAGAAGGGGGATGAGAAGATGTTCCTAGATGTACATATGATGTAGGGGTGGACGTTGAGGAGAATATACATTGTCCAAGCCTATAGACCTCCTCTGTGCATAACTTCAAGTGGTGGTTTGCTACCATTTCACATTCTCTTGTTGCCTCCACCATTTGTGCAGCCTCGACCAACTGACGTTTGGTTTTCTCAATCTCTTTCTCCTTCTTTTCCTGATTGGCCTATGCGATAGTCACTCTATGATCAATCTCCTTCTCCTTTTTTGCTAGCTTGGCATCCATGGCCATCACTCTAACCCATTTAGTGGAGATGACAATGTATACCATATACATGGATAAAAATATATCTTTATTCACACATGAAATTATTATAGAAGAAGACAAGAGATAGTCAATCAAGGATTATAGTCGATCCAAATAGATCATCATACTCTCCTTGATGATACACAATGTATTTAAAGGACCTAACAGTTGCCAAGAAGAACACAACTATCAACCAACCGATTCTTATAACTACCTAAAGCCGACAACCAATATTATCAAAGCATAATAATATACATTGTTCACTGACTACATCATCGCCCCCACATGAAAAAGTCATCTTGTAGACAACAAGTAAACATTAAGTAACATTAGGGAAGACTTGCTAGATTGATGATGATATTGTAGACCTATAGACAAACTTGGAAGTGTACTTTGCAAATTCAGATTTGGAGTGTAGTTGGAAAATCAAATGAGTGCAATAGGGGTTTGGGGGAAACACCCCCAACAAGGGTCTACAATGACATCAAGGGGAAATGCCACCAAGCCTAATTTAAGACCTTCAAAACCACACAAAACTACATGGCGTACATCATTTTCATAATTTTTCAAGAGGTTCCAAACAATGTTGACAAAGCCAAAAAATAAAGATTTCACAGTGTTTAACTGACGTATAATGTCAACCAGGGAAGGAAGTTACCGTATGGTGGTTGATGGTCGTACAATATGGATGCTAGGTTTAGATTGTACAATGTAGGAAGATCATGCCTGTTCGATGTAGGAATCTATATGGATGATATAATAGTGTGCAAGTCGTTAATGGTGCTATACAATTATAAGCTGTAGGTGAAGAATTGTCTCAGTCCGTTCACCTTCAAACCATTGTATGATGAAAAACAAGGATGAGGACCGTACATTAAAGAGCTCTACAGGTCATATGGTCATAGTCCTTGTACATCATATTATTTTTAAACCCTCCAACCCATACGATGCAAGTTGTATACTATAAAATTGCCTGATGATAATGTGCATTAGATGTCATATAGTGAGGAAATTCACTAATTGTATGTTGCATGATAAATTTGTAGGCTATACTATTGCTAGGTTTTTAGGTTGTACAATTTCACCCCTGAATGTGCAATTGAATGTTGAACATCGTACCATGGTAAATTGATCTTTTCATGTAGTGTTATTTTGTATGCTCAATGAATTTAATATGTTTCGTACTATGTGAAGGAGTGGAGAGGTCCTTACCATGGAGTTTCTAAGCCATCATATGGTGTAGTATGTAGGATGTTGTACGATGTGATTGAGTGTCATGCTAATTGATGCCATATCTTGATGTTGTACCAATTGAGGCCATTGTATGATGTGAATGTTAATTAATGGCCATATGATAAATTTTATACCCTTTACCAATTGATGTCATACAATATTACAAGATGTTGGTCATACTATATAGTTGGACCTTTTAATGTAGTCTGACTTTGTACTTAGGCCTTTATATAGTCGAGTATTTTAATATTTTCTCCTTTAATTGTCGAATAATATTTTTCCCTCTTTCTTTCCATTGTTTCTTTATTTTCTAATTTTATTTTTCTTTCTATACCAGTATTTGTGCATTCTGAGTTAAATATTTTTCTTTTCATACTCTAAGACATACCATCCGTTATTTTGCACTCTTCTACAAAGTCGAATACCTCCAATTTTTCCAACCATATTGGACTGTATCTTGCACATATAAACTATCCATCTTTCCAAAATCATTTTTCATCGGTTCCTCTTCATTGAGAGTTGTAGCTTAGAGAAAATTACAAGTCAACAAAAATAGCTCATAGTCCTCCATTTACTAGTGAAATAAGTCATGAAGATAATTTGTTTCACTGTTTGAACATGACTGTAACTCCAAAATTCCTTTATCGTTTGGTTCCATCAAATCTTGACTCTCCATCCTTTCTTCTCTAGAGTCTAATTTGATGAATTTGAGGAAGCTACTTCCTCACTGACTACTTGGTTTTTCAAATTGATTATATATTTTTGACCCTTGTTCTCAATGGAGATTGTATTCTTTTTCTAGTTGTCATTGGATTTGGTTTCCACCAACCAACCTCGAACTAACAATGCATTGTACACTTTCTTAATAAAATGACCACAAAGTTCAACAAAAATGTTTGAGTTCCAATAATTACCTCTTGTCCCATTAAAAATCCAAGTACCTTAATACCTTGTTGATTTGCACCCACTAGTTGAAAAGTTGGTGAAAAAATGGTTGGATTTTTGAGACTTCTCCAAGTGTCTTCTAGAAGTACATTCACTAGACCCACCATCAACATTTGTACTGGTGAATCCAAGAAGCTCCATATTCACCTCTGTTGGTTTCTTTGTTGTGTTAACTGTCATTAACATTGGGTCAATTAATTGGTTTCCCAATAGTGGAGGTTCAATTATTGGTTCTTCATTCTCACCATATTCCAATTGGGTCGTAGCATGCATCATCTCATTCTCCCTTGATATAATAACATTTCGAAGTTCAAGAATAATTTGTAAGAAATCCACTACTTTGATTGATATAGTAGCTTGAAGTACTTTCCGTGTAATATTTTTCTTCAATCATAATTGAATTGTTACCATACTTAAATCTTCATTTGAGTGACATCATTCATTGTCCATAGCATTGTACACTTCAGTCCTTGCTTCACAAAGCCTTTCTTTTTTGTATGTGGGTTTGGGTACACAACCTTCTTCGCTTGGGCATGAGTAATGGCCAATACTTCATTATGCCTTACATCAATCATGTTGACAATAGCCTTTTGCTTTAGAAATTTAGTGTCTTTATGGTTTCTAGGCCCACATCATTTGCACAATAATTATACTTTGTCTTATTTGTTTTGGTAGTCTCTCGTAAAGTGTCCCATTCACTATATTGTCAACATTGTATGATAGGGTGTCCTTTGGGGTCATATTATATTTAGCTTCATTATCCTCTTTGATTTTGATAACTACTTGGAGATGCATTCTGTGGCTTTGATGGAGTGGGCTCTCCCTGTGTAAAGAGTACTTGTGTACTCATCTTAAAATTGTATGGGCACTCCTTTATTAAATGACCCATAACATGGCACATCTCACAAACATATTTTTTTGACAATTACCTTTTTTGTGCTCCTCAATTTTGCACTCAATACACCATAGTTCTTTATTTTTTTCTTTCTCCACCTTCAATTCTTCCATCATTTAGAGCATGTCTCTTTAGAGTTCTTGTATCATTCATGATTCGTGATCGCTATTTTCATCCAAAATTCCATCTTCCTCTTTTTTTACTACACGATAAAATTTTATCTTTACTTTCTATGTCCATCACTTGATTATATGCATCAAAACACAATGAAGTAGGTACAAATTTCATTTTCTTCCTCTGTGAAGGAATAAATCCTTTGATGAACCATCTCTTCTTCAATCCATTAATTGATGTAGGCTCATACATTCTCATACTTTCCTTGTTTGGTATTATAGATCTCTGCCACAATTTCATTGTCATCTCTTAGGAGTTTGAACTCCTTTTGGAATGCTATTTTCAATGCATCCCATGTACTCTTATGAGTTGCTTCTAATTTAGTGTACTATTCTATGGTTATCCCTTTGAGAGTTTTTGGAAATGCTCTTAGTCAATATGTTTTTTTCATCTTGACCGTTTTCTACCTAGATTGTCTCACATGATTTACAATACCTTACAGGGTCCTTTGACCCATTTCTAGTGAACTTTGGAAGTTTTTGTAGCTCTACATTCAGACTTGTTGGGGGAGTCGCCATCTTCCCTCCTTGTTGTACCCTCTATGATGGTAATTTGGTTAGAAATTTTTGATTTGTACTTTCTAATGCTTTCCCTACACTCTCAGACATTCCAAAATCCTTCACTCATCCATCTTTAGTTTTCATCAACCTTAGGTTGCCTTTAAGGTCCTTTTGATGCTCCATTCATCTTGGTATTATCAACTTTGATATTTCAATGATTGATTATTTTGTCAGTGTCAAGTCTTCAATCTGGCATATGGTCTCTATCAAACCGTTCGTAGGTTCTCCCTCACCTTTCCCTTCAATAGAATGTAATGGTGCAAATGATTATTCAATGGTCAAGTTGGCAGGTTCTTCCTTGCCTTCCCTTTTGTGTGATGGTGAACCTCCTCCATCTGATGGTTATGGTTTAGAGGGTTCGCCAATGGCGAGGTTGGTGGGTCTCCTTTTCTTTCTCCTTCGTTGGATAATTCGTCGATGGAAAGGTTGGTGGGTTCTCCTTCACTTTCTCCTTCATCTGATGGTGATGGTCCAGAGGGGTTTTTGATGGAGAGGTTGGTGGGTTCTCCTTCACTTTCCCCTTTGTTCGATGGTGATGGTTTGAATGGTTCGCCAATGGAAAGGTTGGTGGGTTCTCATTTGTTTTCCCCTTCACCTGATGTTGATGGTACAAATGAATCTTCAGCTTGGTGTCGTGCTATTTCTTCCCACTCTCCCTTTGTGCATTATCATCTTGAAAGTTCTCTTTCTCTCCCAACTACAACTTCTGCTTATGATTTGGCTTCTACTCTTGGGTGGACTCGAGATTTCCCTCAGAAACCCATCACCTTCTTCAACTTCACCACTTAGTTATCCTCTTCATTCTCTTTGTTTGATGATCCTTAAAAATCACCTGATCTCTTGACCTTGACCATGTTGTGGTCTCTTCTC
This sequence comes from Sequoia sempervirens, assembly GCA_007258455.2. Classification (NCBI taxonomy): domain Eukaryota; kingdom Viridiplantae; phylum Streptophyta; class Pinopsida; order Cupressales; family Cupressaceae; genus Sequoia; species Sequoia sempervirens. Next base: position 575,694,291 of record VDFB02058242.1, on the reverse strand, counting down.
ATCTTTATTGGGGTCTAAGGGGAATGAATATCTCAAATTTGACTTGATTTATTTAAGGAAATGATGCCAAATGTTTACTCAATAATGCTATTTGAAGGATTAACATATAGTAAATGAAAATACATAACAAAAAATTAACATAATATATCAATTACTCATAACAATACTTAGGAGGATATGTCTTTGCATTCATTCATTTAGCCGATGTTCAATAGTTACAAAATACATATGCATGTGGTCCCTTGACTATGAGTACAATGAAGAAATATATAGAAATCCAATGTTGGTTGAGAACAACAATCATCGGTAACTACCAACTAACAACCAACGGTCAGGGACTAATTATAAAACAACTTATTTATTTACTTACCGACCACTACACTTGCATTTTCCTAGTTGTGTAGCATTGAGAATAGGAATAGGGAGTGCCCTTACTCACATTTGTCTAGCCTTCGATGGTGAGCCCTTGCATGTTCTTGGTTGCATTGGGCCAGACTTAGTGGGTCATGCAATAATGAGAAAAATTGAAAAAAGAAAGCGTTAGAAAATAGCCTTGATGGCAAAACAAAAGTGCATTCCTTATCATTGAAAATCACTTTAGGCATATTTATTTTGATTAAGACTTCCCATTCCCCTTGGTTTGACCTATTGTCTATCTTTGTTCTAAGTTTAGAGTAGACTTGTGCATTGAGGATATTTGTTCCCTATTATTTGATCAAGTATGGACTAAGGCTGATCTTCAAGATTCCAATCCGAACATAATTTGGTCTGTATATTTTTGGTGCCTCCTTTACTAATGTTGATGTCTTACCTAAGATTTTCTTTGCTCCACTATTCTTGTACCTAGATTGATGTATTCTCTATCTTTGAGGTCTAGATCATTTTCCAAATCTTCAATTGACCTGAGGAAAACCTTGCATTACTATAAATGTGATCCTTTTTTTGATTGTTGTATCTCATTCCTTACCATTGCATTCATGATTAGAATTTTCTATTGCATTCATGCACAAATAAAAATATTTTCAATCCAAGAAAACATCTTTGTGATCCTTGTGCTTAAGTGAGAGATGACATTCCTTGATCTGTATGCTACTAGTTGGTTTCTACTTCATAACTTTCTATCTCCATTGACATGCACCTAGTGTTGGAAAATGTGTTGTTAATATGTTGTCATTGATGTCACCTATGTTGCTACTACATGCACTTGTATGTTGCATATGTTGAAGGGCTATTTTGTTGTCTCATCTTCTAAAGTTCATGGTTGGATATCAAAATGATATAATGTTTTCATTGGTACACAGCTATATATTATTATTTGAATTTCATGGTTGGATGTCAAAATGTTTTGGATTTATGCTCATGAAGGTTGTGTGTTTGATCAATTCAAGTTTCATATGGTTCGGTGCACCATCGGTGTTTCTATAGATGACAGTGTGTTGTCTATGTTTTGATAACTTGGTAGGTTGGTCTGTTGGTTCCCAAGTGACTTGCGTTAGAAAGAAATTGCTCAAATTTGTGTAAAGAGGTTATGATAAGAATTATTGAGTCTCATTGTGTTCTCTAAATGATCCACAAGCTAGTGTGTGACCCTCTCCTATACAATAGTGTCCATAGAATCAATATTTAGGTATGATGTGTTTGGGACAATGCAAAATGATCTAAAATTAAAAAAGGAGTGTAGAGAAGTACTTTTACAAGCCATATAATTATATTGGAGTGATCCACACAATGTTATTTGGTCTCTCTGGTATCGTCTTTGGTTTTGAGTTGTTGCATTAAAGATTACATGCTTGTCGGGCCAACTTGACATGTTGTGTTGCTTGCACTGAGTGTTTGGATGTGTGCACCAGTTTTGAAGATATGTTATATGGAAAATAGGTCTTGAATATATTTTAGTTTGACCCGCATGTGATTTCCTTCTACCACAAAGGTTTTTGAAGTAGAATTGTTGTGACTATTACATATCTCATGTTGTATAATTGTAGCCGACAAGGATAAATTTTTTGAAGCTTGCAGAGGATACAAATAGAAGATCAAACCTATTGAGAAGGTGTGTTGATGTGTTGTAAATATTTTGAGCAGACAATGTGTGAATAAGATTACACATAATTTGTCTTTATAATGAAATGTGGTAAAGATTAATTCTGATAGTTCAGTAGTGAGTGTATGTGAAAATGTGAAGAAGAATGTGTGAAAGTAAATGAGAATGTGTGTTGAAGGAAACGAGTCATAGGCAATAGAGCTTGTTGAAGCATATGTATTTGTGAGTATACCAAAAGTAGTTTGATGGAGGTAACAAAAGTGTTGAAGAACTATCAAATGTTTTATATTGTAGGAAGTTGTGGACTTCCTTTGGTTGAAGACCATAAAACTTGTTTTAAAATCTATTTTTATTTGTGAGGTTGGATTTGGACAGTAGGTCCAAGCAACTTTCTCACCATGGTTTTTCCCTTGTAGGATTTTCCTCATAAATATGGTATTATGGTTGTGTGCTTATGTGTTCTTATGCTTATCATGTTTTACTTGGTTAATTGCTGATGAATGAAAATAATTTGATTAAGTGTTGGTTCACCCCCCCTCTAAGTACTTTTGTTTATTCAACACCTAGCACTTTGATGTTGAGTTTTATTATTTCTCTTTGAAGAAAACTTCACTTGTGGGACATATTTTTTAGCTTTGGGTATTTTGTGTTGTTCCTCTCTCTTTTGTTTGGGTTCTTGTCTAGAAATGACCCTCCTTTTTTCGGTGTGCTCTTTGCTTTCTTATTTTTTTGGGTCTCCTTGTTTTCCCATGATGATTTTGGCTTTTGTTAGGAGTAGTTGCAACTGTTATGGCTTTCCTTGTTTGATAGTTCTATTCACAATGTCATTTTCCTACGTCCATTTCCTTTCATTTTATTTGTTGGCTTTGCATGACCTATTTAGTCTTTAGCTTCACTCTTAGTATGCTTTGCTTTTGATGTCTCTTTTGATTATGGTATCTAGCTTTCGGGTTAGATTTCCTTTATTTTTTATGGTATTATTTGTTGGATAAAACTCCTTTTGAAAGTAATCAAAATTTGATGGGGTAGGTAGTCATTTGAACCCTATGCAAATGGTAAGTCCCTCTCCTTCATGTTTATTGAATATTTGTTGTTTGTACCATGCTACCATGTTTGAATCTATTTTTTTGTAATTTTGCAGGGCTTAGATTTGGAGGGACAATGTGTGACATAGTGAGTTCTATCTATAGATGTATATACATATATACATACATATATGTAGTATCAACTTTTATACATAAATATTGGTTTAACCCCTTTACACAAAATCTTGATTAGCATTCCAATTTTCAAACTTAGAGTATACCTTAATACATAACTTCAATAATGTATTAACCTTAACTATAACAAGCTAAAACCCTTTAACAAATCACATATAAATTTCTAATGTTCCATTATTACTTTGTAGGAGTCTCCCATAGTCTTAAACTTGTTTAATCAGATAACCTAGTATTTTTTTTTGGCAAGTAAAAATTAAGGATTATGACTTTTGTTTGATGCCATATGAACATGCCTATATATATATGTGTATGTATACTCATATACACATGCTTATGCTCACATAATTCATTCCGAATTTATACAGTGGTACTCAATGTCTTATATGCACTTAGTCTAGTGATTCTATACTGTAGTAATCTCATTTACTAACAAGGAAGGATAGTATAAGAGCGATAAGACTGAGACATACATATTTAGAAAAGTTACAAAAAAGTAGTGGTAAATTCAAAATAGATATAACAGAATATGGGTACTCAGTTTCATTACAATAGAGGGATACTTGATGTAAAATATGTATGACAAAGTTTTGCACTTAGTTGCACTACAATAGAAAGGTACTTAATATAAAATATGTATGACATAGTTTATGCACTCAAATTGAATACAACATGGAAATAGTTTGATTTCCTTATTTTTATTTCATTTATAAGAATATTATATAATGTATAATTTATGATGTTGGTGTCCTCATATGTAATTGAATTCTTTATATTGGAAGCTCATATTGGATGGATTGTAATCCATCCACATAAGTAGTGACAAATCTATCATTAATTTTATTACACCTCAACAGTGGTGTTGAACACACATGTCATTTCATATGATTTTCATCATTTTGGATATGTTGGTAAAAAAGAAAGAGAATATTTGAATTGAGGATAAAACAAAATTAATGTGTTGGTAAATTTCAATTATAATTTCTTAAAAATTTAGATAGATTTTTTTCTCTATCCTTGTGTTTTTTTGACATAAGGTAGTGTTGTCTTGTCATTCTAGTTTCTCCTTGTGAAGATAGAGTGATTTAGATGTGTTGGGAACATTCTCCTTCATCCTCCATGTCTTTGAATTCATTTTAGTCCTTTGTAGACCTCCCAACCCTTGGGTAGCATCTCTCTCACTTGCTTGAATTTTCAAGATTGGGTGTGATCTCTTAATCTTCTACGGTCTTCTAGTCATCTATGGTAATTTATAGGGTTTATCCTAACTTGAATTTTGATTTTGTGAGTTTGATTTAGTTTCCTTGAGTATGATACCTAGAGACAGTCATCCTTTGGTCTCTAGTCAAGAATACAATGTAAGAAATAGACTATAAGATAAAAATAAGAATCCAAATCAAAACCAAGAATACAATGCTAGAACTAGAATCCAATGCTAAAAATGGATAGTTGAGTAATTGGTAATTAGTTTCCCTCCTAGGTTCTAGCATCCTTTCTAGGAATTGTATTCCTTTGGTGCACTATAGTTCTCTTGATCTTTAGATAAATAACATTTCTAGTTATCTCTTAGGGAAACTTTGTATATAAAAGTTGTCCCCTTTGTGTTGTGAGTATTCCTATGACTTCAATGTGAAACCCCACCTTTTTGTGATTATGATGATATCGTGTATTTTGTTCTATTTTTTCATGTGTTTCTATGTTTGGACACTATATAGGAGTTTAGTGGATGATAGTTGTTCCATATGCATAGATGATGTTCTTATGTTTTTATGGTTTGTATTGGTTATTATTGGATATGGTTAATTGAATAATTTTAGATGAACAATGTTTGTTATGATTACTCAGTGTTAATAAGATGAGTTCCTTTAAATGATTATGCAAGTATGTTTTGATCGAGTTGATATTTAATGAGTTGAAAATGCTCATTTGTGATAGGTTATTGCCTATATGATGGATTTCAATTGATTATTTCTAGTGGTAGTGATATTGTCATTATTAGATGTTTGCATTATGTGGATGTCCAAGTAGGTGTTATTGAGATGATATTTTATAAGTTAAGTGTTCATTTATGATGGTTTATTTGATTAACTAGTTTCTATGTGATTACCTAGATGATTATTGTAGATAAGAAATTTTGGAAAATAATAATTGTTTTCGAAATGTTATTTTTCATATATGTTAGATGCTTTGGATATTATTATTATTATTTCTTATGATATGCTAACACTTTCAGTTGAGTGAGTAGGTATAAATTTCTAGTGGCATTTGGGGTCACATAGCTACGTCTTTTGTATTGTTCTATGACTACCGATCTTATCTCGTATGAAGAAAATATAATCATGAGATGCAATGTTGTGAATAGTCATTTATGTGGTTTAATGTGTTGTAAGGTCATGTAATTATGTGAAAGTTTATTTTTATTACCCTTGTGGGTTACCTCATAGTATTTTTATTTTTTGTGATTTTTGTGTCTCTTATGTGAATTAAATTAAGTTTTTATTATCCTAGTTTGCTCCTAGGTGTTAGATATAGGGGTTAGGGGTTATTTTTAACCTTAGAGATACTTTTTTTATGTGTTTTCCACTACTTTAATATCCCCATACTTTAAGAGTGGTGAACATGGGAGTTGGTTGGTTGGTTTGGGTAGTTAGGAGAGGTAGTTTTTCATCTCTTATATATATGTGCTTTCTCCTTGAGAAGAGAGCTTGGGGATTTTTCATATCATTATTTTATTGGTTCTTTTGAGATTTTAATTTTGGTAGTGCATTCTAGGAGTATAAAGGAAGATAAGTGAGTTGAGGAAGGAAGGGCCTCAAAGGCGGAGGCTTGGAGAAGGCTACACCAATTTTCTATAATTCTTGGATAGCTTTTTCAAGGTAGGATCTTACCCTTTTTGCAAGATTTTGGTAGATAAATGTGTTTGAATGTTGCATCATGAAAGAGATTTTCTAAAAATAAAATGTTTAAATTCATTGTGTTTCTTTTTTGTGTTTGTGAGGGTTTTAAAAAGGGTTGTGATGTGAAAAAAACTTGTAGTGTGAGATGTTATGGGTTGTGAAGATGTGTAAGTATATAAATGTTATATGTGTTTTGTTGTGGGAAATTTGAAGTGTATGTGTACTTTGGGAGAGCTGTCTGACCCTAGCTTAGGGGTGGGTTGAATTTACAACCCCATGGTTGGGTGGAGAGCCCATTGGATTATGTTAATTTTCTTATTGTTTTCTTTTCAAGCTCACATGTTGAAGTTGGAAACTAATTGGGAGATTCATCAAATTTAAGTTCCAAAGTGAATGTATATGGGTCTTGTGAAACTTGGAGAGATTTAAGTCTTTTTGAGTGAACTTATGCATAATGTGTTGTGTAAATGAATAAGTGGTACTATATAATTTTTTTAAACAAGAAAGGAAAGTTGTCAAGTTTGTATTGTGGAAAATTTTCATAGGAAGAAAGTAAATGTAGGAATTCTCCATTTCAATGCATAAAGTTCATTTTAGTATTATAATTTTATTGAATGAAAAGTTAAAAATCAAAGTAGATAAACATATAAAGAAGGAAATGTATTTTCATTCATTATTGTCTATATGTATCAAAGGAAATAATTAAACCTATAGGGACATAATTTTATCTTGTAGCTACATTTAAAATAGGTGAAAAGCAGACTTGAGTGTTTTGGAATGTGAGTTGATAGCTAAAGTCTTGAGATGGTAAAAAAAGGAATAAGTAGTTATGTGAAATATCACTTCACAATATAATCCTTTATTTTATTTACGAAATTTTGAATCATAAAACCCTATCTCTTTTGTAACTAGACTTTATTGTGCATATATATCAGAAAAATACGGGAACCATTTATTTTATCTTGTACAAATTTTCTATACCAAGATTAAAAATTATAAATATAATTAAAATTAAAATAATCCACCAAATATATAAATATACATACACACACACATGTATATCTATATGTATATTTATATATGCACATATATATATGTATATGTATATTTATATATGTATATTTATATATGTACATATATATATGTATATATATATTATATATATGTATATGTATATATATATATATATACATATACATATACATATATATATATACATATATATGTATACTTATTATTATATATATTTATACACACTCATATAATAATAAATATACATATATGTATGTAGATAATATATATACTTATACATATATATGTATATATACTTATACATATATATGTATATATACATACATATATATGTATGTATATAAATATACACACATATACATATATGTTTATAAATATACATATATGTATATATTATATATATATATATACATATATGTTTATAAATATACATATATGTATATATTATATATATACATATATGTTTATAAATATACATATATGTATATATTATTATATATTATTATATATAATGTATAACATATATATGTATACACATATAAATAATGTATATACATACATACATATATATATATATATATATACATACATACATACATATATATATATATATATATATATATATATACATAATTTAAGCAACCTAAAAATCTCTGTATCTATTTCTTATCTTGTAAAATATCAAGAAATTTTTGAATTCTTTGTAAAATATGAGGTTGCAATTTAATATTTCCCCTATCAAGATGTAATCCTAGGAAACCAATCTGATTTTTACCAATCACCATTTTCTTAGCTGATAAACATATTCCATGTTTATTTATAGTGGCTTAAAGGTCTTCTAAATGTCATAAATGATCAAATTCATAATAAGAAAACATAATTATATCATCAATATATACTGCACAAAATATTTGAGATGCGTTAGGGCTTGATCCATTTGTCTCTAGAAATAAGAAAGTGCTATACAAAGACCAAATGACATCACATTCCATTCATACAAACCATGTGGAATTGAAAATGCAGTTTTACACCCGTTTGATTCCTTAACCTTAATATTCCAGAAACTTGACTTGCAGTCACACTTAGAAAATATCTTCTTGTTAGTTGCTCTTTTGATCAAATCAGTGCTAAATTGAATTGGATAATTAAATTAAACGATGATATCATTAAGAGGTTTATAACTTATACGTAATCTCTTTTTACCTCTTTCCTTTTCTACTCTTTTGTTAACCAAGAATGTTGGGCATGAGAATGGACTTTTACTAGGACAGATGAAATGTCCTTCTAGTAGCTCATTTAAATGTTCATCCATTTACTTTACTTATGATGTGATCATTAAATAGGCTAGCTCATGTTGAATCACTGACTGGAATTCTAATTGTATCTGGATCTCACATTCTTCATGATCTTGTGACTAGAACTATAATGGGTTCATACAGCAACAATATTTTTCAAATCGTTGTTTCATTTCATCAAACAATTTTGTAAGGGATTCTGTTAGCTCTTTAAAAATTCTTTTCTTTTATCTTTTCCTTATTTTCAAACTTATGATTGACAATTTTTAAAGCAAGAATTCCAATCTAACCATCTTCATGTCTCAATGAGATTTTATGTTTCCAAAAATGAAGTGGTTCATACTTTGTAAGGAAAAGATAACTTAACAACACACCATCCTCTAAATCATTGTATTCAATGAAATTCGTAACAAACATATTACCCATTATTTTAGTATGTACATCCTAAGCATACCTTACCATTTGAATATGTTATCCATTTATGGCATAATTGTGTGGAATATTAGGTCTGGGATTCCAAAATTTTAGAGGAATCACATTTGTCTTTGCTAGTGATTGTGAAGATCTAGTATCCAAAAATGCATCCATAAGAATCTTCTTGAATCTTGGAAAATAAAAATTAATCATGATATAGTTACCATTATTAGCTAGTAATAAAGAACATGTTTTATCTTTGCCTTTGTGTATGCTTCTACTGCTGCTATTGTTGCTGCTTTTTCTTCTGTTGCAAACCTTTCTGATTGTGCATTTTGGTGATCAAATTTAAACAATTTTTTTTTAATTTCTCCCACTATAGAAGAAATATTTCTGATCTCCTTAGACTATGTTTTAATCAATCATGTTAAATCTACAACATAACTAGAAAGTAGATCCAATTTTTAAGAAGAAGAATTCTTAGAAGAAGTTTCTTTTTTCTTGTGCCATGGTGGAATTTTATATCCATGACCTGGATTATTTTTTGACTTTTTATCCCACTGCTATAGTTGCTTTTGGAGCTCTTCTTTGTTTGTCTAGAGCTTTTTATTTTTTCTCAAATGCTGGTTAACATCTCTTTTTTCTTCTCTAGTTCCTATCATTTTATAAGGATATTTGGATTTTTTAGTATCTAATTTCATATGCACATATTTCAGAGTTATTTAGTAATGTAACTAGAAAATCCTCATCTTCTTTCAATAAAGACATTTTAGATTCCGAACTGGAAGTGATTCTTTTATATTTGTCTTTTTGAGACTTGTATCTAACCATATTATATCTATCAGAAACTATTTCTATCAACTCATACATATCATCCATTTTTTTTAGAAATATCAGGAATATTCAATACTTCCCAATCTTGATTATCTTGTTCAAACATTGCATAAATTTTAGTACCAACATTAAGATTTTTGGGACGATCTATGGCATAATGAGGTCCTTTACAAATAAAACATTTTACTCCTCTAGGGACCTTTTTATTTCTTGTTTTGAGTAAGAATGGTGGAGGATGTTTGGAAAACCCCCTCCTTTAGAAAGGAACAATCCTGTACTTTATTTTGTGACCATACCTACCATGCTTGCTCCTTCTAAACACGTACTCACCTTCAAATTTAGAATCTCTACTGAAATGTGTGGAGCACTTCTCACATTTACATTTACTTCCACAACCTCTTTTCTTGAACTATTTCATCTTAGTAAAATATTTTAATTGGTTAATCATAGGAAAATCATAGAATTTTTTTAGATTAAATTGTGTAGTTATACTCATTTGCATTATTCTGTAATGCTCCTAACAAACACTATTTTTTAAATTTATAACAAATCAAGGACTTAAGTTCTGCAAAAGCACATCAAAATATTGTTTTACCTTTCTTTTTGATAATATAGTCCTCAACCCATTGCCCAAGACCACAAGGAAAATAATTTAAATAATATTCTTTTGTGGTGACATCCTTGGTTTTATCAACAATTATCATGTAATTCTCAAATGCAAGATTATACTCATGAAACTTATCCAAATTTTTAAGCTCCATTACTTGCAACATCTTTTATTCCTTTTGTGGCTTAGTTATTTCTATCACCACAAAATAAGTCAGTAATAAAAAATTTAAACTTTTCAAAACCAACTGAAAAAATATCATTTTTACCCATGTCATTCTATTTCACTATTACTTCATCTACCCTTATCTATGTAGTTGGTCCATCATTTGGTAGATTGTTCCACCAGTGTCTAAGTTTTCTTGAAAGAAGTCTTACTGCATACAACACCTTAGTAGTTTTTGTCCAAATAAAATTTCTAAAGTATCTACCCAAGTACAAATTGTATCATATGGGTCAACTATTTTATCAATGTTGAGAATGTAGCCTACTGCTACATACAGTCTTAATTGTTCAAGATTTTCATTTTCTGTGATTACATATTTCATCTCAACATCAAATTCAACCTTATTGATAGATTCCTAAGGTTCTATATCTTGCAGTTGCTTATAGTCATTTAATTCATCGAAATTGTGAGTAGAATTATTTATAGAGTCATCAAAAATTTAGAAATATTTGAAATATTAGTATCAATTGTTAACTCAATTAAATCTTTTTCCCATTGTTCATCTTCAGATTCTTTAATAGAAAAATTGAGTTCATCCATATACACTAGTTCTGTATTCTCAATAACAACATTTAGTTCTTGAAGCCAATCTCTTTCATGCTCCTAAATAAAAAAACCATGTTCTTTTACTTTTGGCATTGTGATAGTAGGAGATTTAGTGGATGTTGAAGAGGAAGTAGTGTTTTCCTCTTTTTCATCAAAGAATAAACTTTTTCTTCTCTAAACTATATTTTTTTGTGTGTGTAATGGGTGCAATTGTTACCTTTTCCTTATGCTTCTTCTGTTTGTCTTCTTTTGAAGAGCTATCTTGACCATTTTGAGTTTTTCTAATCTTTTTTAAAACTAGCCTAATATTTTCTATCTTCTTAGATACAAAATCAATGAAGGATTTTGTATCATCAACATCCTTTTTTATTTTATTTTCATGATTGTGCCAACTATTAGAGATCTATGTAAAATATCTTTCTTTTTTGGTTTGAGTTGTTGCTAATGTTTGTATAGATTGCTAAACATTTCTCAATTGATAACTTAAACTAGAAGTTTCATTCAACAAAGAAGACTATTTTTCTATCTTAGAAACTGATGAATCTATTCTTAATTGCAGCTGATTAATAGTTGTTAATTTCTCATGACAACTTATATTAGCAGTATTTACAAAATTTCTAATATCTACAGTCATATCATCCAAATTGTCTTGTGCAAAAATAATCCACTAGTCCATCCAATTCCTCTGAGCCTTAGAGTTCTTCTTCTTCTTTCTAATTTCTGTGTGAAGTCTAGCTTCATATCTTCCCCATAGCTTCTTATCATAATTAATTATAGTATTTTTTTTGGGGTTGGACATCTACCAAATTCATTACCAATGACTTCTTTGTCTAACCCTTCACCATCTAATTTATATTTGTGTTTTTTCTTAGTGCTTGCCATAGGGAGATGTTCTCTTAACATACAACTCTTTACTCCTGTTACTTTTGTTATCTTTATTCCTTTTCCTTTATCATCTTCTTGTTCATCTTCTTTAGGGGTCAAAGCTAATTTTTGGCTGACTTTTCTTGCTAATCTATCCATTAATTCAAGATTACTACTGAGGTCAAGGTGGCTAAAGAATATTTAGAAGGATATAGATTTATAGATGGTTGGCACTTGAAGAATGTTAAACACCCGAAATACCGAGAGGGGGGTGAATCAGTAATCTATTAAACCATTTAATCATAATCCATCCAATAATCAAAACATATCTAACTGCAACAATGAATGAAAGCATGAAATGAATCACAATATCACATAACACATGAAAACTAAGATTTTTATGTGGAAAACCCAAAAAGGGAAAAACCATGGTGAGGATTAGCTCACAATTTATTATAACTGATTATAAGATATTACAGGGGCTCACTGCCAGGACACATTATCCAATAAGGCTCATAGCCATAAATAGATACAAAAATAGTAATGGCTATACAACCAAAATGTGAACTGATGCAAAGTGCACCTTCCTTGTGCTGGATTCAATTCCTTTGAAGCTCTGAATACAAAAATCTGCTATGCTTTGTAGTCGTTCAACATTCACAACAATTATGCACTTATTCGGATCTCACACATACAAATTCATGTGTTTACACAATATCATATCTTTTTCATATCTTTCTTCTTGTCATCTCTCCATACAACTCAAAAATGTTTCACATATACCTGATTACATCGACCTACATAAATTAGGCCGACCTAATTAGATGTAGCCCTATTTTAATTCAAAATTGCCTTGTCAGCTTCATACTTGATTCGAAAACATCTTCATGCTCAAACAATAATTTAGGTCCTCATGGACCTAAAATAGATCTCATTAACATCCACAATACATATTTAATCTTTTCAACACATATTAGGTATTAGGTCGGCCAAGAATTAGACCTACTCACAAAATAAGCCAATTGATCACACACCAACTATCCATCTGATCATATAATCACTCACCATCAAGAATATATAGTGTACTAAAAAATATAAAAAATCTCCCAAAATTGTAAATATAGATTCTAATTACTGGAGGAATGCAGACCAAATTACTCATACCCATTTACACTTTATAAAGCCAAAAACTATATGCCGAACGTATGTTACTTCTAACTTTTATCCTGTTCAACCAAAATTGCAAAAACCTTGATCATAGATGCATATAATAGCCAGGAATAACATACTGTAACCTCATAAGCTGATCTTATTACATGAGCAATTCTAGACCAAATTACTAGATTAAGATGTCTTCATTTTGTTCACCAGATTTGAGAAAATTATCAACAATTAATGTTGGCATCAATGAAAACACATTAAAGGGTTCCTTCTTCATTCTTTCAACAATATCCCCCTTTTTCATTGATGGAAACACATGCCAAAAATGAATCTCCAAAATTTAGAACATACATCATCAAAAACTATCTTCAAACTTGCATGATCTCCCCCTTTCAAACATACATCAAACTTCTCCAAAAACATCTCTTATTATTTTTCCCAACTTCTCTATCATAAAATTTTCTACCCAATTCTTCTCCCCATGACATCAAGGACAAATGGTATGCCAATAGCACTCATGTAACCTCTAAACTTGATGTAAATGTACAAAAAACCAAATGAAATGTACTGACTCCCCCTCAGGGAGTTATCCCAAAAATTTGATCTAGTCATATGCACAAAAAAAAACTAAAAGCACCTAAAAAAATGAAAGAATATACAGGTGAAGAATGTTCAATTGGAGGAGGAGGCACCTTCAAACTCCTTAAGGATTGCTTGCTAGGAATATTTTCCTTCATTCTAGATCTTTTTGGCAGTAGCAAGTGATTTGTACATAGACTCCAGTTCTACTAAGATCTCCTCTCCTTCTGGAGTACTTGGATTCAGATTTATCTTAGAAATAATTTCTACATGAGCAAGGGCATTGGATACTGGTATGTGCTTGGTCTTCACCAAGTCCCCAAGCTGTCCAAATCTCCTTATTATGTCTTCTTTCTATTGCTGTAGAGTAAAAAAATATATTTGCAGATCTGTAATGGTAGTCCAAGAAGTGTAATATCTATCTTGTGCGGGGTCTTGGCCTCATCTTTACACTCTTGTACTTATTTCAAACATTCTTTTACTTTCTCATGTGCAGATGCACATCTATCTTGCAAATCAATTAGCCTCTTCTCAACAAATATTGATTCCACTTCCTTTTCAATCTGCTCCTTCAAAATGGAGGTATACTCCTTGAGTGAATCAACTAAAAAATTCAAATTTTCAACAAGGTTTAATGAATTATCAATTGTGGCACTAGGAGTAGCATCCTACAGAGACCTGATTGTATCATTAATCAGTTTTGTCACCTTTTGATGAGTCTCTATGATATATTTTCTTCCAGAGGCATGGAAGACATCTCCGAGCTTTAACTTCTAAATAGGTGAGATCTTATTTAGATCTACACTACCTTGGTGCAATGGGAGATGTATTAACTAGGGAGGAATAGCCAATTGGAATCTCATCTGCCTTGTCAAAAGACCTTTGAGAGTATTAATAGAGGATTCTTCGAATGGATTTGGTGGCTCCATAGTCTTTTGAAGCCCTTCTTCATTCTTTCCAAATTCAGTCTCTTCTTTATTCTTCTCTTTCTCTTCTTCATCTTATCTTCCAAAGGGATTTTCCTTTTGTTTATCTCTATTTTCATCCTCCTGTTCCTTATCATTTTTCTTATTATTGTTCTTTTCTCCTTGAATTTCTTCTTCTTCTCCATTTTGATTTACTTCACCTTCATTTCCAACATCTTCATTCTACTTGTCAGGGTGGTCCTCAACATTATTGTTAGCATCATTTTTATCCTGTTCTTGTTCTTGCTTTGTATTTTGGTTTTCATTATTAACACCAATGGTATTTTCAATATCTTCCAAAGGAGAAAATGTATCTGAGGAAGCATTTGTATGATCTACTAGTGGTGGTGAGAACACCACATTCCCTAAAACATCAAATGATGGAGTTTCTTCTTCAGTATGAATATTCACTTCTTCCAAAACTTCTTTAAAAATAGGTAAGTTAGTAATAAGAGGAATATTTTCCTCTGCATCAGTGCCCTTATCTTTATCAAGCTCCTTTTCTTGAGCGGTTCTGGATGATGAAGTGAAAATCATCTCAAATTTCTTTATTATATCTCTCACAATATTCACTATTTATTTCTTTAGCTTGTCTACTCTATCCTTTTATCTACCCATAAGTATGGTGACTCTTTATTTCACTTTGAATTATTTTGTATACACCTCAATAAGTGTAGTTTTATCATTCTTAGATAGAGAGGATTCAATTTCCTCTAGAGCATCAGATTTCATCTTGTCATCGGCTTCAATTGCTTCACGCCTTCTTTCTACCAAGGTTTCCCATACAACACTAGGCCCCTTCTTCCTAATGTTATTCATGTCCGCATCTAAAATAATGATATATTGTATGATGGATTCAACCATTGTTTTCTTTTCTTCCTCATCCACTTCATCATACAATTTAGTAGTTCCTTCAAACATATCATCATGCTCTAACATATCATCATGCTCTAACATGTTACTAACCAAAACATGTAGTTTTATTGGGGAATGAGCTCTACCAGTGGATTTTTTTTCTTCTTCTTCTTTTGCTTCGAAGAGCCTTCCTCTAAATTCTTTTCCTTTTTCTTCTTAGGCTTCTTATGCATATGTACATTGAAAACCTCCTTTTCCAATTCTATCTCCTCTTCTTTGGAAGTGTCCACTATGTCCACCTTAGGCTTCTTTGTTCCGGTGCTAGCCTCTTGTGAGGTGTTGGCACTCTCAAATTTTGCAAATTTGAGATGCCTATATCAAAAATTTTGCCTCTGCACTTTCAAAAGTGCACCTGATGAACTTGCCTGAATGACCTACTTTGGAGGGTCATAATTTGATCCTTGTTGATTTTCATGTAGAATCCCTTTGCAGAAACACTCACGTGTCCTATGTGAATGTGCATGTCAATTTTTAGCTTCCCACAATGAGTTTTGTCAAGGTTTCAAAAAGTGAAGCTGGAGGGTTTTGTCACTTTTCAGCAGTTTGCAAACAATCAGTTTTGCAAAGTTGCCTCCCGTTTGAGCCTACATTTTGCAACCAAATGATTGTCAAGTCAGACTAATTTTTTGTTCTCAGATCTCCATGCCTAAATAGGCTCACATGCCAGTCTTTAGAGCCTCACGAGTTGATTTGCTATTTTTAGTAGATCAAAACCAAAGGCAATTTCTCCAATTTTGCATTTGCATTGTTAACAGTGTTTCAAGGTGGTCAACTTTGACACCTCATATATTTTGATCAGTGATGATTCAAGTCAATCCTTCTTGCACACGTGCTCAGTGTACCTAAATGATCTACTATGTCTAGTGGTAGCTCACCAAGAGTTCATTTGCTATTTTTCCAAATTGGTGATTGGGTTAGTTTTAATTGGTTCAGAACAGCTGTTTGTTGCAAACAGTTCAACTGAGCAACTTTGACAGTTAATAAATTTTACCTCGTGATTGATTTCTCCTATCCATCTTTTGCATTGCATCCTCTGAACTAATGGCTACATGCTTGCATATTTTTTAATGCTCCAGGAGGTCGTTTGACCAGTTTTAAAAGCCGATTCCAGAGCCAATTTGTCTAGTTTTGCTCATTGTTCAAACATGCTAGAAATTATATTTTAATGGAAACCCATCTCATGTTTTCACTTTGAATGCACTCAAAAGCTATGTCAGGACAATTTGAGCCTAAAAGTTGTCTGAAAAAGATTTTTTTTTTACTCGGGTCCACAGGGGACCCGACGAGCCTTGCACAAATGAGAAATTAAAAGGTTGCCAGTGAAGTTTTTAAACACTACATTTGCAAAGCAAGATGTATTTACAGCCAAAATTGAACATCATTTCTCAAATTAGGTCTTGAGTATGAATGTTGTCAAAAGGACTTGTTATGTGCCAAATAGCTTCATGAGGGCATTCAACCATTCGAGCACGGGTTATGTTGTTTGAATTGTTAATATGATGAATTTGTCAATGGAAGTTGAATCCAAGGAAAGATAAGGTACCATTGTCTGAAGAAAATGATAAAGACAATTTTGTGGGTGATATCCCATTTGATTTACCATGGAATAGAGACACACCATTGTTTAATCTTGCTAAATGTTTAAGCAGCTCCATGATATTAAGAAGGAAAAGCTTTTGCACATAATTCAGAGAGAGTGGGATCGGGAAAAAGGAACCTTGTTGATGAGGCATGGATCTTATATAAAAGCAACTCTTGTGTTGGTTGGGACTGCTTACACACCTACAGTTTGCGCAAAGCAAATGGTTGCATAATGTACAAAATGTATTTGTGAAAGACCTTAAGAAATTTCAAGCAAATACATGGTGGCACACTTAGAACATTGGCAGACTGAAGGGAGAATTCACTCGCAACAAGTACACCAAAATGCATTTATTAAAAATTCAAAAGCCTTTAAGTAAATGCAACCATTTGGGGACAACTATTATCCAAAGGCGCAGAGAATGACACTCAAGTAAAGCCTTTGAGGCTGTAGAAACTTGCAACACAACCATGAAACAGAGAGGACACTGCCAGGTAAAGTAGCAATACAAAATTTTAAATGAATGCCCCAACTACAGTGCAACATACACACTAAATGGATTATTGAAATTGCTTTAAAAGAAACTTTAAAGCAAATGTAAGTAATGGAACCAACACACTTGGAGAGTGAAAAGCAAGCAACCAACATGCTGGTAAAAGAAAAATGGATTATTAATGGCTTTAGGAACTTTCAAAGCTGTCAGAAGGGCGCCTAGAATGGAGGAAAAAGTAGGCATGAACTGTTTGAAAAATTCACTCAAATAATGTGGTCTCAAGGGCATTGACCTATAGACATAGAGGCACCACCAGCCAAGTGAAAAATGTGAATATATTTGTTGAAAATGGGTCTATAGAAAACATTTTAGAAACTTCTACAAATAGAAATGGCTAAAAATCCTTTAGAAACTATAAAAAAATGTAGAGCAAGGGAACACCATAGTGAATAAAGGCTGATTCATATGGAATCTTGAGGCCTTATCCCCAGGAGAAATGGTACATGACTTTGCTGGCTAGGTATCCTTTGAATGTGCTTTTAGAGGACATTATGGTTGTAGAGTATGCATTACAATGGATCTGATGAAGAGATTTTAGCAGCTTTAAAACAAATGATACGCTGGCAGTGAACAATAGGATGAGATTTGGGTGAGAATCCCTCATGAATTTCAAAGCAAGAAAGCTCGATGGTTGTTGAAGAAAACCTCAGAGATTTTCAAGTAAATGACGTCGCCATTGAAGTAGAGCAGTCGAGCACGATGAAAAAATAGGGAATTATGTAGAGAAAGAGGCAGAAATGAGATCCAACAGAGGAGATTAGAGGGTAAAATGCAACTTCATCATAATTGTTGCCCACCAGTTCATGGCCCAAACATGCACACCATTTAATTATCGCGAAATGGCGGGATCGCACCATGTGTACCAGGTGGACCCGTGGGTTGCAATTTAAAGTGCCTGATGAATTAGTAAAAGAGGCCATTTGTGATTTTAAAAGTAAACTTTTTTAAAATCAAAGAATTGCTCGATGGCAATTTAAAAGTGATGTTTTAAATAAAACATTTTGCGCCCAGTTTTATTTTAAGGAAAGGAGCAACAACATTAAATATAATGTAAACTCGATGCAATTATTTTAATTGCCAAAGTGAAATATTTTAATGGCTGGAGTGAAATATTTGAAATAAAATGTCTCCACTGTGAGTGAATGAAAAGCCCTTAGCTGAGGTAAAAATAAAAGAACAAGTAAGTGGAAATTGCACAAGCATTTGTTAAATGGCCCATAGTGAAATGTTTAGTATTTCACTATAAAGTGAAACAAAGTAAAGAGCACGGGGAAGTTATTTGGGAGAGTGAATTAAGTATTCACTAAAATGTCATATGTAGCACCGCACAGGTAAAAGAATAAAAGTGACATGGACATAAATTGACCCAGACCTAGCATGTGAAGATGCATGAGTAAAGTGAATAAAATATTCACTTCTTTATTTTTCCAGTGAAATAATAAAATGAAATGAAACATAAATATTAAAGTTATAAAAATTTAATATATGAAGGAAAAATACACTGTGCAGTTCCAACGGATAAATAAAAGAGGGAAAATGAAATATTTTCACGGGAGTAGAGGCATTTTCTACAGCTGTTGGTAAATGGGGAATTCCATCACATGGCCAAATTTTCTGTTGCTAGGCAGCTTGGTGCAAATAGATGAAGAGGAAAAGTCTATTGCAGAGAGATGAGAAAGGCTTTTCAATTTGGTAATCAACGATGAAGAGGTTTCCAGATGGCATCTCCAGATCAACTTTAGGGCTTCTTCTAGAATCTTCTCTTCTTCTTTTCTTCTCTTCTCTTCTCATTATTCAGGGTTCTGAAGATTTGTATGGGGCTAGGTAGATAGAAAATGTCAAGTTTTGAGTCATAATTTGAGTCTATAAGCTGTAATTTCTGATTTTATGAGCAAATACAACCAGTTTGTGCAAATAAATCATGAATTTCTTCCAAGGGTTTGTACATTCATGAATATCTTCAAATTGTCTCCATACTTGTATAGTTTAATCATATGAATTCAATAATACAAGGTATCTTTGAGTTTTTCATCTCAAATTTCATGAGACTGTGTTATTTGTTTATGGGTCTATTTCAAGGAAATGGTTAAATACTTTGAGCAGATAACAGTTATTTCAAATGTGCAGGTTGGATTTGGTAAGGAGAGTTTGATTGATAACAGGAGTGGGATTGTTGGTGTAAGGTACTAACAGTTGATGCAAGACATTAACAATTTAAATCCATTGGTTGAATGTCATTTGCTAATGAATTCTTTTTATGTGTTTGACTCCATGGCCCAGAATTAGGCACTTTTTATCTTGTAGCTTAGTGCATCTTAGAAACGTTTTATAAATTCAAAATCATTTTAAATCCTAATGTGTTGTAGTTATCTCATGCTCCGAATAGTTGATATTACTGATGAACTTCCAATTCTATTCGGTATTATCCTATTATGTTGAGCTATTAAATGAGATTATCTGTTGTTGTTAATGTTGTTTATGATAATGGTGCAAAGGTTGTAAACGCATTAAGGGATCACCCTCCCGGGTCTTGCAGAGCCCAAAGTGTAGGAGGTCTTTAAAATCTTCTTCAGTTGATCCAGGTCCTTCGAGCTGCCCTTGATTGGAATTGGAAATTCCATTGGTAGATTAGAAGACCAACCTGGTTACAGTAAAAACAAACAACATGAGGCACCATCACTGCTAGTGGTGGCACTGCTCCTTTTTTTGGTAAGCTGTTCTTCTTCCTCTGATTCGATTTCAATTTATTCTTCCACAAAAACACTCAAGTTTTTCCCTCTAAATGATTTTTGCTTCTTCCTCCTTCTAGAGGTAGTAGGGGGTGCTATTGGAGGTACATTCTTCCTTTTGGTAGTCCGAGTGCTAGGTTCGGAGGGTGCAATCACTTCTATTACCGAAGCACTAGGCTCCACCTTATTTCCTTTAACAACAATTATATCAGAGGAAGGGGTGAAAGCTGTTCTTCCTAATATTCATGGTCCAGAGGACTCACCAACTACTTTAACTTATCTTTCTACAACTATTTCCCTTAATCTTTGTACTTCTTTTGAAAGTCCATGTTGCATGGAGTACTGATTTACTTTTTTTGTTACTCTTTCATTCCTTGCAGGTGCTAATGTTTCCAAGTGCACTTCAAATGGTTTTTCGTCATATTTACCATGTCTTGGCAGAGAGGGGTCCTTAAGACTCTAGAAATAATTCAATATATCTCTTAGCTTCATTCTTAGAAACCTCATATCAAAGAGGCTCAATCCATACTATCATGGGTTCAAAAGCCTCTATTATGCGTTCATCAGTAGAGACAAGGAAAGTGATATCCTTAGCATACTTCTCCACTAGATTCCAGGGAATCCTTTCTCTATCAAAGCATATTGTTTTGAAATACTGCAAAGAATGCAACCAATGCATTATCCTAAGCCTTGTAGTTGCCTATATTGTGCATTCAACCAAAAATTTAATGTCCCATCAGTCTGCTCCTATCCCATACAATGTCTTTCCTTCTAGGAAGTTCTCTCAAAAAGTAAAACAATAAGCACATAATTAGAGTTCCAAATTTAAATGCGCACTTCTTCTCTCTAGTTTGTTTTAGGTTTTCTAGAAGTTACTGCTGGAGCAACTCACATAAGTCATAATTCTTTCCATTCACCACCATATCATATGCAACATAAATAGTAGTTGCAGATGCAAAATTATCCCTGTTTGTGAAATAAATCTTATGACCTAAGATGACTAAAGCATACTTCACAATATGATTTGTGATAGGTTTTGTTGTCAAAGCTCTTCTGCCAAAGGTAGCACCGGTTAACTCCATAACCACTTCATTCTTCATAGATTTTAGTACTGGTACAAGTTCAGTATCACACAATCCAGTCACAACCTTTATTACTTCTTTAGAAATTAGATTGGGAATATTTATCTACATTAACTTATCATGCATTCTTCTCAATGCAAGTCTCACATAATTTACATCTAGATCACTGCTATAGTTGGGAAACCAGTTCCAAATATCTAGTTTCTTTCCCACTAGGTTAACATATTCTTGTTTCACTAAGAAGTCATCTCTAGTTAGCTCATTAGACCATAGATCTTTGATCTTTTGGTAATTATATTCATCCAAATTTCCATGTATGTAAACCCTAGTGTCCTCAATCAGTAAAAGCCTATGAGGAATCTTTGAAAAAGCACCGTTGGGATTGTTATCAAAGACTTTCCATGAATACCTCTTAAATTTAGGTGTAGGTCTTTTAGTGATGTTAACTATGGTCGATGTAGCCATTGTAACTTCAATTCAATCTCAAATTCTTATAAAATCACTTCTATTTCAAACCCACAAAGAACATATAGCTGTAAATACCTTATATGCACATGACGATATCTAGGGTTTTTACTAAATTGCTTTGAATCACCTTCAACTCACTTTCAATTTTCTCTGCTTTTCTCCAAATGCATATATGTGATTAGAATCGACTTGGAAACTCACTTTATGCCTTTTTATTTTCCCTAATTTCAGATTAATTGATCCAATTTCCAAAAAGCTGGTAAACACTTCACTGATACACTGTAAACCCTAAAATTCTCTTCAATTCTTCAAATTTGCACATTCTCTACCGTTTTCTTTTCTAGAAGCTTAAGCTTGTCATCTTACACCATATATCTTCATGTCACTCCTTGAAACCTCATATTTCTAGGGGTTGTTTAATTTTTTTTTTTATTCCTCCCCCTAAGCCCATGCTTAGGTTTAATTTCTAAGGGAATTATCTACACTAGAGGGAGGTACAGATGCATTTGATTCATCTTTGTTCCCAGGTTCCTCCTTATTTCTCCAAATATTCCCCATTTCCTTCTTGAATTTAGTAGGATCAACTTTCTTCATAGGTTCATCCCTCTTTCCCGGATTAGTCTGCCTCCCATTCTCACTTTTGCAAAATCTTGAAATATGTCCAAGTTTGTTGCAATTGTAGCATACAACATTTTTTTGACCAAACTGACGTCCATTCAATCTTGATTTTCACTAGTTAGCCTTATGTCCAAATTTATTGCATGAAAATAAAATACCATTAGAATAGGGGTACCTTTGAGCATTTGGTTGTCTAATAGAGGGTCTTCTAGTATTGCTTCTTTGATTTCTAATCTATTTTCCATTGCCTTGAGTCTTCTTTTGATTATCATCCTTGTTAGGAGTCTAATTTACCTTTGAGATTTCTCCTTCTTTAAGTCCCAAACCTCCTTTATCTAAATAGAAGGTTTCTTTCTTGCAATTAGTTCATCAAGCATTATAGTACTTGTTTTGAATTTTTCCTCACGAGCTCTTTGTTTTTCTAAGTCTGATCTCAGAGTTACCACTTCTTGTTCAAGTCTTGTGCATTCATTAGTCTTGCTTTGTACCTTTACATTTAGACAATCCTCAATTCTTTTATTTTCTTCCACTTGTACTTTTAGTCTGGTGATGTCTTCATTTTCCTTCTTCAATTTTTCATTGACTTCTCTATGTCTTTAAATTTCTTGATTTGTTCTCTCAAATTTTTGATACATTCATTTGCTTCATCTAGGTTTACCTTCAGATTTTTTTTTCACCTTCAACTCTGTCAAAATCTTCAAGAGTAGCTTTAATTTATTATTTGTTAAACATGTAGTCATCTTCTATGTAATCAATTGCAAAAAATTATTCTGGAGTAGGATACTTTTTATCATCCATGTGTTTAATCTCCAAGATCTTCCTCAAGATGTTTGGCTTCTCTGAAGGAACCAAGCCTCTAATACCAATTTTTGAACACCCAAAATACTGAGAGGGGGTGAATTAGTATTCTGTTAAACCATTTATCATAATCCATCCAATAATCAAAACATATCTAATTGCAACAATGAATGAAAACATGAAAGGAATCACAACATCACTTAACACATGAACACCAATATTTTTACGTGGAAAACCCAAACAGGGAAAAACCATGGTGAGGATTAGCTCACAATATATTATAACCAGTTATAAGATATTACAGGGGCTCACTGCCAAGACACACTATCCAATAAGGTTCACAACTAGAGATAGATACAAAAATAGTAATGGCTATACAACCAAATGTGAACTGATACAAAGTGCACCTTCCTTGTGCTGTATTCAGTTCCTTTGAAGCTTTGAATACAAAACTCGGATCTGGTTTTTAGTCGCTCAACATTCACAACAATTTTGCACTTATTTGGATCTCACACATACAAATTCACATGTTGCACAATATCATATCTTTTTCATATCTTTCTTCTTGTCATCTCTCCATACAACTAAAAAAATGTTTCAAATATATACTCGATTACATCTACATACATCAATTAGAACAACCTAATTAGATGTAACCCTATTTTAATTCAAAATTGCCTTGTCGACTCCATACTTGATTTAAAAAAATCTTCGCACTCAAACCAAATGTGCAACACTTAATATAGGTCAGCATGGACCTAAAATATATCTCATTAACATTTTCAATACATATTTAATCTTTTCAACACATATTAGGTATTAGGTCGGCCAGGAATTAGACCTAATCACAAAATAAGCCAACTAATCACACACCAACAATCCATCTGATCATGTACTGACAACTATAAACAATCTTCCAAAATTGTAAAGACAAATTCTAATTATCGGATGAATGCAAACAAGATTACTCATACCCATTCACACTATATAAAGCCAAAAACTATATGCCAAACTTTTGTTGCTTGAAACTTTCAGCCTGTTCAACCAAGTCACTAAAAACTTGATCATAGATGCATATAATAGCCAGGAATAACATACTGTAACCTCATAAGCTGATCTTATTACATGAGCAATTCTAGACCAAATTATCAAATTAAGATGTCTTCATTCTATTCATCAGATTTGAGAAAGTTGTCAGCAATTAATGTTGGCATCAATGACAACACATTAAAGGGTTCCTTCTTCATTATTTCAACAAAGAAGAGATGATTAGAAGACACTATGGATTCTTCAAGATTATAATCTTAAAAATGGTTTATTATCAGAACTTGGAAAGTTTCTAGACAAAGAGTAAGATCTGGATGAATGGGATAAACTAGGTCTACCACTAGTTGATGCAATTGGTTGTTCAAGAACTATCTCCTTAGATACGGATCTCAACTCAATAATTGAGACTCTTGTGGATTGTATTTTTGGTTTATCAGAAAACAAGCCTCTAGAAGGCTTAAGAAGATTCTAAAATATAGGTGCAAATGATTGGTTTATTAACCTTTCAATGATAGGGAAACCTATGTCAAAACCAACATGATCTATATGTCTTCCATACTCTAAAACATTTGAGTTTCCTTCTAGAAAGTATACCCCCACTAGAAAATTTGATGGAGGAAACACAATATTCAACAATCTGTAAATGCATCCACCACCAACTATGGAATAAACAAAGTTTGGATGAAAAATCACACGTTTAACTTGAAGCAATAAACAAAAAGAATGTTTTACATACTTATCATCTAAACTAATTGTGAAATTTTGATGCACAAAAATAAGACCATCACCACCCTTGGACTCATCATTTTCCCGAGCCCTGGTCAGCTTACCCTTAAACTCAACAATTACAATTTTATCCCAAAGTTTGCATTGTGTATCTATTAGGGTAGCAAAATACACGACTCCTATGTCATAATTGAAGTGTGGGTGGATAATTATGTCAAAATATGAGAAGTGGACATGGAAAAAACCCTTGTATTTCCATTGTTTAATATATTTTGGAAGAAGGAAAGATAGATATATAGGTCATATCCCTTCTCTAAAAACCCAAAGATTCAACTTAGATTGCCTAATTGAATCCATAGTCCTAGCTTTTATGCCCTTTTCAGGATATAAATCTAAAATCTTAATTTTTGGAAACTTGAAATTACCTTTACTATCAATATTTTCTTCCTTATCCTTAAATACATTATGAATAATATAAGACAATGATGAACTTACATTAAGAGATATTTGGCTTTCCATCTTACTGAATCTTTTCGAAGACCCTTCCAAACCTATCCTTCGACTTCAAAACAAGTCTTTTGTTTGCAGCTCCACAACTACTTTGTGTCCCTACCTTTGATATTTCAGTCTTCACACTCTTATTTAGGATACTAACATATGAATTTAATGATAGATTTTCACTGTAACCAGATCTTAACAGATCATGGCTCTGATACCATTTTATAGAAAATGAGATTAATGGAAGAAATATGTGTAGATGGCAATAATAATTCTGACACCAAGAACAAGAATTGCAAAGATTTTTAAAATGGTGCAAAATCCTTCATTAAACCACTTACAATTACAATCATTTGACATTATCAGATTTATGATTACCAAGGTCGCTCAAGGCACAAGGTAAGAGCATACGTCTGATTTGCTAACAAGATTTTCCTAGACCTATGGACACTTAGCCAATATTGAAGCTCTAAATCTCCAACTTCTGATGCTTATAATGAGATGTCCCCAACAAATTATAGAAAGGGTAGAACTTGTAACCTCAATATAAATTAAATTAGAATTGAATTTTGACCATACAATATTGACACGTGTCCCAAACACTTACCGTACTAAGGAGTAGACAGCTGTTAGGTAGTCTGTTGTGAACACAAACTTAGTGAAAGAAAAAAGGAATCACTTTTTTAGAACCCATAAGTGAGAAGGGCCCACTTAACACTTGTAAATGGCTACATGGATCTTGCTTTTCTGAATAGGGTTGCATCCTATTGTCACATATTAATGTGGGTGACACTGTGACATAGACAAGCCCATGTGCTAACTAGAATGGAATATGACTCATAAGTCATTTAGGTAGTCGATATGTATAGTCCCAATCTTTGGGATGTGGATTAAACAAATACATGAATCTTTCAATCTCTTCATAATATGCAACGTCAAACTCAATTCTTGCTACAATGAGTCTTGGTCTCAACTTGATCTCCATACCTTCAATTTTGACTTTTGGAATCAAAATTCTACATAATGCATAAAACTCAACTCTTGGGAAATCATATCCAACATTTTGGAAATGTGTTAAGTATTGTTCCATACATTCTCCCATGGAATAATAAAAATTTCTTCAGATTAACTCTAAAAATGATTCCATATCAAGATTGAAATAAATGTTAGTGTAGGTTTTTTAATATTTTTTCCTACACATTATTAAGCATACCTTATGTTATAGGAGATGTGGTTTATGTGAGGACACATGGCGTAATCCATCGGTTACATGTGTTGCTCCCACTCACACTTAGGTGGTTGAGTTTCACACCCTCTTTTGGCCTTATATGCCACCTCACAAAACCACTCATTTGTCTCTTTCTGAGTAGGTTATGCCACCTATTTGGCATTTTCCAAGTAGGCATAACTCCCACCTAATTTGGTTATTTGGGAGTTATTACCCCTCTTGGAATTATTTGCCCATATTCTGCTATATATTTTGCACTCACCTCTCCCTCCTATCTAGTTCAAATCTAGTCAAGATGAGTTCATATTAACTCAATCAATTCAAAGGAGAGTTGAGGCATATTGTATCATTTAGTGTGTGATAATAACATCATTTTGTTATTGCACTATATTCCTGCATTTTATCTCTTGCTGCTCTCGTGTGGAAGGTTTATTTTGGTCTTGTAGGTGATCATGGGTGCTCGAGTTCATCAACAACTCTTACAATAAATACCAACTAAATCAGTATATTCTTCCAAAGAAACTTGGTTGAAGGTGATACTATTAATAAAACCATATCTGATACATTTTAATAGGTTCATCTTACTTTTCTTAGACCACATCATGCCAAAGAATTTTGTAATATGGATATCAATGGATAATGGATATTTGACATGATATATGATCAATGCCTCTTCTAAACTAAATTTTTGAAGAAACTGTAATCTTGCTTCAAGTTCTAGAATTCCCATTTCATGATTTTTTGTAATTATTTTTCTCAAATATGTTAGCCATTTATTCAAAAAATAAGATTCTAACAATAATTCAACTATCTGTGGCAGGGAAGGGAGAGATATATTAGAATATTGCAAATTGTACATATAAGTGCCATATGACTGAATCCAATCTAGATCCTTGAATGTTATCCCTCCATTGTAAATGGTTGCTACAAATTCTCTAGTTAATGCATCTGCTAATGGATTATTTTCCCCTTTAATCTATTCTATTTCAAAGTCATAGCCCAAAAACTCAAAATATCATCTTGCAATCCTACCTTGAGCTACATCTTTGTTGGGCTTCTTTTTGAGTAGGCTCCTCATCACCTGACTATCTATTCTAACAATTAATTTTACTGGCCTAAGAAATATTTTGAACTTTTCAATCCCTTTTTTGACAGCTAGTATTTCTTTCTTAAATATGTGGTACCTACTTTTTATTTTTGTAAATGTTCTTGAGCGATATCCACATATGTTTTTTTCCCTTTTCCTTCTTCTTGTATAAGCACATCAAACCAAGTAGTGTCAGAAAAATCTATATACAAGTATAATGGTAGTCTTGAGACTGGTATTTGTAGTGAAGGAAAGTTTTGGAATTTAGTTTTTATCCACTAAACTGCTTCCATTGCCTTTAAAGACCATCCTTCTTTATTATCTTTCAAATGTTATTGGCTTGCTTTCCTGTCTTCTACAAGACCTTTGTAGAAGGGCGAGACATAATTTAAGCAACGTAAAAACCTCCGTATCTATTTCTTTTCTTGTAAAATATTAGTAAATTCTTGAGCTCTTTGTAAAATATGAGGTTTCAATTTAATATTTTCCCCTATCAAGATGCAATCGTACGAAATCAATTTCATTTTTACCAATCATCATTTTGTTAGCTAATAAATATATTCCATGTTTCTTTGTAGCGGCATAAAGATATTCTAAATGCTGTAAATGATTAGATTTAGAATAAAAAATCATAATTATATTATCGATATATACTACACCAAAATATTTGAGATTCCTTAGGGCTTTATCCATTCATCTCTATAAATAAGTAGGTGTTGTAAAAATACCAAATGACATCATATTCCATTCATACAAATCCCGTGGAACTGAAAATGTAGCTTTATACTTGTATGAATCCTTAAGCTTAATCTACCAGAAACCTAACTTGCAATGAAACTTAGAAAACATCTTGTTAGCTGGTCTTCTGATAAAATCAACGCTAAATTCAATTAGATAATTAATTGGAAGGATGCTATCATTAAGAGGTTTATAATTTATATAAAATCTCTTTTTACCTCTTTCCCTTTCTACTTTTTTGTTAACCAAGAATGCTAGGCATGAGAATGGAATTTTACTGGGACAGATGAAATGTCCTTCTAGTAACTCATTTAAATGTTCATCCATTTCCTTTACCTCTGATGGGCTCATTAAATAGGTTGGCTCTATTGGAAGCTTGTTGGTGTTGTCATTGATGTCAAACCCTAGCATTGAAGTTGTTGGAAGCTAGTGTTGCCATTAGTGTTGTTATTGATGTCAACTCCTTACATGTAGAGATTGTTGGAAGATTGAGTATAGCTAGGATATTGTTGGAGCTTGCTAGTAATGTTGGATGTGTTGTGGTTTGATGTCATATTTATGTCAAACCTAGTGTGGAAATTGTTGGTGTTGTTGGAGAGTATTGTAGATGTTGTAGATGTGTTGGAGAAGTATTTGTAGTGTTGCTGATGTAGTTAGTCACTTGGTTTCCAAAGTGCTTTTGAGAAAATTTGAATAAAAGAGTGTGTAGTGTGACAAAGGTGTGTTGTAACATCCCGCTACGCAACCTCGAAGGGTAAGAACCAAAAGAGGATACGATATATATTTTTATAACATAAAGAATAACTTACACAAAAAAATAGTTTCTAGTTGCCAATACGATATATCGACAAAAAAACATGGCCAAGCATGGCTGAATGCACTACCAAAAGGAGAGGGCTAATCCACTCTCTAGAGAAAATCTAAACAGGAGCAACATAATAGCTCCAAAAATTTTGCTTCGGAACCCCCTGCTCCAGAACTTCCTGCTCGAGAACCTCCTGCTCTAGAACCTTCTGCTCTGAAACCTCTTGCTCTGGAACCTTCTGCTCCAGAACTTCCTGCTCCGGAACCTTCTGCTCCAAAACTTCCTACTCTGAAACCTTCCTGCTCTGGAACCTTCTGCTCCAGAACTTCCTGCTCCGGAACCTTGAATAGCAACAAAGAACAACAAACAAAGAGATGTGATGCATCAGAATTATAGCAGCAACACAAACCAAAATAGAAAGTGGCGATGTGCCGAAACTTTTGCAGACTAAAACATGAAAGAAATATACAACTAAAACTCTGATTTTTGCATGAAAAATATTGAAGAAAAAACCATTATGATCATCATAATACAAGTGAGTTTGATACCAACATCGAAAATCGTAAACCAAATATAAACATCACATTTCTTCTCATTAATCTATATGATTACATTTTCACTCTCAAGCGAGTACAATATACATAAAGGAATATATAAGAGTACAAAGGCATACCAATAAATAAAATATATCAACATATAAGACAAGTACAAGAGGGATAAGCTCTAACTGGTGCTCCAATAACCTGTACACTGGTCCCCAATGGTGGTGGCAATGCCTCCCTACCATGTGGACATAAAAGAGGCCACCCCACTGTGCTCAGAGGTAGTCACAAGGTCCAAGCAAAAAAACAAGGCAAGGGTAACATGTAGCCAACACTCACATCACACACGGAGCAAACATGAATACAACGTATTAAAGCCAGTATCACAACACATAAAATCTCATACAATAACATGCCGGGTGCTACTCATGACTATTGAGGTATAAAGTACAAAATTGCTGACTGGATGGAATGTCATCATGTGTGCTCGAAGGGATGGCACCACACAAAACCAAGTGCATCTCTCATATAGATGAGGAGATTCAATCATGCCCGTATCAACGCCCTACCGACGGATAGGCCTTCTCATTTAACCAAATGAGGAATCCGTAGCAAATATGAAACAATGAAAATCCACTAAAATCCATCATAAAAGCCATTTAAAAAACCAAGCAAACATTGCTGTGAAATCATTCAAACAATTGATCACATACGCCAACGAGTGGCTCAAATGCCATCTAACATTCATCCTAACTTAATAACAAAACAAAATCACATAATTAGTATTAGCCTCATTAAATCATCTCAAAAAACCACTTTTTAACAATTAAAAACCACTAAGTGATGGTGTACAAAACACGGTTTCGACTGTTCATACACATGAGAAAGAGGCATAACAATTTCATACAAAAATAAAAGTGCCTAGATCTAAAATCGAACAACCCAGTTCAGATTTTGATGTTCCTAGATGGATTTCATCTTTAATTTTTTTATTTTAAGACCTGAAATAAGGTGTTGTACAAAAAAAATGTCATTTTAAGCATGGCTAGGCAAAAAATATGAAAAATGAAAGTGTCCGGATTAAAAATCAGACAAAATCCCAGTTGAGATATGGGCGTTTCTACATGGAATCCAACTTTATTTTACTTTTTTAATAGGCAGTTAAAGAGCAGCAAATAAAAACGTCAATCATCAAGAAAGCACAAATTTGACCAAAAATGAAGTGCCCAGAATTAAAATCTGCCAAAGACCCAATTGAGATCTTGGCATCTCTACATGAAATCCACCCTTAAAATTCATTTTTATCAAGAGGGTAATGAGCAACAAAGAATTTTTTTTACCAGGCGACATAAATTTTGGCAACAAAAGAAAGTATTTAAAATTCATTTTGGACTCCAACCCAGTTGAGATTTGGATGATTTCAGGTGAATCTCATAGTTGGATTTGAGTTTAAACTAGGAAACTTGTACAGATTTAAAAAAGACTCAAATTTTCCCCAAAAATAAATACCATAACTAGGCTGAAAAAAAAACCCAACAACCAAAATGCCATGACAACACCCAGAGTAGCCAAGATTCCCAAAACATTTAAACATGCACTCATGCATACATTTATAACTCAAAAATTCAAGGAAAACACAGAAGAATACTTCAATTTTTCCCAAATATGAAATGAAGAAATGCTCTTTTAACAAGGCATGACAAGATTCCAAATGGAGCAGCAAGACAACCAAACTATGCTAAGCCTTTGGTGCCACTACCCACAAATTTCTTCTCAGAGATTCTCCATGTTTCTTCTCCAATTCAGCTGCCCAAATCGTGGGGTTTTCTCCTTCTTCCCAAAACATAAGTTTTCTTCTCCACAAAGATAACTCTCCCCCAAAACAAAATGAATATATATCAAAGACAAGGTTGCCCATTACTTTTAACTAACTCCTCAACACCATAAAAAATGAAATAAAACATTTAATTAAACAAGAGCTTAAAGCTCCAAAAAACATAATTAATTAAAATCACAAAATAACCAACATTCCCTCTTTCTTATAAAAAATAATAATAATTTAAATCCAAACATTAAAATACGTAAAACCCCTAAATAAAATTTAAATAAAACTATGAGAGCTAACAAAATGGATTAATAAAATCATTTAAAATTTCCAAATGAAATATATCATTCTCTCGAATGATCAATAAAAATCATTTAAAATAACATATTTTAAAATCTCATGGATAAAACCATTTAAATATCCCATCAATAAAATACTATAAAATACCATATTTAAAATCACAAAAAATATGCCAATAAAACACATCATAACACTAACAACCAAAATATATAGCCACATAAAAGATTCATGAAAACCATAACAAAATACCTCAATGAGACATACTGGTAAACCACATACAACTGAAAGGTGCGCCGGACATACGACTGAAAGGTGGTTCAAACATTACCGTTAGGTAACCAGACGGTAAGACATCAACAAGGAAACACTGCCCTAACAGGGTACAGTGGGCTAGGGTAGGGGACGTTTGGCTTGTGACTACCTCCAGTAACCACCATCGAGGAATATGAGTATTCTTAGGCCTGTGGATCCAGGCGAAGTGGATACTCAGTACCTGCATCACTTCCAATTACACGTCAAAGTACATGTGCATATAATATATATCATATAGTCAAAGCAACACCAATCATCAGGAAGAGAGTCATGATATCGTAAGCCCCTCGGATACGAGTGTTACGACATCATCGCTTTCTGATCCATAATCATATAAAATCAATGATAAAAGTATATAAACATTTAAGCATGTAATCCAAAATATTAACTAATCATGATAACCTTTCCCATACTCATCAATGCCTAATCTCATTATGATAACATTTAACATTTAGAATATCAAATCAAAATCAAAATACTATCTTACCAACCTGGGTTTAGAGAGGTGTTACATGTGTGTAATGTTGTGCTCTGCATTTCTTCATGGTTGAAGATATGCTTGTGTGGTTTAAAGATGATGATTGGAGGTGTTCATAGGTTCTATATCCAAATTTTTAGGTTTTGGATCATTCTGTAGTGAAAGTTGTGTTTGACAGTTTGTCTGTTTGTAGAGAAGGTTGCTTGAGATAAATGAGATTACTCCACATTTCTCTATAGTAAGGTTTCTTGTCTTATAGATTTGGGCATGTGCTAATATTGTCTTCAACTTCCTTCCCTTGAGGTTGTAGGTATTGAGGTGTTCTGCAAGGTTGGTTAGTAAGTTGTATTCTATGACAGTATGTCTGGTTTCACAACATGATGGTGTTCTTAGTTTCAGGTGGTTGTGGTAGAGTTGTAGAATATTCTGATGATGTTGGAATATTTTGAGATGTTGTGTGGATGTTGTGGAGTGTTTTTGTGTGGTCTGCTTGACTTGGAGAAGCATGTATATGGTTTCTTGTAGTATTAGTTTAGGTTTGGTCGACTTGGCATGCTAGTGCTATTTACAGAGGTACCTCATGGATTGTGGGTGTGTTGAGTAGTGTGGTGATGTGTATTTTGGTCCTAGTTAACCCTTGGTGTGGTTTTCCTTCACATCTTTCCACCACCGAGGTGTTTGGTGTCAACCTATTTTGGTGTTGCACATTTTAGGTGCATACGTTTCATTAAGGTTGACCTAATTAAGATTGTTTAGGTCGTGGATGGTATAAATATATGGTGAATTGTTGGAGATGAGTGTGGATTTGTAGAAGGTGTGCAAAACATGTGAATTTTATTAAGTGTGGTGATCTAAGTGTGAGCTTCATACCTATGAATTCAATGCAGTGAGGAGAAGGGTCTAAATTTTTATTGTGCTTGAAGTTGTTGGAGGTAACGAGTCTAAGGTTGTGGATGGCATAGAGGTTCAGTGGTGGATTTATCCTATTGCTTTGAGATAGTGAATATCTCTATAATAGTTTCTTCTATTCTTCTTTCTTCTTGGAAATGAGCCACCCGATAATGAGACCTTTTTTGGGCAGTGAGCCTAATTGTATTTAGTGTTTCAATTCATATATATGTGAGTTAATCCTCACCATGGTTTTTCCCTTCTTGCATTTTCCATGTAAATATGGTGTTCTTATGTGTTTGGTTGTGTTTGCATTACTGTTTCATATGTTTACATTCTGCTAATGCATGATAAGATTTTAAAGGTTGATATAGGTTTGAATGTTAATGAGAGATTGAATGTTTTAATGTACAACTAGTTCACCAGGGAAGACTTTATTGTCGAATCTTCACCAATTGGCGAATAATTAAAATCAAGACCTCCAGAAATGGAAAATAGTACAAGCTAAAAATGATGTTGAATCACCAGGTTTTTACAAAAAAATAATTTCGTCTCGATTAATTCACCTAAGTAAACGATGCACCATTGGAACTGATTCCCCAATAGTTTATACTATAATTACAAATATTAATTAAATTCGCCAGTAATATTATATTACTACGATTAATTTCGGGGCAATCTTGCCACAATAATAAATCACCATTTAATTTTAGGGATATTTTAGCCTTGAATAGGGCTTTAATTTATTGCCATCAAATCATCGATTATTGTTTTAATCAGATGGTTGCAGGTTGATTCTGCACCCTAATACACACATTCCTTTTAAAAGGCTTGTTGAGTCCCATAATTTTTTTTGGTCCACACGATTAGGTTTAATCATGTGGACCAAAACAAATTTTGGGACTCAACAAGCCTTTTAAAATACACGTGCGTATTAGGGTATGGAATCAACCTGCAACCATTTGATTAAAAGCTAATCAATGGTAAAAATTTCACTTTTCATTTAGTCTTAATTTTAAAGTTATATTTTAAAAAATACTTAATCTATGTGTGCTCCAATGCATTTTCGATAGTGAATTTATGCTTGGTGGCGAGGAGCTCTACCCCTCGACCTCGCCTGTATTGCAATAGGAGTGCGCCGGGGCTGTTGTCCTTGAACCCCTACTTCAATATTACAAAAAATAAAAAATATGGGGGGGAACTGCGTTGACCAACTATGCAAATTTGTTAAGGGGAGATTCACCATTGTAATTAATATTTTTAGTGATTATTCACTAGGATTCGCCACTATGATTATTATTTTTACCAATTATTCATTAAGATTTGCCAGGAAAATTAATATATTTTTCCAAATAAAAGGAAAGATTCGCTAGGATTTTACACCTCCACCGAGGGGAGGTTTCTTAAAGTTACCCCTGTAGTTCACCCCCCTCTCAGTTGTCTTGTGCATCTAATAGTTGGTATCAGATTTGTGGTTCCTTGGAGAAAGCTTAACTGCTTGAGGTAGATCTGAATGGTACACAAGAAGGGTGTCAAAGCTCCTATGTTTGATGAAATGAATTATACTTACTAGAAAGTCAAGATGGAATCCTTTTTTGTTTCTCTTGGATTTGGGGTCTGGAAGTTAGTTGAAAAAGGTTACACCATGCCTACTATTGGTCCAACAAGTTATGATGAAATCAAGGAATATGAGAGAAATGGTAAAGAAAGGAATGCTATTCTAAGTGGTCTCTTAGATTTTAAACTGGAAAGGTGATAAGTCTAAAATCTGCTAAAGATGTCTAGACAAAGTTGGAGAGTATTTATGAAGGAGATGATAAAGTCAAGCAAGAAAAGATGCAAAACTACAAAGCTAAATTTGAAACCCTAAGGATGTCTAAAAATGAAGATACTACCGCCTACATGCTTAGAGTGGATGAAGTTTTCAATTCCATCAATGGTCTTGGTGGTAAGCTGGAAGAAAGTGAAGTTGTGAAAGAGGTACTAAGAACTCTTCCTAAAACTTATACTTCTAATGTTTCTACTATTTAGGAAGCTCAAAATTTGGATATTTATTCTAGAGATCAAATGTTTGGTGCTTTAATTTCTTATGAATTGAGAGATTTTGATCAAGATGCTACAAAGGAAGAAACTTCTTTTAAATTCTGTAAAGTAGAGAAGGATGATGAGTCAGATCTAGATGAGTTTGATGAGGTGGGGGAATTTTTTTTAAGGATATTGAAGAAGGGAAATGAAAAATACAAAGGTAAGTTACCCTTTAAGTGTTTCAATTGTGGAAAGATAGGTCATTGTTCTTCTAAATGTCCAATCAAAGTTTCAAATGAAAAACCTAAGGATCATAAAGGAAAATTTGTTAAGAGTTATTATGTTGAAAGAGACAATGGTGTATTTGATGATGAGGAATCTGACTATCCTGATGAGGACTATGATGGATTGTTTTTCATGGCTCTAAAATTTGGAACTAATTCTACCAACTCTAAAAGATGTGTGAAGGAAAATGCTCCAATAACAAGTCACAACATTGAAGGAACTATGGTGATTGCTTTTCATGTAAGAGAAGAGAGGAATTATTGGATAATTGATAGTGGATGCTCAAATCATATGATAGGTGATAAGAGTAAGTTTTTTAAAATTCAAAGGTATGATGGTGGTCTTTTTAAGTTTGGTGATGATACATCTGCTAAGATTTGTGGAAAAGGTTCAATTAGTTTTGATGGCAAGCATAAAATAGATGATGTTCTTTATGTTAAGGGTCTCCGTTATAATCTTCTAAGTGTAGGATAGATGTGTAGTAGAGGATATAATCTTGTGTTTTAGGATGATGGTTGTGAAATCAAAAAAGGAAGATCTGGTACTCTGGTTGTTGCAGGAATAAGGAAAAAAGGTGTTTATCAGCTCAAAAGGTAGTGGTGCTAAATTATTTATGTCTCAAATCAATGAAAGTTGGCTATGGCATAGAAGAACATGTCACATCAATTTTGATAGCTTGGTGAAGATCAATTCTACTAATGTTATGAGAGATCCACCAAAGATTACAAAGCCTATCAATGTAATGTGCAAAGAATTCCAGTTTGGAAAGAAAACAAAGGAGAGGTTCAAGACTAAGGAATATTCTACCGCAAGTCCCTTCGAGTTGGTGCATACAAACCTATGTGGACCTACTAGAATAAGAATCTCACATGGTGACATGTATTTCATGCTATTAATTGATGATTATTCTAGAATGACTTGGGTGACATTTCACTAGTAGAATTTGGAAAATATATGACTAGGTGACTAAAAATTTTAGTCACAACAACTAAAAATGACTAAATTCTACTATTTTTTTACAACTCAACTATAAATGAGTAAATAAATGACTAATTTGTTTGTTAACTAAAAAAATATTTAGTCATAGAAATAAAAATGACTAAATAGTTAGTCACCAAATACAAATTGGACAAAATTTTAAAAACATGTTTTGTCCAATTATTGGCACAATTTATTGCTCGCGTCAATGTATTGGCACTTATTCGCGTTCATTGCAAAATATTCCTCGCTTCATTTGTTAGTTGCAGGTTAGCCTGGAATTGAGGCATTTTGATTAGTTATAGTAGCTACTTGCATGGGCGATAAGGATTCAGAGAGGTTTTGGAGACTTCTAAAAAGGAAGGCAAGGGCAAGGAATTCAAAGTTTGCTACAACAAATTTGAAGTTGGTGAGGCCCTCTATATAAAAGTTGGATTTGGGGATGCCCTTTGCAGCGAATTCAGAGGTAATTCAAAACCCTCATTACATTAAACACAAAATGTATAGAGTAGTTACAATCTACTGTTCTTAATAATGTTCTTTTACAATCTTTCCACTATTCTGATTCATAATGTGTTCGAGCTAAATATAATAAAATTTGGGTTTCAGTGCCAAAATAGAATTTCCTCAAACAATTTTGATACATTTTCACTGCAAGTGTAAACTGTCCTTGTGCAAAGTAACATATGCTAGATTTACCCACACATCATGCATTTGAACAAAGATGTTTCCTACTGTAGCTTCTTGTACCTCTGTAAAAATTTCCTTTGCAATATCAAATTGACCGCTTTCAACTAGCACAATGGCTTCCCCATTTGCAACATAAACATTTCCTGGTCTCTATGCCAACACTTTACAATACAGTTCTCTAGCCTTCTCAAGATGTTGTGCCTCCACCTTTGGATCCCTCCTCTCATTGCAAAAAGTTGCAAAATAATTCCAATTTCCATGTGAAATGTCAACATAAGAATTCTTTGCATCTGATTCACTTTGTGCAACTTTAATTATTTATTTTTCTTTAAGCTAGTCATCTATTTTCAGTTCCATTTTTCCAACCATAGATAAAGAATTTGATGAGTTTTTATCCACCTTAAGTGCATCCCCAATAAATTCTAGGCTTAATTAGATCTCATTCTAAGCCTGAGCCATTGCTACAAGATGTAGACATGCATCCACATAATCAAGAAACTTGAACAATACTAGCTTGTATAAAAGATTTACTTTTTTAGTATCATGTAGCTGTTCAAACAACCTAGCAAGATTAAATAGTTTTGTGACTTTATCCCATGGTAACTCAAGTGAAACACCACCTTCTTCTAGTCAATGGAAGAATTTCATATCCTTAAAGAGCATAGGAAAAACTGTAGAATTGGCACTAGGGAATTTATTTATGAATTCAACCCAAATGCCATTTCCTAATGCCTCCATAAAATTTTGTTGAGCCAAATCTAGTTCATAATGCTCAAAATGAAGAAACCCAATGTTGTTTAACAATTGAATGGGTACTTCTCTGCTCTTCTTCAGAAGAGACTTTGGTGTCTTAAGAGAATCTAAGGTTGCACTGGGGTTTGATGATATTAACAACTCACCCATCTTGATAAATGCATGGGCATCATGTGGATCTATGCAAGTTGCATTTCTTAAAATTTCCAAAGCCTTCTCTACCTACCCTTGCTGAGCATATATATGGTCTAAAAATTTTAAGCTCTCACAATTCTCAGGGTGGGCCTCCAAAACCTTTTCAAAATTTGAGAGAGAAATCTTAAGATCTCCTAGCTTCAATTGAACCTGTGCACAAAATCCTGTGGCCTCTGGCTTTCCTTGACTGACGCCATGTAGTAGTGGTTAGTGGTGTCATAATCACCTTTACTATGATAAGATCATGCAATGTTATAATATGAATGATATTTCATGAGAGGGTGGTTAGTTGAAACAAGAGTTGTCTCAGTCAACTATTCCACAAGAAAATGCTTTCCTATAGTGAAGAAAAAATGGTTTGCTAAATGATTCAATGCCATTGCATAGTATGGGTATAATTCAAAGGATCTACGCATCTTTTCCATTCCTTCATGAACACTACCTTTTTCACTAACTGTGAGAATCCTACAAGTAAAAAATGCACAAGACTGACCACAAAAAAATATGTAGAGGCAGAACATCATTTCCTAATGCCTCCATAAAAGTTTGTTGAGCCAAATCTAGTTCATCATGCTCAAAATGAAGAACCCCAATGTTGTTTAACAATTGAATGGGTACTTCTTCTTTGCTCTTCTTTAAAAGAGACTTTGGCATCTTAAGAGAATCTAAGGCTGCACTAGGGTCTGATGATATTAATAACTCACTCATCTTGATAAATTCAAGGGCATCATGTGGATCTATGCGAGTTGCCTTTCTTAAAATTTCCAAAGTGTTCTTTGCCTACCTTTACTAAGACTATATATGGCCTATAGATTTTAAACTCTCACAATTCTTAGGGTGGACCTCCAAAACCTTATCAAAATTTGAGAGAGAAATCTTAAGATCTCCTAGCTTCAATTGAACCTCCATAAAATCTTGTGGCCTCTAGATTTCCTTAACTGATTCCATTTAGTAGTAGACAGTAGTTTCATAATCACCTTTACTATGATAAGATTGTGCAATATTCTAATATGAATGATATTTCATTAGTGGGTGGTTAGTTGAAACAAGAGTTGTCTCAGTCAACTATTCCACAAGAAAATGTTGCCCTACAGTGAAGAAAAAATGGTTTTCTAAATGATTCAATGTCATTACATAGTACAGGTATAATTCAAAGGCTCTATGCATTTCCATTCCTTCATGAGCACCACCTTTTTCACTAATTGTGAGAATCCTACAAGTAAAAAATGCACAAGACTGGCCACAAAAGTTTATGTAGAGGCAAAACATCATTTCCTAATGCCTCCATAAAATTTTGTTGAGCCAATTCTAGTTCATCATGCTCAAAATGAAGAACCCTAATGTTGTTTAACAATTGAATGGGTACTTCTTCTCTACTCTTCTTTAGAAGAGAATTTAGCGTCTTAAGAGAATCTAAGGCTGCATTGGGGTTTGACGATATTAATAACTCACCCATCTTGATAAATGCATGGGCATCATGTGAATCTATGTGAGTTTCCTTTCTTAAAATTTCCAAATCCTTCTCTTCCTGCCCTTGCTGAGCATATATATGGCCTACAACTTTTAAGCTCTCACAATTCTTAGGGTGGACCTCCAGAACCTTTTCAAAATCTGAGAGAGAACTCTTAAGATCTCCCAACTTCAATTGAACATGTCCACAAAATCTTGTGGCCTGTAGCTTTCCTTGACTGCTGTCATGTAGTAGTGGCCAGTTGTGTCATAATCACCTTTTCTATGATAAGATTGTGCAGAATTATAATATGAATTAGATTTCATGAGAGGGTGGTTAGTTGAAACAAGACCTGTCTTAGTCAACTGTTCCACAAGAAAATGCTGCCCTGTGAAGAAAAAATGGTTTGCTAAATGATTCAATGTCATTGCATAGTACATGTATAATTCGAAGGCTCTACACATCTTTTCCATTCCTTCATGAATGCTACGTTTTTCACTAATTGTGAGAATCCTACAATTAAAAAGTGCACAAAAATGACCACAAAGATTTTTCCCCATTTCAAACAACAAAATTACCAAACAAATGCATTTGAAACCTGCAAAAAAATGCAAATGAAAACATGTTGATTTTTGTGCCAAAAAAAAACCATGAGACCATACCTTGCTGCTTACTATTATGCTTTGATATATTTTTTCCAAGCATCCATAGCTTTTTTGAAATCACCTATTTTAGGATTTTAACCATAACAACAAGGCAGTGAACTGTTTGATAAAATGCTTTGGTAGACATGTATGAAAAATGTGGTAGCATAGACAAGGAAATGGACTTTGGAAGAAATGCCTCAAAGAAATGTGGTCTCATGTTGATGGAATGCCATGACAAGCGAATTGTTATGGATTTTCATGGCATTCCATCACCATGAGACCACATTTCTTTGAGGCATTTTTTCAACCAGTTCACTGCCTTGTCTATGCTATTGCTTACTATTATGCTTTGATATATTTTTTCCAAGCACCCATAGCTTGTTCGAAAGCACTTGTTTTATGCTTTTAGCCATAACAACAAGGCAATGAACTGTTTGATAAAATTCTTTGGTAGAAAATATGCATGAAAAATGTGGTAGCATAGATAAGGCAGTGAAATTTTTGAAAAAATGCCTCAAAGAAATGTGGTCTCATGGAATGCCATGACAAGCAAATGCAATTGGAAGCTGCTCCTAGTTATTAGTTATGCAATGTGAAGTAATTGCATAATTGCTTAGGTTGATTTTGTAAAAACTATATTGTAATTGAATTTTTTTCATCTATCAGCGTATTAGTTATGCAGTGTGAAGTAATACTTTGAGTTTGAAAGATGAGAAATGCAATGTAATCAACAATTTGAATATAAACTACAAAAATCTATTTTTTACAATTCATTAGTTAAACTCTCTATTTTATTTTCTCTCTATAACTCTATTGCTATGGAAATTCGTTTCAATTAAAAAATATAGTTTTTGTCTCTTAGCCTACAATTTTTTGTTGCTATGTGTAGAACTTTATAAATGGATCAATGTTGAAGGTTGAATAGGGATCAATACCATGCATTTGATGAGAGAATAGCCAATGAGAGGGACATGGAAAAATATCCATGTCCATGTAATTACTGTCTTGGTGGAAAGGTGAAAAAGAAGAAGTCAAATTTATTGACATATGATAAGATATGGGCATAGTGGTATAAGCCCTTGGAATATCAATTATTATGAAGATATGATAGAATGGAAAAGTGTGAGAGATGACCAGGAAACAAACATAGATGAAGTGGCACCAAACATAGATGAAGTGGCACCAAACATAGATGAAGAGGCATCAATGTTAGATGAAGGGTTTGAAGTTGATAGAATGTTGAATGAGGGTCTAAACAATGATTGGGCCAAGTTGATGGAGGATGCTTCAAAGCTTGTGTATGCTAATTGCAGGTTAAGTTGTTTGACAACAATCCTTCAAATTCTTAACTTGCAAGTGGGTTTTGATTGGACAAATGAGAGTGTAGATCAATTATTGGATTATTAAGTTTGTTGTTACCACTTAACTCCACATTGCCAACAAAATGAAGTCAATGTAGAAAGGAAATCACTAAGCTAGGATTATCGTATGAAAACATCCACACATGTGTGAATGGTTGTGTATTGTTTCAC
This sequence comes from Sequoia sempervirens, assembly GCA_007258455.2. Taxonomy (NCBI): domain Eukaryota; kingdom Viridiplantae; phylum Streptophyta; class Pinopsida; order Cupressales; family Cupressaceae; genus Sequoia; species Sequoia sempervirens. Next base: position 575,651,840 of record VDFB02058242.1, on the reverse strand, counting down.
AAGAATCTTACAAGTGAGAGTGAATGTTTGAAATGTCATGAAGCGAGGTATAGAGAAGGGTTGAAATTAGTTGTGGTTCCTAGAAAGGTTCTTTGCCACTTTTCGGTAATCCCATGATTACTATGAATGAATAGGTGTAGAGACATTGCTAAACTTATGCAATGGCATGCCCAAAATAAGAGCACTGATGGAAAACAACGACATGTGCCTGATTCTAATACATGGATGGAATTTGATAACAAATGACCTGATTTTTCTCAAGATCCTCATAATATAAGGTTGGGTTTGGCTCTAGATGGGGTGAGCCCATTCTCAGATCAAAGTACTAAATGGTCAACTTGTCCAGTATTTTTAACAAATTATAACTTGTCTCCATGGTTAGCAACTAAACCATTTTTCTTAATTCTATCATTGATTATACCAAGAAAGAAAAGTGTGACTTCAGATACAATTGATCCTTATCTAGAGCCATTATATGATGAGCTAATGGAATTGTGGAAAGGAATTGAAGCAATTCAATCTTTAAGGGATGGTCATTCGATCAAATTCACTTTAAGAGCTTCCTTATTGTTTATGATTCATGATCTTCCTGCATATGGCACATTGTCTGGTCTCAGTGTTCATGGATATCATGGATGTCCTACTTGCAACTTTAAGGATTTTGTGAGGCACTCAAGAAGCTTGTGTAAGTGTATTTATTGTGGACATCGTGCTTACATTCAAATGGATCATCCATATTGTCAACAAAAAACACAGTTCAATGGTCAAGAAGAGAATTGTGAAGCACCATTGCTAATAACAGGTGATTACATTGTTGAGAATGGACAAAAAAGAATTTCATTTATTGAAAATTATGGGATTTATGGTAGTAGATATGATACATGTAATGAAAGCGGTGTAAAAAGGTTGTGCATATTCTATAAGTTGTCATACTTTAAGGATATAACCATTAGGAATATTGTTGACTTTATGCATACTGAGAAAAATATAGCCTATGCTATTATATAAACTCTTTTTGGTGCTTTTGATACTATTTCATCATGTGAATACTTTTGAAAACTAAAGATTTGTCGAAATATTTGGGTTAAAAAATATGATGAAAAATATAGAAAACCTAGTGCTCCCTGTGTTTGGACAAAGGAACAACATGCACAATTCTTACAATTGATGTCTTAGACTTGCTTTCCCACCGGATATGTAAGTAGTAGTATTAGAAGCCAAACTGATATTAATGGCTTAAGAGGCCTCAAGACCCATGACTATCATGTCATAATGGAGAATATTTTACCTATTGTGGTAAATATATTAAGTTTGGAAAAGGGGCCAAGATTGACAATTATAAGGTTGGGCCTAATATTAAAGAGAATGAGTTTACATGTATTAGATCCTTCAAACTTTGATAGTTTGATGGAGAAGGTTGTTGAAGTCCTTTGTCTATTGGAACGATAATTTCCACGAACAATCTTTAACATTTATATGCATCTTTTGATACATTTACAATATGAACTAAAGCATTGTGGCCTGGTAAGAACAAGATGGATGTATCCTGTAGAATGATATATGAAGGTTTTGAAAAAAATGTTTGTACTAGGGAAAAACCGAAAGACATGTTTGAGGGATATTCAATGCAAGAGGCCATGGGATTTTGCACAAAATATATGAAGGATTTTAAAAATGTCAATCGACATGTATGGGACAATGATAAATAAGAGATAGTTGCAGGTGAAGTATTAGAAGACAATGGATGCCAATTCAAACGATCACATCAAGAAATAAGTGCAATACATTCCTATATTCTTCAAAAAACATCTTCATTCGATAAGTGGCACAAGTAAAAAAATTGTACACAATAATTTATTTATTCAATTGCATTTACACATTTATATTATCAATCTTAGTATTTGTACATTAATATTCTATGTAGAAAATATGAATAAGACAATCAATCTTGGATGCAACATCGACCTCAAAGGTGCATACGTCATGTTTATTTAATTGGAGGTGATTCTTTTCCAAAATTTGAAGAATGGATTGCTAATGCATTTAATGATGCAAAAGAAGAAGGTCAAGATATAACAATGGAGGAAAGTGAGCTTTCACAATCTCCACATTTATGGGCTATGTGTTTCAGTGGAATGTGGGCCTATGGTAGTCATTTAAGAGTGGAAGAAGAGAAATTGTGATTGTGTTGTTAGTGCTGAATTTATTCATGAAACTAAGAAGAAATTTTATGTTGGATTCATCCAACAAATTATTCTAGTGGACTGTGGTGAAAATAGTCCTATATTATTAAAATGTAAGTGGATTTGACCATCTGTAGTACAATTTGATGAGTATGGATTTGTACGCACAAATACAAGGCAATTTTTATTAGAGACAGATGAGCCGTGTGTTTCCCCTCTTCAAATTAACCCATCATTTATAATTGATGATGTAAGAAGCATAGGATGGCCATATGTCATTCAAACAGAGTCTCGTTCAAAATGAAAAAAATCATGGATGCTATTGATATAATTCATGATGGGAAATATGTTAATTTACAAGAAACATTCAAAGAAGTGGATGAGGACGATGATGGAGTGTTTGAAGAAGACATTTTGATTACCAATGAAGAGATTGGGAGAGAGAATGCATTGCATGTCACAAATGAGGATGAGGAAGAAAATCAAGCAAATGCAGACATGAATGATCAGGATTCTGATCTTGCTAGAAATGCAGAAGATTATGATGATGTTTTGTTACCTTAAGAGGTTAGCTTGTCACCTAAATATTGGTTATATATATGGTGTAATTTATTATTGAATGTAATAAAGATATGAGTATAGGTATGCTTATTCACTATTGTTTTACTGATACATTTATGAATCTAATTATCATTATTCTACTGGTACATTGTATACAAAACCTGAGATGTTCACTGCTGATTTGAAGTGCATTTAAAGTTAGGTTCAATCATTCTTCTTAGTTTTCTTACTTTGGTTGAAAATTTGAAATTAATTTTGTTTAGTTAGAATATAATTTCTTGTATGTCCAATATGTTTTCTAGATGCAAACACATAATGAACATCTGTGATTTAATAATACATATAGATATCTTAACATTAGGTGAACTAAGCCTCCTCATTACAAACAAATAAATGATCTCTTAGGTCTAACTGACACTGAAAACTAAAATTGAGAGACTGCAAAATTAGAAAATTGTTCTATCTTTTCAATAAAATGATATCTAAAATACTGCATTCGTAAGAAAATCCAATACTGCACTACCGCAACAGTCAATAGAGGTATGTGTGGGATGGTGAGACATATAGGTCAATATACAAATTCTTACCACAATACCACAACAACCAAATATGAATATCGCGGGGTGGTGGTGAGAACATGTTAATAACTAAAGTAAACCATAGCCTTGCAATGGGTAAATAGTGACACTACGGTATGGCAGTGAACAATCACTCAACTGCTGGAATTATCCCACTGTCCCACAAGAGTCCAAAGGGGTGTGTGCGGGGTGGTGGTATTTCTAACCCTACCTTACCGCTACCCCGCAGTGGTCTTGATATGACAGAGTGGTATGGCGGTGAATAGTCACTTGATTGCGAGAATTAACCCGCTGTCCCGTGGGTGTCCATAGGGGTGTGCGTAGGGTGGTGGTATTGCTAACGCTACCCCACAATAGTCTTGAAATGATAGAGTGGTACTGTGGTACAAGATGTCAAAGAATTTAGTGATTACACCATTCGATTTCCCAAGATCAAAGGAACATATTCAAACTTGAAATATGGGAAGATTCTAAAATATTTTGCATGAATTGACATTAATAGTGAGGTGACCGAGCTCAACAAAAAATATTACTTGGGACTCGACGAAATTTTGGAAATCATTCACACAACTCAGTGTACTGAAGGCAAGGGAGTTCATGTGGGAAGACTCTGCAGCTATTATTTTTTCGGGTAAGTTCACAGAAACCTTCTATAGCAAGTGTATAAGAACTAAATTTGCTTCTACAAGTAGACACTTAAAGAAATCAATTAGGAGTAAATTCTTCATCGTTCCACCCAAAAGAAGTCAACTTGCAAGTAAAAAGGAAGAGCCCATAGTTTCTAAATCAAAGAAGAGGTCCCTGCAATAATCCATTTTAGATTTGTTACCTATTTCTATAGACAAAGGATTCAAAAAGATGTTTAAAGATACAACTCATAGATGTAGAGACCCAATTATCCCTATCTCAAGGTGGGATCTATTTGGGTACTTCTATGAAAAAAGGGATGACAAGATTCCAATTTCAAATCCTTGGACCTTAGATTTGGCCAAATTGATAGTCCCAAATATCTTCATAGATGTTGAGTTTATTAAAGTATTGGCACAATATTATCACCTGGAGACCAAGACTATAAGAATGCTAGATGGTTCACCATTAGTGGTGCTAACTAAAGAAGCAATTATAGAGCATTTTATGTTAAACAAGCAAGCTATCACTGAGATCGACTTGGACAAAAGTGAGGAGGATTGTAGGAGATTGAGAAAAACCTACAGGAAGTGATGAAATTCCTTTCCACATGAAAAGGGGTGTAAACAATAGGAGGATACCTATCTGCCCCTCTCAAATTGAGCCATTTACCATAGAAGAATTCCAAGTATATTTCAAAAGAACTTATTTTTCTTTGTGCCAAGTGCTTGGAATAGATGCTGAAGAGAGGATGCCAACCTATCTCATGATGATGGAAATGAAGATACAAAATCCTAAAGTCAACATTGAGTCTTAATTTGCTGCTGAAATTGAGAAGGGGCTACATGAGGGATTTTTGCAAGAGAGAAATTAGCTCCCATCACTTTTAGGAAATACTCTGTGCTGTGTCATTTAGTATTGTACCAAAACATAAACAAATGGACTAAAAGAATGTGTTTGGGAATGACTGATGATGAAGGCAATAGGTTGCCTGTACAAAACTGGTGTTACATCTGGGATAGTAGATGTAAAAATAGTGATTATGTAATATTTAGTGATGATTTCATAATAAAGGTCATGGCCACTCTTGGTCATATTTCACCAAGATTGCCTAATAAAATCATGCAAGTAGTAAGACCTTTAGCATTGAAGCTAGAGTAGGGACACACTCACAATTTCAGTGACTAGTTCTTCTTAGTAGACCAAACAGTAATAAGGGTCTATGGGCGTCCTCAAGCCCCACATGTTTTACCTAAATTTATTTCTATTTGAATTGAATTTTTAGAATTTATGTCGCAAATGTTATGGATGGAGCAGGATGTTATGAAAAGACAAAAAATGGACATTCCTCCCTAACCTATTTGAATGTGAGGAGCTATCTGTAGGGTCTGACACTCTTGAAGAGCTACAAAAATATTTGAAGATGGGGTATTCATTGAAGTCATGAGGAGAAAGGGTCTTTGATCCTAAAGGGAATATTAATTTTATAAATCAAACACTTCTCATTAAACTTGGGATTACCCATGTAATGGATTACAAAGATGTAATAAGAAATTGCTTTATACCTAATGAAGTTTTTCAGAGGAAGAGGAAGTGGGAAATCATAAAGAGGCTTGAGGAGGAGAAGAAGAAAAGGGACATTGGATTCCAAGGATTCTATGTTGAATAAAAGGATCCTATCAAAAGGATGAATGTAATAATTGACAACTTTGAAAGATTATATGTTGAACCATAAAAGAAACCTAAGGGTTAGTCTTCAAAATACTTCAAGCTTCCCATCAAACCAAGTGGTATTATAATCACAAAGCCCCTACCAGAAACTACCACAATACAATCAGAAGCATCCCCTAAGAAACCAAGTCCTAAAAGGTAGAAGACACATGGAGTGGCCCCCTTAGTGGCATATGAAATAAGTGAAGGATTAGGGGATACTGAAGAGGTAGCTGATGTAATCTTGAATTTTAAAGATGATGAAGTTGATCAACCATTGCCTAAGCTTGCAACTAATGCTCACAAACCAGAAGAAAGAGTGGATGTACATGGGCATAATGATCAAGAGGTGCATGATGATGAAAGGGTGATTGTTTCCCTTAGATTTATTGAAGATGATGAATTTATTCAAACTCCCAAGTTTAAGGATTTTTGGTTTGAGATGAAAATGAAAGAATTTAAGGAGAGACTCCAAATTAATAAGATGGGTACTGAGGAGTCATAACATGACTAGATTTTTTCCCAGACTCTTGAAGAACTTAAGATTAATGAAATTATTGTTAGCCCCCAAGAAGCAAGAAAATTGGTCTTAGAAAGCAATATACTAATTATTCTTGGGATGGAGTTAAAAAAGATATTCTTACTGGATCAAGTAAGAAGGAAAGAAGATCTCGTGTTGGTTTCTAAATTCAATTCAGATGAGGCCATGAGTGACACAAGTTACAATCCAAGACTTGAAACCCTAGCCTTTTGGACAAAGCAAAAAATAATAGATAAACCAAGATTGCTTGATGCTGTAAAAGAAATGAGAGGGACTGCCATGGTAAAGACACTTCAACAAACATTAGCATTGGAGGTAGCTACTATGAAAATGCACTCAATTTTTTTTACTAGGGATGTGGTTAAAGCTACGAAGCTTAGATTGGTAGAATATGAGAAAGCACAAACTGATTTGAATGATGAAGTGAATAGGTTATTCATAGAAAATGTGAAATTGAAAGAGCAGTTGAAGGGTACAAGTCCTTCCCAAAAAAAAAAATTAACAGTATACCAACCCCCTGCCACCCAGACTGATACAAGTGCAATCATTGTTGAACAAGTAAATGTGCTAAAAAAAGAAATTGAGAAGTTGAAAAAGATTAATGAAGAAACAAAGGAAAGAGCAAAGAGAGAAACCCTTAGGGTATTGGAACAGATCTTGGAGCATAGGGTTAAACTAATTGTGGAAAAATTGGAAAATGTGTATGAATGTTATGTCTCCTTGTCACAATTAGTTGATCAGATAAAGGCCCATGTACCTATATTGGACCCCTTATTTAAGAAATGGAAACTTGTACATCACACCTTAATGACATTGTGCAGAATTTTACAAAGGTGTGTTGAGGCCCCACAAATTTAAAGCCTATTGAGCAAATTGTTTGAATGGTCACAGATGAATTTCAATACATATTTGTAGAAGACCAAAAGATCAAGGAAATAATGGATTCATTTTACACACTAAAGCAGTGGTTCATGCCTAAGATACTAAGGGATGATGATCAACTGAAAGGCTCCAAGGATTGGATAGATGAGTTTAGTACAATTATTCCCAATTGCCTCACTAATTTACAGAAGGATGGTGACATAAATATTCACCGCCTCAATATAACCTTGGACAGAATAATTGCACTGGATGTTGGATACTCAAAATTCATCACAAATAACAAAGGGTTATTAGACAATAGATGGAAGAGTCACTTGGAAAACACAAAAAAAATCTAGGAGTACAAATGGCCTCATGATTACACGGTGTACCAATGGGAGCAAACATATCTAGCTCCCCTAGAAGAATAGGCCTTGTAGTGAAGTACCAAGCCTTGCAGATACTATCATGGAGAGAGGACCTTTCTAGATCTGAATGATTATAGGTAGCTTATGATGAGTAACAAACTTTTGTATCTTGCAAGTGCTATGGACTTCAACATCTGATCATTTCTCTTCACTTCTCATCTTTCATTGCTTTTATGTAATCCTATATAAACAATGATAATTATGACTTTCTGATTTATGTTAAAAGTGGGTAATTGAAAAGACACTTTTTGACATGTTAGTTAGGACAAAATTTTGAAATGTATTGTAAAATGTTTTTGAAGATCAATAGAATGAAGTTATTATTGGTGGCCAAATTCTGGTTTCAATTGTTTGTTGAAGTGAATTAATGAATGCTATCTTGTTGTCTCCAGTTTGATCTTTCCTTGTTATTTAAATCAATATATCAAGGGTATATTTGGTTTATCAAAACACATTTGCTGTCAAACAATTCATTTTGTACCACATTTTGGTGTCAAATATTTAGTAATTATGGTTAGTTTCATTACATTCAAATTACAAATTATGGGAAATTATATACAATAAATAGATTGATGGCTGTTTGGATAGTGAAATTAGTTCTCTTAAAAATTAACTGAAATATTTTGTCTTGAAATATCTAGAAGGATTATTTTAATTAAAGAGGATTTTGTGGTTATTTTTCTAACAATGATTAACAATGATTTTACAGTGTACCCAACTTGCTATTTTCATTCAAGATACAAGTCATGATCATAGTCAAGCACATACCAAGAAGATGGTACTCTACTTCAAACCCTCAACCTCACTTAGTTTAGTCTACTTACATGGGGATATTAAGGAAGTTTCTAAACAATTAATATGTATCATTTATTGTTTGTGAAGGAGAATCCCATGAGATCCAATATGGCGTTGGATCATATCTGGTTTCTTAAGTAAAGATGATGTCACAATTGGGAAATTTGTTGTGAAACATCAGGTTAGCAATTTTTGGATGTTAAGGCTTCCCAGTTGGATATCAAAGATATTTTATCATCAACTTAATTTTGAATTTATGTATAAATAGATTCTTTCATGGTGTAGGTCTTTACTAAGACAACACATTAACCAGGGTTGACATTTTTGTTATCTAAGTCTGATGGCAATCTTGGGCTTGGTTTCAAGGAAAATTCTGTTGATAATGTTGTTCCAATTAGGTTAGTATTGATAGCCTTCATTCTATAATATGTCAAATTCATTCTATAATTTGAGCATATCACCTTTTTTAAATTTTGAACAAGGTTCTGAAATCAAGGGTTCAATATGCATATTTCAGGCCTATGTTGAACACTTTGTTTAAGGAATTTGTTGACAAGGATACAGTTTTTTAATTGATTTATCTTTCTGGTGCAGGAGCACCAACACATTTTGGTGTCAATAATAGGAGCTCTAAAGGTTTAGAAGGTCATTTTAACATGATTTCATCTTTGTTCCAAGAAGACATTGGAAAGTGTGTGAAAACTTGAAAAATTGTCAAAATTGTCAAAGATGTCAAATTGGGTAAATGAAGGGATTTTGTTTTTTTTGAGTCTAGAAGTATTAATAAGAGTTAAATAAGGTCTAAATTACCATATTTCAGGTGTCTAAAGGTATTTAGAGACTTTAAAGTTCAATAATGGCAAAAATGCAAAATATTGCAAATGTTGTCAAAATTGTGTTGATTTGCAAAATTAGTCATTTAAAGGGTGATTAGGTGAAAGTTGGTTGTCTTGGATGTGGTTATGGCTTGTAAATGTTATAAGAGGCCTTCTAAGGCTTGAATCAAGGTTGATGGAGGTGTAAAAAACTCACACAACAAGAATACCACGTTTTTGGGTACATTTTCTGTGTTTTTTTCACTATTTTCTAGAATTCTTTACTATTGTACGGACCTGTACAGTCTCATAATGATCTGAAAAATTTATTGAACGTGTGTATATGTGTTTAATTTCATCTGATTTTGATTTGGAGTTCTCATTCATTGTTTTGTGAGAGAAATTGAAAATTTGCTGCAAGTACCCTGTTTTCCTTGCATTAAGGGCTTTGAAGGCAAAAAAATGAGATTTTCACCAATCCACCCACTGTTTTTGCCTGTAACTCAGTGGATTGGTTCAAAATGTATTAGGTTAGATGTTACAATTGATGTTTCTTCAAAATAAATCATTTTTGTGGCGAATGTGTGATGCTGTAGGGCTGAAAATGCAATTTTTCTTTGAAAAGTGATGGCTTTGAAGTGCTTTTCAATGAATTATTGATGGAGTTGAGTTGGTAAGAATTTAAAATGTCAAGGCAGACCCTATGAAAAGTTTTTGAACCATTTATTTGTTTATCCAAATCTGGGAATGAAGATTTAACAAAACCCTTGCTTTTGCATTGAAAATGAGGTTTTTTGAGTTGGGAGTGTTTCTGGCTGTACAGGTGCAAACCAATTGTGGATTTTGTGGTTTTGGGCCATTTAATTTTCTGCCCCAAGGTTTCAAGGTGATTAGATAAGTTTGAAGGGTACTTCCTTTGTTAAATTGACCTTTTTCTTTGTTTTTCCCATGGTGAGTGTACTGGAAGTCTAAACTGGTCCAAAGGAGTTATATCTGATATTGAAGTATATTGTGTAAGTCCTTAATGGGTTCCTAAATCCATTATTTATTTGGAAAGTATTTTGGGAAAGTTGGGTGAAAAGTCCCTTGAAGCTGTTTGGCTGTGTTGGTGGAAAGAATGCATCTAACAAGTGGATTTGTGAAGTTATTTTGATTTTCTTTGAAATTTGGGTTGACCATCTGTTATTTGTCATTTCAAGTTGATTTCCACCTTGGGTCTGCATCACTTTCTATTGTGTTTGGACTTATTTTTGTAAACTTGCAATATACAATTCACTTTTATTCTTTCTGAATTGAGACTAATAGTAATTTTGTTGGTTGTGTTGAGACACAACTTCATTCATGGTGGAAAAGGTAGCACCCTATTGCTCATATCAGATGGCATGTTGTATATAAAGGAGGAAAGATTCTACCTGGGTTATTGTTGACTGCATTAAAGGAGAGAGCTTCATATATGGGACACGATCAACACTCTCCTTGAATTCTGCATGTTACAACTTTCTCCAGGAAGATTTCCTACGTTGTAGAAGTTTTAAAAGATGAAAGGGGCATGTGCTCGCATTGAAGGGCTTCAAGCATGCGTTTCCATCATTGTAGAAGTTTTTAGGAGAATTTTCTTTCTTGTAGTCATTTTTGTGCAATATTGTAACTCATATTTTTAGTCTTGTGAGTGAAAACAACAATTGTAATACTCTATTATTTCTAAGTTGTAACTAGAACACCTTTCTTTTATTAATAAAGTTCACCGATTTTGCCTTCTCAATGGTTGTCTTATTTTGTACAATAAATGATTGATGTGTATTTCTGTGTTTTATGCTTAAATCCTCAAATACCAGTCAATTAAAATGACTAAATATACTACTAATTAACATCAATTAATAATTAAATTGACTAAATATACTACCAATTGAAAAAAATTAGTGAACATTGAATAAATATGACTAGGTATATGACAAGTGAAATCAGTGAATAAATATGACTAAATATACTACCAAATTGATCAAAATGATGATTAAAATTAATGACTAAATACACTACCAATGCACAAAAATCAATAAATAAAAATGACTGAAAAAGTGACTAGAATACAACAATCAATGACTAAATCAACAACTAAATAAGTGACCAGTTAAATATATCAGTGAATAAAAAATGACTAAATAAGTGACCATATTACAACAATCAATGACTAAATATATTAGTGAAAAAAATGACTAAATAAGTGACCATATTACAACAATCAATGACTAAATCAACGACTAAATATACTACCAAATTGATCAATCAAAACAACCAATAAATGAGTAAAAATAGTTTAGTCATCAATATGGTCACATTATATATGATTGGCAATAAAATACTAATGGTCATGTGACCAATTTTAGTTATTTATAAGTAGTTTTTAGTTATTTTTTGTAGTTTATTGTTGTTTTTGTACTAGTGTTTCTTAAAGAAAAAATAGAAGCTCTAGATAAGTTCAAAGCATTTAAGTATATGGTTGAGAACAAAAAGGATGTAAAAATCAAGTGCTTAAGGTCCGACAGAGGTGGTGAGTTCACCTCCAATGGAGTTTAATAGTCTTTGTGAAGATCATGGAATTAAGAGGCATTTGTCAGCTCCTAGAACTCCTCAATAGAATGGAGTTGTGGAGAGGAAGAATAGAATAGTTCAAGAAGCAGCTAGGACAATGATGGAGGAAAATCCATCGGATTTCTATTCGAGAGAAATAATTCATATTGAATTCTACATTCTTAATAGAGGCCAAGCAAGAGTGAATAGTTCAAAGACTCCCTTTGAGTTATGGTATGGTAAACGTCCTATTATGAAGTACTTCAAAGTATTTGGAAGAAAATGCTATATCAAAAGAGATGAAGAAAAATTAAGAAATTTTGATGCAAGATTTGATGAAGGAACCTTCCTTGGATATTGTACAAGAAGTAAGGCCTATTGGTGCTACAATAAAAAAATGAATAAATTTTTTGAGAGTGCAAGTGTTAAGGTGGATGAAGAACCACTACAGAGTTCAGTACTAATAGAAGGATATGAATCTGATGAATCCTCTTGCACTAGTGAAGAAGAAAAGGATGAAGAGGAGGAAAAAGAGAAGACAATTGAAGAGGAAGAAGCTCTGGAAAATATCCCTAATACTCCTAAGTATGTGCAAAAGAACCATTCTAAAGATCAAATCATTGGAGATAAGAGAAAAGGTGTGTTGATAAGGATAAAATCAGCTATGATAGAGGAATAGATAAACTTTTGTTTACTTTCAGAGGTAGAACCTAAAATAGTAACCGAGGCATGCAAAGATGAGAATTTGATCAAAGCTATGAAAGAGGAATTAGAATAGATTAAGAAGAATCAAAATTGGGAATTGGTCCCAAGACTTGCTTGAACAAGAATGTGATAGGAACTAATTGGGTTTTCAAGAACAAACTGAATGAGGATGGAAAATTTGTCAAAAATAAGGCTAGAATTTTGTGTAAGGAATAGATTTTGAGGAGACATTTGCTCCAATGGCAAGGATGGAAGCCATTAGATTTTTTTTTAATTTTGCAGCACATAAAGACTTCAAGGTTTATCAAATGGATGTGAAGTTTTCATTCTTGAATGGCGAGTTAGAAGAAGATGTGTACACTGAACAACCAAAAGGTTTTCATTTATCAAATGATACTGATATGGTCTATAGATTAAAAAATGTATTGTATGGACTCAGAAAAGCTCCCAAAGCTTGGTATGCAAGGTTAGATAAGTACATGTTGTAGCAAGGATTCAAAAAGGGTACTACAAATAGCAACCTGTACTTCAAAGTTGAGGGAGAACAAATGTTGATTGTGGTATTGTATGCGGATTATATTATCTTTGGAGGAAATGAAGGTATGTGCAAGAGGTTTTCAGAGGAGATGCAATTTTTTTTGAGATGTCAATGTGTGGGGGGATGAATTTCTTTGTTGGATTACAAATTAGTCAATTAGAAACATGTATTTTCATTTCATAGTCAAAGTATGTCAAGGAAATGTTGAAGAAGTTTGGAATGGAGGATTCTAAACTAGTGTGTACCCCTATGGTTATTAGTTGTAAGTTGAGAAAAAAAGTTGAATCTTCTAAGACTATCAGAGCAAGTATCGATCAATGATTGGTGGTGTAGACACCTAAAAATGACCTAGGCTTGCATGCTTCATTTTTACCACTTTCGTCCTAGCATAATTATGACATTTAATTATGTCCTTGGTCCACATTCGACTATTGATTAAATAATTTATAATTATTTAATTAATTCATGTCCTTTTATTCTTCATGATTATTAAATAAATAAATTTTATTTATTTATTAAATACGTCATTAATTGTCTAAGTCTTCCCTTAATTAAATAAATCTCTTAATTTATTTAATTTCCCTTTCTGCATTTAATTCTTCCTGATTATTAAATAAATGAATTACATTTATTTATTTAATATGTCACTAATCCTCTTAATTAAATAAATTGATTAATTTATTTAATTAATTAGTCTTATTTGCTAAATTAAATAATTAAGTTTAATTATTTAATTGCCATTTAATATTCTTCTCATTTTAGATAAATTAAATTATTTAAAATGTCATCTCAATCTGAACTGTCAGTCCATTTTGATAAATAATCTGAAAAAGATTATTTATTATCTCACAAAATCATTAATTTGAATTAATTTAATTCAAATTAGTATCTAATCTTCTAAAAATCAAGTAATCGAGCAGATTCTTGATTTTCTAAATCGAATCTTCGGTTCAAATTTTATCTTCTTGATTTTTCGAATCTCACAAATCAGGCAATCTTATCTTCTTGATTTTTCGAAAATCTTTATTTCTTTAATTAATTTCTCTCATTTATTCTCCACCATCGATCCGATTATCTGAGATATTATTTTGACCATTCGATTAATGATTTTGCCCTAACCCTAATTAGGGATTCTCAGGTTTAATCTGGACCTCTCATTCTAGGTCTTTCTTAGAATTTGATCTCATCCATCCACTCAAAATTGTGTTTTCTATAAAAGATAATTTTGCTCATAATTTTAGGATCCGATAACTTTATTTTTAATTTAATAGTCATTATAGTCATTTGGCATTAGTAGTCATTATTTTCATAGACATTGTCATAGTCATAGGCATTTAGACATTGGATAAATCCTTCAAAGCTTGTTGTAGATCTTAGACATTTGCAGATTGTTCGCACAACGAATCTGAGGGCAACATCATCCAACAAGTAAGAAGGTGCTATGGAGGTAATCATGGAAATGGCGATTTACAGGTACAACCGTTTTATTGCTTAATTTCCTTTGTGCTCTATAGATCTTTGGGTTTATTGTCATTTATGATTTACATTCATTTGATTGATTAATCTAATCCTTAAAATAAATTCTTAGTTACATTGGTGAACCCGACATTTTGTAGAAAAAATTGTGTTTTCTTGTTTGTTTTCACTGTTTTGCAGGTTACAGCCAAGAAGTCATATGAAATCCCGTCACCATCTTTTGAGCACAGAAAAATGGGAAAATAGAATCATTTAAAAATTTTTCTGGGTTTTGTAGATCTCGGTCTCAGCTTTCCAGAACTGTAGATAGTTTTAAATTTTGTTAAGATTTGAGAAAGTTATGGCTATTTTACTAATCGCTGTTTTTTTAGTTTAACATTTAAAACTTGTGTGTTTTTTTTTTTTTGTTTATAACGTTTTTTCTATGCAGAATTGTGGAAAATACTTTCTGGGTTTTGAAGGTTTGATTTTCAGCTTTCCATGGATATCTACCACTTAAAATTTCGTTAAGTTTTGAAAAAGTTATCACTGTTTTAAGTTGCTGCTGTCTTAAATTTTTATTTTTATGTTTGTGTTACTAATCTTCATTTGTAGCGTGTGGCAATCACTATTCGGGTGTCAAAGATCATTGCATTAAGAGACTACTAATCTTTTGTTTGCAAATTTGAATGTCGAAGACAAGATAAACAAACATTGTGCTTGTTTTTCATAGATTATCAAACATTTGATTTTGGTGCATATAAAAAAGAACACTCATGTCTTCTTTGATTGATTGTGTTTGTAGAATGGTAGGTGAGTATGCTCTCACTTGGTGAAAACCTCGTGATAAAAAAACTAGACCCATTCTTATTTGTTATTACCCTGACTTGGTATATCGGAGTATCCTCTCCCCTCGCGCTTTCGGGCGATCTTGGGTGTAAGAGAAACGGTTACCAACTCTAGAAATTGGGCCTGCCTGGGGATTTCATCACCCCAACGCGACTCAAACCGGCAACGGAGCTAAAGCCAAGCTACCCCTGACCGGTATATAAATGTAAACCTTAAGGGAAAACCTAAGGTTGCTTGTGCGGATGCGTCATACGGATGAAGTTGTACTCCCTTAAACCCTGTTGAGCTTAACCTCTTGAGGCTGGAGTGCCACCTTAATGGTGATTAATCTCTTGCCCCATGTATGGCCACTCGAACGGGGTCCCTAACTAAAAAATTTTGTGTAGTAAGCCAAAATCCTTCTATTTGCTAGCGCAACACCGGTCGGTGTGAAGGCATCCACACTTTCACAGTTTGTAGTAGATGTGATCAACTCACCATGGGAGTTTCATGGGGGTTGGAAGCTTGGTTGGCCTGAGAAGAGAGTGCACTGTAAGGGGGAGCCCGTGCAGCCAAGCTTCTGAATTCACACGCTACAGATATGCGGTTGGGGAAACCCGTGTGGAATCTAGTGAATATTGTCATGGCCTAACCTAGGATTGTACTTATCTGATGTGCAATTGGTTACATTCAAAACATTGTGCTTGTCAAATGGTTGTTGGATTACTCAAACATTATACACAACATTCACAAATCTGGACACAAACAATCGACCTTAGACAACTCAGACTTTTCAACAAAACATCAAAAAAATAATCTCAATCCCCATTTTGAACTTAGACTTTGCATTGTTCATCTTAGTCATCATTTTGAACCTAGACTTGGCATTTATAACATTAAGTCCTTAGTCAAACATCATCATCTTAGTCCTCATATTGGCCTTGACAACCTTGTCATCTTGCATTAATCATTTCCTTAGGAAAATGTCATCATCATCTTGCATTGTCATCCTTTATTCCAAAAATACAAAAAAAATTAGTGACATAACTTGTCATCTTAGTCTTCATTGTCCTTTGGCATTAGTCATTTTCTTTAGACAACATTGTCATATTGCATCCCTTATTGTCAAAAATCCAAAAACATAGTCTTGCATTGTCATCCTTTATCCAAAAAATCTGAAAAACATAGGTTGTCATCATCCTTGCATTTACTTGTCATTCTCATCATCCTCATTTGAGAAAATCCATTTTACGATTGAGACTAGACTTCAAAGACAACAACGACAAATGGCCAACTTTGAACAAGATTCCAATCCCAACATCGACAATAACACTTATGACACAAACCAACATTGGACTTTTTCCGACCCATTTCACAACATGAACATGCAATCTTCCATGAACATTCCATCTTCATCACGAATTTTTTTTGAACCATTCATACAAAGAGACCAAAATGGACGAGTATATTTCAAAGACATAGAAACTACAGCGCAAAATCCTGATATATTCTCCTTTGTAAAAAAATCAGTCTTACGTGACCCTCAAAGGTATCTAGCCATGCTTTTGGACGAAAGGGCTAAGTTACCACAAGGCTTTGACATAAATACTTTGCCACCATCCGTCTACCCTCACCATCAATAGTCACTTGACATAACTCCTACCAGTAATTCACAACAAACATCCACTTATCACCCTTATCCTAACCTTGACAAGGGAAGTCAATTATCTGCTAGTCCATTCCATGTCTCCACATCATATGTTAATCCTTCACTTATCAATCCCACCCAAGTCTACATGCCTTATCAACCATCTACCAACTCATGTCAAGTCCCCACATCATACGATACCGATCTGGTCCAAGTCTCCACGTCCTATTTCAATCAACCTTACACCAATCCAGTCGAAGTCTCCATGTCATATCCTTGTCCTTCAACAGTTAATCCAATCCAAGACTCCATGTCATATCCGGTCCAAGTCTCCACGTCATACCCTTATCCTTCACATACTAGTCCAATGCAAGTACCCATGTCATATCCTAGTCCTTCACATACTAGTCCAGTCCAAGTCTCCATGTCCTATCCTAGTCCTTCATCCATTAATCATTTTCAAGTCATCCCCTCACAAGCCACATCTAGTCATGAAAATTTTGTCAACACTCAAAGTCACATCCTATCGTCTACACTTGAGGATACATGTCAAAATGAAAGCCCAAAGCATGACCTTATAATGTCACCCTCATGTCAAGAACAAGGTAGTTCATCTAATGACCCTATCTTTCAGTCCATCCATGAAGTCCTTCAAGAAAATCATGACATCCAGAACACACCTCTCCTTGACAATGGCTCTATTTCCGATTATATAATCCATGACAATCCCATCTTCGAGCAAGACCCTACCATTGACCAAGAAATCCAAAATGGTCCACTCCTTGAACTTTATGCCATTCATGATCAAACACTTGCCGACCCTATACAAGCCTTGACTATTGACACTTCCCACGATGAGACACTTGCCTTCATGGGACACATAGACGATATTCCTCCAGAACAAGAATCTTCCACTAAGGACATGCTTGCATATGATCAAGTTATAGCTAAAATCATTGGACTCTATGACACTAAACATAATGATGGATTTGACATTGCTTTGGAAGCACCAACAGAATCATCTGAACCTGACATGTCACATGATCAGACCAAAGATATCAGTTAGGAATATGTCCAACATGAAAATGAAGCTAAGACACTTTATCAACTAGGGTCATCTATCTTTGTCAAAGCAGGATTTCTTGCAGATGAAAATATTACAAGTGACAGTGTCCATAGACATCATGATGGGTTAGCATCTTTCTTTCAAAACAATAAATACCCCATCGCAAATAGAATTTGTCAAAGCATGCAATATCAAGGAAAAGGACTAGGCATACACGAGCAAGGCATTCTAGAACCAATACAGGTTCAGGAAAATTACAGACATCAAGGTCTTGGCTATTCCTTAGACAGTAAATCAAACGATGTCAGTGGTACCTCCTCGATACTGGGGGAAACCTTGTCAGATACAAACGTCAAAATGGAGTCCATGAGAAATCCTTGTCATAAGATTGCTGCCAACACCCCATCCACCCACACCATAAACTGTCATTCTATCATGAATAAACCTTCCCTTTGGAACCAACAAAAACAAAAGTCTTACAAGTCAAAAGATCAAAATCAAATGTCAAAGACCATTGAATCAAACAAAAGGACAAGTGGACAAATGAAATTAAAATGGATCCCAAAGAAAGATGGATCAAACAAAGACATTAAGTCAAATACAAAAGTCAATCACAATGTGGAGCCACAAGACAAGAGGACTCCCACATACAACAAATTTCCACCTCCTTCAAAATGGTCATCAAACAAGGCATCTAAAACTGTTGGTTCCAAACACCATCCCTCCAAAATTCATCATCCACCATCCCAAGTTTGGAAAATAAAAAGTCATTCATCCAATTGTCCAAACAACCTTTCCACATCTACCATCATCTGTCATAATCCTACATCTCGCCTAAAGTCCAAAAATTCCACGTCACAAATCCGTCACATTATGGCGACAACTCTTTACCACAAGGACTCTCATGGCACTCTATTGCGATGTGCGTATTTTGATAAGGCCAACTCTAGTATCAGAAAGGATCATAATGACATCAATCAGTTGTATACAAGTGCTATGATCCTGACAAGACAACTCCTTTAGCAAGGTCATTATTGGCATATCATGGCACCAGTCTCTACATCGGCACCATCAGTGGATTCAGAACAGTCAGTGGTTATCTAAAGCATCCAGGCTATCCACAAAATCAGAAATACAAAAAAAATTAAAAAATTAAAAAATCGTCACCCTGATGAAAACCTGGCAAACAGGCGTCTTGGTGACATCAAAAAAATCAAAGATTCAAAAAAATAGTAAAGAGAAAAATTTCATCCAATGGTAAAAACCTGGCAAACAGGCACCCTGGATAAGTACCATGATGAAAACCTGGCAAACAGACATCATGTGTAAAATAAATCATCTATGTGGACTCTTACACTTGGGGGCAAGTCGTCTCATTTCCCATGCCTTCCTCACGACATTGACATCCATCTAATCCCTATCATTTCCATGCATTTTTCCCACCTACCTTGGTCTTAACATAAAACTGGCACACATAAATCATGCTTTGGGAAAACTTTTTACATGCCTATCCTTTGGTCATACATTATTCATGAAACATCATGTCATTGACCGTCATAGTCTCATTGTTCTTATGTGACATAGTCCTTGAAAATCATATGACAATTCCATTAGTCTCATGTCTCTCATCTTTTACCAAGGCCACCCCCTATCCTTTCATGCCTGTCACCTATCTTGGCTTTCCCTTGTCAAACGGTCTAAGGATAATCATCATCCCATCTAGTCCTAACCAAGTCATTCCAAATGCATCGAGTCTAATCCATACAAACACATTATCCAAAACATTATTTGACTGCATTCCTGGCCTGGTTGTAGACCACAATACTTTCATCACATTATCGTCATCATCCACACGTTGTTTCGGGATGCGTCCTTCCCACGTCAAACAACGTTGTCATCACCTGTCAATTGGTATTCAACTTGACTAGGGGCACAACCATGTTTGTCCTTGGATTCTCATGTGTAGGCATCAGTCATTTGTATTTGTCACGATCCTCTTAAACGTCAAAATCCAAAAAAATCATAAAACAACAAAAAGACCAAAAACATCATAAAATGTCCTGAAAAAAGACAAAAACATCATAAAATGTCCTGAAAAAAGACAAAAACATCATAAAATGTCTTGAAGAAAGACCTAAAAATCATAAAACGACTTGAAGAAAAACACAAAAACATTCAAATCAATGTCAAAATCCTAAAAATGGAGTCAAAGTCAGTCATGTCAGTCAGTCCATGTCATTGTCGAACTACGTTGTCTCTGCGCATTTGTTACGTAGGCAAGGCCATCAGTCGATGAGTCCCCGAGACATTAGGTCAGTCCTTTTAGGTGGGTCCAAATAAAATCATGGCATTTGTCACAATCATCACTTCGGTCAAATAAGTTAGACATAGTCAAACTTAGACACAAGACAATCATTTGAAACGTCAATGTCAAAATTGGTCAAAATTAGACAACACAGTCCAATCAATCATACAGTCAACATCAGTCAACTTGCCAAAACATATTAGTCAAAACAATGTCAATCTCGTCACTCTTTGGTCCTCTTCAAGATGTGTCCTTCTTGGAGTTAGACCTCGTCAAAATGTCCTTTTCCTTTTCAGGATGTGTCCTTCCTGACAATAGGCCCCGTCAAACCGGCAACACCGTCAAATTGGAAAAACCCTTAAACTGTCCAAACTGTCAAATCGACATAAAATCAATCTTTGGCAAACAAACATTGGCAAACAAAATTACATGGCTGTTAATATTTCTTGGCTATTTTGTCTTATATTTTTACTGTCTTTTCTTTGTGGTCATGTTACTAGCTACCTCGAGGATGTCCCATAAAGGATTTAGAGGTGCGATGACGTCTCCTGGCCTATTTTATTTTCTTTGACTGCTGTTTATGGATTGTCTTGACAAAAAGACTGGGGCAACTTCGCCCTTAGTATGAGTTAGGACATTCCTTGTCTGTGACTGTCTGTTTTTCAAGTGGATGACCTTGCACACCTTGGTCTATGCCATCATGGTGTTTGTTATCCATTTGTGTCATTTTTACTACCCAATGATGATTAAGCGCAATAAATATTAAAGTCCTATGGCAATGTTTTGAAGGATTTGGTCTAGGAACTATTATGCATCTTCTTTAGTCTTGTCATCTTCTCTCGCTCATCTTATATAGGAATTGCATCCATATCATCATCCATATCTTTTTCATTAACATTTCTTTGTCTCTTCATATTCTAGTCTTCTCATTAATTTCAAGAGCACACCCGTGTTCTTGGAACCTGTCTGTCCTCTCGAGGAGGCATACCATAACCCTCCTCGTCATTCTTCCTCATCTTATTTTGCACTGGGGAATTTTTTGACTTATTTTCTTTGTCACAATGCGACAAGCGACATTATGACAAAGAGGGGAAAAATGTAGACACCTAAAAATGACCTAGGCCTGCATGCTTCATTTTTACCACTTTCGTCCTAGTATAATTATGACATTTAATTATGTCCTTGGTCCACATTCGACTATTGATTAAATAATTTATAATTATTTAATTAATTCATGTCCTTTTATTCTCCATGATTATTAAATAAATAAATTTTATTTATTTATTAAATACGTCGTTAATTGTCTAAGTCTTCCCTTAATTAAATAAATCTCTTAATTTATTTAATTTCCCTTTCTGCATTTAATTCTTCCTGATTATTAAATAAATGAATTACATTTATTTATTTAATATGTCATTAATCCTCTTAATTAAATAAATTGATTAATTTATTTAATTAATTAGTCTTATTTTCTAAATTAAATAATTAAGTTTAATTATTTAATTGCCATTTAATATTCTTCTCATTTTAGATAAATTAAATTATTTAAAATGTCATCTCAATTTGAACTGTCAGTCCATTTTGATAAATAATCTGAAAAAGATTATTTATTATCTCACAAAATCATTAATTTGAATTAATTTAATTCAAATTAGTATCTAATCTTCTAAAAATCAAGTAATCGAGCAGATTCTTGATTTTCTAAATCGAATCTTCGGTTCAAATCTTATCTTCTTGATTTTTCGAATCTCACAAATCAGGCAATCTTATCTTCTTGATTTTTCGAAAATCTTTATTTCTTTAATTAATTTCTCTCATTTATTCTCCACCGTCGATCTGATTATCTGAGATATTATTTTGACCATTCGATTAATGATTTTTCCCTAACCCTAATTAGGGATTCTCAGGTTTAATCTGAACCTCTCATTCTAGGTCTTTCTTAGAATTCGATCTCATCCGTCCACTCAAAATTGTGTTTTCTATAAAAGACAATTTTGCTCATAATTTCAGGATCTGACAACTTCATTTTTAATTTAATAGTCATTATTTTCATAGACATTGTTATAGTCATAGGCATTTAGACATTGCATAAATCCTTCAAAGCTTGTTGTAGGTCTTAGACATTTGCAGATTGCTCGCACAACGAATCTGAGGGCAACATCATCTAGCAAGTAAGAAGGTGCTATGGAGGTAATCATGGAAATGGTGATTTATAGGTACAACCGTTTTATTGCTTAATTTCCTTTGTGCTCTATAGATCTTTGGGTTTATTGTCATTTATGATTTACATTCATTTGATTGATTAATCTAATCCTTAAAATAAATCCTTAGTTATAGGTGGATTGCTATATCTAACTACTACTAGACTGAATACGATGCATGTAGTTTGTCTTTGTGGTGAGATGTCAAGAAGATCCTAAAGAATCTCATGTTGCAATAGTAAAGAGGATATTTAGATACTTGAAGGGTGCTTTGTATTTTGGTTTGTGGTATCATAGGGATATTGATTTATTCTTGAATGCATATATAGATGCAGATTGGGAAGGTTCTACAAATTATAAAAGAAGTACAAGTGGCGGTTCTTTCTTCCTTGAAAGTAGATTGGTTTCATGGTTGAGTAAGAAGCAATATTTAGTGTCATTATCTACTATAGAGGCAGAGTACATTGCAATGAAATCATGTTGCACATAGGTGTTTTGGATGAAGAAAATATTGAAGGATATCAGAGTATCATATGATGAACCTATTTCTATCTTGTGTGATAATATAAGTGCTATCAATATTTCAAAGAACCCAGTAATGGATTCAAGAACAAAACATATCAATATCCAATATCACTTTCTAAGAGAGAAAGTTATAGAGAATGAGGTGAAGTTGGAGTATGCGCCTACAAAGGATCAAGTTGTGGATATATTTACAAAGGATCTTCCTAAAGATACATTTGAGTATCTCTGGCATAAGTTAGATCTTATTGCTCCTCTTTTCAACTAGATGCATAAGTTGGTGCATCTGTGTAGGTAAGCATTCAAGATACATTCTTGGTCATGGACTAATGTTGAAAAGCTACCTCTTAGGGGGAGTAGGTAGAGTTTTTTTGGTTGGTACAGTGAGGTGGAGTATATCTTGTGCCCCTAAGGGAGGAGAAAGTCAAAAAATAGGAGCAGTGAAGAATGAGTGTAGAAAAGTAAGTGTAGTGGAGAAAGAGCACAATTGCTTGTTGGTGTTGAAAGTAGTGATGTATGCAGATGCCAAAGAGGGAGAGAAGAAAATAAAAATTATATGTAGGTGATGTGTCAAAGGTGTATTTGTTTCCCTTTTCCATTGATGTCAAAGAGGGAGAGAGTGAAGTCTAAAAAAACATGAAAAACACAAAATTATGTCAAAGGGAGAGAAGAGAGAGCATTATCTGAAATATATAGGGGGAGAGTAATGGTTGAAGAACTCCTTAGATAGGGGGAGAGATTGCATAGAGAATGGTGTTTGAAGAATAGAGGAAAAGAGAGATTGAAGTGTACCCTAGTAGGGGGAGTGCTACTTGTTGCAAAGTTGTTGTTGGTTGCTTTTGTTGTTGATTTTTTTTTCAGAGAGTTGGTGTTGCCATCAATGATAAAGGGGGAGATTGTTGGAATCTTGATGCTGTTGTCATTGATGTGAACCCATAATATTGAAGCTTTTTGTACTTGGTGTTGTTAGAAGTGTTGTTATTGATGTCATCTCCTTGTATGTAGAGATTGTTAGAAGATTGAGTATAGTTGGGAGATTGTTGGAGCTTGCTAGTAATGCTGGATGTGTTGTGGTTTGATGTCATATTAATGTCAAGACTAGTGTGGAAAGTGTTGGTGTTTTTGGAGAGTATTACAGATGTTTTAGATGTGTTGGAGAAGTGTTTGTAGTGTTGTTGATGTAGTTGGTTCACTTGGTTTCCAAAGTGATTTTGAGAAAATTTGAATAAAAGAGTGTGTAGTGTGATAGAGGTGTGTTCAGTGTTGTGCTCTACATTTATTCATGGTTGAATATATGCTTGTGCATGTTGGATATGATGTTCAAAGGTGTTTAGAGGCTCTATATCTAGAGTTTTAGGTTTTGGATCATTCTTTAGTGAAATTTGTGTTTGAAAGTTTGTTTGTCTGTATAAAAATTTGTCTAGGAGAAATGAGATTGCTTTGCATTTGTCCAAAATAAGGTGGTGCAGGAGCACCTGCCAAGGTGCCAAAGTACAAGTAGATTTTGAAGTTTTGTTTTAAAATTAATCTCATTTTGTTGGGAAAGGTCTTTAATACCTTTTAGCTTGTGTTTGGGGACCTTTTTGGTCATAGGTGAAAATTAAATAAATTGGGAAAACTATTTATGGGCGTTTCCTAAGTTTTTGTAAAAGTTTGGAAAACACACTGTGTTTTCGAACAGTTTGTTTTTAGCCGTTCCTAGGTTAAAGTTGGAGACCTAACCGATTCAAAAGCATTGTAAAAGTGTTTTCCCGACTTTTGAAGGGGGTTGGAGGATTTTTGGCATGGCAGTTTCATGAGAGCAAGGAAAAAATAGTGATTTGTGTTGTAAAAATATAGTTTTTTCTGTTCTTGCGTTGGAAACAGCAAATAGATGATTTGAATAAAGAATTTTATTGATTTGTTAGCATGTAGAGGATCATTCTAAAGTTCTGTATTGGCCTTTTCAGGCAACTTTTCCATCGCTGTTTTCATTTTGCAATTTCTGTGTGTTTTCTTTTGGTTTTGTTTTGACTGGTAAAAACCATAAAATGGAGTTTTGAGTTTGTTTCCTGTCCGTACTAGGCAGTATGGGCATTGTGGAAGCAAGGAAAAACTCCATCCTTGTAAATAATGTAAATAACAATGTCTTTGTGAGTCATGAAAGCAAGATGATGGCCTTTTCCTAGGCGAGCTTGTTGAAGTCCGGTTAGGGAAAGATAGTGTTAAATTAGAATCTGTGTTGTAGGGGTGTTGTATCTTCACAAAATAAATGTGTGCAGTGATTGCAGGGACCTTCACCATGGTATTCAAGAAGGCAGAGCCTTTGTTTGGTCATTTTGGAGGTGGGAACTAGTTGAACAATCCAAGAAAGAAGCAAAGAAAACCCTAGTTCTTGCAAGAACAGGGTACACCATATGTACGGACATAAAACAACCCAATACCTCAAAAATCTATTAGTGCTCCTAATTTGAGCAAGGGTGACAGGAGCAAGTCTGGCTTGATAAGGTGAAGGAGAGGAGTGATGAGCATTTTTCTTGTGTGAAGAGGCCTAATCCTAGTAGCCCTCCTAAAACCCTAACCTAGGGTTTAATGAAAGCGATAGGAGAAGGGAGTTTTGTGCTTAGACAAGAATCATTCCTTGACTATTTTAAAGCTTTGAAAACCTATGCACACCCCTGAATGTAGGTTAGGAAACATTTAAAAGTTAACTTGTTTTTAAGCTAATTAAGGGCTAGTTGGTGAGGAGAGAAAAAGCACCAAGAAATGCTTGGTTGAGGCATTGAGCTTAGTCTTGAAACTTGATAGCAGCAAATTAGAGATGATAGCAGGGTTGGCCATGAACCAGGGGTACCTAAACTAGCAGAGGACCTATAGGTTGAATGGTGGATGTAGTGACACCTTAGGAGTTCTCAAGGCAAGGACTTAGTAGTATTGAGCCAGTGATTGACTCAATCCAACCTTGTTTCTATCAGATTGGTATCAGAGCAGTGAAAGATTTGGGAAAGTAGCTTATATGTCAGAAGTTGAATCAAGTGAACCGCCCAAGATGGTAACAAATGCACAGTTAGCCAAGATGGTTGAAGAGCAAGAAGAGGATAACAAGTCTCTAAAGGAAAGAATAGAGCAACTTGAGGAAGCACTAAACAAGGTGAAGTTGGAAGGTAAAGTGCCAAAAGAAGAAGAGGTTGTAGAGGAGGACAAAGTCCCTGAACCTGACCCTGTTCTCGAGGAGGAGCCTTTCTTGAAGGCATTAAAAGCCCTGAGTGGAAAAGGACTTGAGGGTGTACCACTATTCCATGGAAAGATGGACCCCGATTTGGTCATGGACTGGATAGATGGAATGGAGAATCACTTTGAATGTGATGGAGTCACAGAAGCACAAAAGGTGAAGGTTGCAAAATCAAGGTTGAGAGGATCAGCTTTAACATGGTGGAAATTTGTTCAGACTGAAAGGGAGAAAGAAGGCAAGCAGCCCATATCAACCTGGAAAGGAATGGTTGCTAAAGTGAAAGAAGCCTATATGCTAGATGACTATGAGGTCCAACTCCACAAGAAGAGGCAGAGTTTAAGACAAAAAGATCAAGATGTCAACACCTACACTGAAGAGTTCCAGAAGCTTTGTTTGAGATCAAATGTGGTAGAAGATGAGAGCCTAAAAGTGGTTAGGTACCTCAATGGTTTGAAGTGGAACATACAGGAAGAGATGGCTTTACTCAGCCCCAAGACAGTCCACCAATGTTATCAACTGGCTATTAAGATTGAAGAGAGGAATAAAAGAAAGCATGATCAGTCCTCTAAGGGCAGAGGCAGAGGCAGAGACCAAAGAGGACAGCGTGGAGGTTACCAAGGAAGAGGTAATGAACAAAGGAACCAAGGAGAATCCAAGCTTACCGAGCATGGAGGTGAAACATCATCAAGAGGAGGATTTAATAGAGGAAGAGGACCTCAAGGAGGTTCAAACAGAGGAAGAGGAGCAGGCAGAGGTAACTCTTACTTTGCCACCATGAAATGTTATAACTGCAATCAGCTAGGTCATCCAGCTTATAGATGCCTGGAGAAAGCTTCATCTAGCAATGAGAAAAGAGTAGCTTATGCACAAGAGGACACCATGAGTGTCAAGCCACCTGAGATCAGTCATATAGAATCAGAAGTAGGTGAAAATATGATGTTTAATAGAGTGTTGATTAGAAAACCGGTCAAGGAAGAACCCAAGCAAAGGAGAGCTTTGTTTAGAGCAAGGTGCAAGATATTGGGAAAGGTATGCAAGGTCATTGTAGATTCTAGTTCTACAGACAATATAATCTCTGAGGAGGCAGTAACTAAGTTAAAATTGCAGAAGGTACCTCATACCAATCCCTACAAGGTCACTTGGCTGAATAAAGGGCAGAGTGTTCTAGTGAATGAGCAGGTTACGGTGGAATTCTCAATTGGAGGCTACAAAGACAAGCTGATTTGTGATGTACTACCCATGGATGCATGCCATATTCTTCTTGGCAGGCCATGGCAATATGACAAAGGTGCTATCTATCATGGGAAGGAGAACACCATTGAATTCAAGAAGGATGGAAAAACCTTCAAGCTGCAATCATTGATTGAGGATGATGAAGGGCAGTCCAAGGTTCCTAATATCATGTTGAGCAGTGGTAAAGAGTTCTTCAAGGATCTACACCAAGGGAATGTAGGTTATGTGGTTGTTATGCAGTCCAAAGAGGAAGAAAAGGCTGAGAAGACAGTCATACCTGAAACAATTCAAAGGCTGCTAGAAAAATACAAGAGCATTGTGAGTGATGGAACACCTGCAACTCTACCACCCAAGAGAGCAATAAGTCATCAAATTGACTTCATACTTGGAGCCTCATTGCCTAACAAAGCAGCATACAAGCTTACACCTGAGCAGAACCAAGAGGTGGCAAGACAAGTGGAAGAATTGCTGAATCAAGGTCTAATTCAAAAGAGCATCAGCCCATGTGCAGTCCCAGTTGTTTTGGCAACTAAAAAAGGAGGTAAATGGAGACTTTGTATTGATTCTAGAGCAATTAATAGGATCACCATTAGGTATAGATTCCCAATACCTAGAATTGAAGATTTAATGGATTTCCTTGGAGGAGCACAATATTACACCAAGTTAGATCTTAAGAGCAGGTATCATCAAATCAAAATTAAGGAAGGTGATGAATGGAAGACAACTTTTAAGACAAATGATGGTTTGTATGAGTGGAAAGTGATACCATTTGGCCTCTCAAATGCCCCTAGCACATTCATGAGACTAATGAATGAGGTGCTTAAGGATTTCACAGGGATTTTTGTGGTAGTCTACTTGGTTGACATACTGATTTTCAGTAAGAAAACAGAAGAACATTTGAAGCATGTGGAGATGGTACTCAAAAGGCTGCAAGAAGAACAGTTGGCAATCAACCTTGAGAAGTGTGAGTTCTTCAAACAAGAGCTTGTGTATCTAGGCTTTGTGGTATCCCAAGGAATGTTGAAGATGGATCCAAGTAAGGTGGAAGCCATCCTAAACTGGCCTACACCAACCACAACAGCTGAGGTACGAAGTTTTCATGGTTTGTCTCAGTTTTATAGGAAGTTTATAAGGAATTTTAGTGGTATATGTGCACCAGTGCTAGATACAATCAAGGGTGGTCAGAAAACAAAGTTTAAGTGGACACTAGAGGCTGATAAAGGGTTTGAAAAGCCGAAACAAGAGGTAGCAACCCAACCTATACTTTTGTTGCCTTGTTTTGATAAATTGTTTACAGTTGAGTGTGATGCAAGTGGAGTAGCAGTAGGAGGCGTCCTTAGTCAAGAAGGTAGGCCTATAGCCTTCTTCAGTGAAAAACTCAATGAAGCCAAACAAAAATACTCCACCTCTGATCTGGAACTTTATGCTTTAGTGCAGTCTCTTAAGAAATGGAGGCATTATTTATTGCCCAAAGAGTTTGTGGTTTTCACGGATAACTAGGCACTTAGTTAGATCAACACCCAAGAGAAGTTAAGCAATAGACACTTGAAATGGATGGAGTACATTCAAGCCTTTACATTTACCATTAAGCACAAGAAGGGGTAGCAAAACAAAGTGGCAGATGCATTAAGTAGGAGGATGTTGATAGTCCAAGAGATACAGCTGAAAAGCATTGGATTGGAGAGTTTCAAGGACCTCTATGGTGAGGATGAAGATTTCTTAGAAGCCTACAAGGTATGTTCAGATTTTGCAAATCATTTTCATAGTCAGTATGCTGAGTATACATTGCAAAATGGATTGTTATTCAAGGGCAATCTATTGTGTGTCCCAAGAGGATCAATGAGGGAAAATTTGATCCTAGAAAAACATAATGGCAGTCTTAGTGGGCATTTTGGAATCAATAAAACTTTAGAGCTGGTACAAAGATTTTATTACTGGCCTAAGTTGGCAAGAGATGTTAGGAAGTATGTAGAACAGTGTGTTGTTTGCATGAAAGCCAAAGGGGGAGCTAGCAATGCTGGTTTGTATCAGCCCCTGCCTATTCCTAATAGACCATGGGAGTGTGCGAGCATGGATTTTGTGGTGGGTCTTCCCAAGACTAAAATTGGTTTTGATAGTGTTTTTGTAGTTGTGGACAGATTTAGCAAGATGAGTCACTTTATTCCTTGCAAGACTACACATGATGCAAGTTATATTTCCCATCTCTTTTTTAGGGAAGTTGTAAGGATCCATGGATTGCCATTGAGCATTGTATCAGACAGGGATGTGAAGTTCATGAGCCATTTTTGGAAAACACTATGGAGCAGATTGGGAACAAATTTGTCATTTGGATCAACATACCATCCTCAGACCGATGGTCAAATAGAGGTGGTTAACAGAGTGTTAGGTAACCTATTGAGGTGCTTGACTAAAGAATATGGACAGACCTGGGATATGGTGATTTCCCAAGCTGAATATGCATATAATGATAGTGTGAACATAACTACAAGAAAAAGTCCATTTGAAGTGGTGTATGGGATGCACCCAAGAGGAATTTATGAGCTCAGAGACCTTGGATCTCAGGAGAATAGGAGTGGACATGCAGAAGATTTTAGTCAGACCATGAAGGAGATTCACGAGCAAGTTAAGAAGACAATCATAGCAGCAACATAAAAATTGAAAGATAAAGTTGATGAGTCCAGGAGAGATGTGCAGTTTGCAGTAGGTGATTATGTGATGGTTCATCTTAACAAATCAAGGTTGCAGAAGGGCATGCCAACCAAAATGCATATGAAAAGAGTAGGACCATGTAAGGTGTTAGCTAAGTATGGGAAGAATGAATACAAGGTAGAGCTTCCATCAGATTTGGGTATATCTCTTGTCTTCAATGTTGTTGATTTGATCAAGTACAAGGGGACAGTCAGTGATGAAGCTCAAACCAGTCAAGAAATCTTTAAGGATATCAGAAATATACCCCTTCCAAAACAAGAGAAACTTCAGGCAGAGAAGGTCTTGGAGTCTAGGGTGAAGAAAGCAACAAGACACAAGGCATACATGGAACACCTTGTCAAGTGGAAGGGAAAACCTGATTTTGAAGCTACCTGGGTTGAAGAAGTAGATTTCAAGAAGCAAGGAATTTATTTATCACTGATATCTCCTCAAGTTCCTTGATCTTTGTGCTGAGAGGGGGAGAATGGTGCAGGAGCACCTGCCAAGGTGCCAAAGTACAAGTAGATTTTGAAGTTTTATTTTAAAATTAATCTCATTTTGTTGGGAAAGGTCTTTAATACCTTTTAGCTTGTGTTTGGGGACATTTTTGGTCATAGGTGAAAATTAAATAAATTGGGAAAACTATTTATGGGCGTTTCCTAAGTTTTTGTAAAAGTTTGGAAAACACACTGTGTTTTCGAATAGTTTGTTTTTAGCCGTTCCTAGGTTAAAGTTGGAGACCTAACCGATTCAAAATCATTGTAAAAGTGTTTTCCCAACTTTTGAAGGGGGTTGGAGGATTTTTGGCATGGCAGTTTCATGAGAGCAAGGAAAAAATAGTGATTTGTGTTGTAAAAATATAGTTTTTTCTGTTCTTGCATTGGAAACAGCAAATAGATGATTTGAATAAAGCATTTTATTAATTTGGTAGCATGTAGAGGATCTTTCTAAAGTTCTTTATTTTCCTTTTCAGGAAACTTTTCCATCGTTGTTTTCATTTTGCAATTTCTATGTGTTTTCTTTTGGTTTTGTTTTGACTGGTAAAAACCATAAAATGGAGTTTTGAGTTTGTTTCCTGTCTGTACCAGGAAGTATGGGAATTGTGGAAGCAAGGAAAAACTCCATCCTTGTAAATAATGTAAATAACAATGTATTTGTGAGTCATGAAAGCAAGATGATGGCCTTTTCCTAGGCGAGCTTGTTGAAGTCCGGTTAGGGAAAGATAGTGTTAAATTAGAATCTGCGTTGTAGGGGTGCTGTATCTTCACAAAATAAATGTGTGCAATGGTTGCAGGGACCTTCACCATGGTAGTCAAGAAGGCAGAGCCTTTGTTTGGTCATTTTGGAGGTGGGAACTAGTTGAACAGTCCAAGAAAGAAGCAAAGAAAACCCTAGTTCTTGCAAGAACAGGGTACACCATATGTACGGACATAAAACAGCCCAAGACCTCAAAAATATGTTAGTGCTCCTAATTTGAGCAAGGGTGACAAGAGCAAGTTTGGCTTGATAAGGTGAAGGAGAGGAGTGATGAGCATTTTTCTTGTGTGAAGAGGCCTAATCCTAGTAGCCCTCCTAAAACCCTAACCTAGGGTTTAATGAAAGCGATAGGAGAAGGGAGTTTTGTGCTTAGAAAAGAATAATTTGTTGACTGTTTTAAAGCTTTGAAAACCTATGCACACCCCTGAATGTAGGTTAGGAAACATTTAGAAGTTAATTGGTTTTTAAGCTGATTAAGGGCTAGTTGGTGAGGAGAGAAAAAGCACCAAGAAATACTTGGTTGAGGCATTGAGCTTAGTCTTGAAACTTGATAGCAGAAAATTAGAGATGATAGCAGGGTTGGCCATGAACCAGGGGTACCTAAAGTAGTAGAGGACCTACAGGTTGAATGGTGGATGTAGTGACACCTTAGGAGTTCTCAAGGAAAGGACTCAGTAGCATTGAGCCAGTGATTGACTCAATCCAACCTTGTTTCTATCATAAGGTTTCTTCTCTTGAGGGCTTGGGAACATTCTTATATTGTCTATAACTTCCTTCCCTTGAGGTTGTAGGCACTGAGGTTTTCTATAAAGTTGGTTAGTAAGTTTTATTCTATGGCAGTGTGTCTAGTTACATAGAATGATGGTGTTCTTAGTTTCAGGTGGTTGTGACAGTTGTAGAATATTTTGATGACATTGGAATGTTTTGAGATGTTATGTGGATGTTATGGAGTGTTTTTGTGTGGTCTTAGTGACTTGGAGAAGCATGTATGTGGTTTCTTGTAGTGTTTTTTTAGGTTTAGTTGAGCTGGCATGCTTACGCTATTTGCAGAGGTACCTCATAGATTGTGGATGTGTTAAGTAGCATGGTGATGTATATTTGGGTCCTAGTTAACCCTTGGTATGATTTTCCTTTACTTCTTTCCATCGTTGAGGTTTTTGGTTCCAACCTATTTTGGTGTTACATGTTTTAGGTGCATACATTTCATTAAGGTCAACCTAATTGAGATTGTTTAGGTCGTGGATGGTATAAATGTAAGGTGAATTGTTGGAGATGAGTGTGGATCTATAGAAGGTGTGTGAAAGATGGAAATTTGATTAAGTGTGGTGATCTGAGTACAAGCTTTATTCCTTTGAATCTGATGCAATGAGTAGAACGGTCTACATTTTTAGCGTGCTTGAAGTCACTGGAGGCAGTGAGTTGAAGGTTGTGGATGGCATAGAGGTTCAATGGTGGATTTCTCATCTTTCTCTAAGATAGTGAATCTCTTTGTAATAGTTTCTTCTATTCTTCTTTCTTCTTGGTAGTGAGCCACCTGATAGTGAGCCCTTCTTTTTTTTTTGGGCAGTGATCCCTTGTTAGTGAGCTTAATTCTATTCAGTGTTGCAATTCATATATATATGAGCTAATCCTCACAGTGATTTTTCCCTTGGGATTTCCACCTAAATTTGTTGTTCTTATGTGTTTGCTTGCATTTGCATTACTGTTTCATATGTTTACATTTTTCTAATGCATGATAATGGTTTAAAGGTTGATAAAGGTTTGAATTTTAATGCAAGATTTAATTTTTTAACGTACAACTAATTCACCCCCCTTTCAGTTGTCCTATGCAACTAACAGGCTCATGTGGAATCAATGACTAGCATTCTAGCCATATTTGGATCTCAAATTCTTCATGATCTTGTGACTAGAACTATAATGGGTTCATAATGCAACAATCTTTTTGAAATCATTATTTGATTTCATCAAAAAAATTGTAGGAGATTTTATTAGCTCTTTTACAGATTCTTTTCTTTTATCTTTTCCACTATTTTCAAACTTATGATTGACAATTTTTAAAGTAGGAATTCCAATCTGACCATCTTCATGTCTCAATGAGATTTTATGTTTCCAGAAATGAAGTGGTTCATACTTTGTAAGGATAAGATAACCTAATAGCACATCATCCTTTGAATCATTGTATTCAAGGAAATCTATAACAAACATTTTACCCACTATTTCAACATGTAAATCCTGAGCATACCTTCCCATTTGAATACGTTCTCTATTTATGGCATAGCTGTGTGGAATATTAGGTTTGGGATTTCAAAATTTTGGAGGAATCACATTTGTCTTTACTAGTGATCATAAAGATCCAATATCTAAAAACATATTTTTAGGAATCTTCTTGAATCTTGGAAAATAAAAATTAATCCTGATATAGTTATCATTATTAGTGAGTAATAAAGAAAACACTTTATCTCTACATTTGTGTATGCTTCTACTAGTGCTACTACTTTTACTATTTTCTTTTGTTGCAAACCTTTCTGATTGTGAATTTTGGTGATCAACTTTAAACACAATTTCTTTAATTTATCCCACTATAGAAGAAATATTTTTGATCTCCTTAGACTATGTTTTAACCAATTGTGTTAAATTTGCAACATCATTAGAAAGTAGATCTAATTTTTGAATATAGCAATAGAATCAAAATTATATAAATCATACTTATCTATTTTTTTTTTTTTTAGAAGAAGAATGCTTAGAAGAAGTTTATTTTTTCTTATGTCATGGTGGAATTCTATATCCATGATCTAGATTATTTGTCAGCTTTTTATCCCACTACTTTAGTTGCTTTTGGAGCTCTTCTTTGTTTGTTTGAAGCTTTTTCATTTTTCTCAAATGCTAGTTAACATCTCTTCTTTCTTCTCTAGTGCCTACCATTTTATAAGGATCTTTGGATTTTTCAATATCCAATTTCATCTACACATCTTTTAGAGAATTATTTAGTAATGTAATGAGAAAATCCTCATCTTCTTATGATAAAGACATTTCAGATTATGAACTAGAAGCGATCCTTTCATATTTGTCTTTTTGATACTTGTATCTAACCATATTATGTCTATTAGGAACTATTTCTATCAACTCATTTAGATCATCCATTTTTTCATAAATATCATGAATATTCAATACTTCCCAATCCTGATTATCTTGTTCAAACATTTCATAAATTTTAGTACAAGGATTAAGATTTTTGAGACAATCTTGTGGCATAATGAGGTCCTTTACAAATAAAATATTTTACTTCTCTAGGGACCTTTTTGTTTCTTGTTTTGAGTAAGAATGGTGGAGGAATTTTTGAAAGCCTCCTCCTTTGGAAAGGAAAAATCCTATACTTTCTTTTGTGACCATACCTGCCATGCTTGCTCCTTTTAAATGTGTACTCATAGGTTCAAATTTAGAATCTCTGTTGAAACATGTGGAACATTTCTTAAATTTACATTTAATTCCACAACCTCTTTTCTTGAACTATTTCAACTTAGTAAAATCTTTTAATTGTTTAATCAGAGACAAATCATAAAATTCTTTTAGATCGCATATGTAGTTATACTCATTTGCATTATTTTCTAATGATCCTAACAAACATTATTTTTCCAATTTATAACCAATCAAAGACTTAATTTCTACAAAAGTACATTGGGGTATTGTTTTACCTCTCTTTTTGATAATATAGTCCTCAACCCATTGTCCAAGACCACAAGACTAAGAATTTAAATAATATTCTTTTGTGGTAGCATCTTTGGTTTTATCAACAATTATCATATAATTCTCAAATGCAAGATTATACTCATGAAACTTACCCAAATTTTTAAGCTTCATTTCTTGCAACATCTCTTTTACTCTTGTGGCCTGGTTCTTTCTATCACCATAAAATAAATCAATAATAAAAAAATTAAACTATTCAAAACCAACTGTAAAAATATCATTTTTACCCATGTCAATCTATTTTTACCATTGCTTCATCTGCACTTGTCTGTATTTTTGGGACATCATTTGGTAGATTGTTCCACTAGTGTCTAAGTTTTCCTAACAAAAGTCTTACTGCATACAACACTTTAGTTGTTTTTGTCCATTGACTAGTTTTGACAAAGAAATTCTTTAAAGTATTCGCCCAAGTGCAAGTTGTATCATATGGGTCAACTATTTTATCAATGTTGATAATGTAGCCTACTCTTGCATACGGTCTTAATTGTTCAGCCTTTTCATTTTCTATGATTACATCTTTCATCTCAAAATCAAATTTAACCTTGTTGATAGATTCCCAAGGTTCTGCTTCTTGCAACTATTAATAGTCATTTAATTCATCAAAATTGTCAGTAGAATTATTTATAGTCATGAAAAAATTTAAAATTATCTAAAATATTAGTATCAACTGTTAACTCAAATGGATATTTTTCCCATTTTTCATATTCATATTATGTATTATAAAACTAAGTTCACCCATATACATTGGTTCTGTATTCTCAATAACACAATTTAGTTCTTGAAGCCAATCTCTTTTATACTACTGAATAACCAAACTATGTTATTTTACTTTAGGCATTGTGACAGTAGGAGCTTTAGTGGATGTTGAAGATGAAGTAGTGTTTTCCTCTTTTTCATTAGAGAATAAGCTTTTTCTTCTTTGAACTATAAGTTTTTCTAGCTTAATGGGTACAGTTGCTATCTTTTCATTCTGCTTCTTCTGTCTATCCTCTTCTAAAGAGCTATCTCAACTAGTTTGAGATTTTCTAATTTTTTTTTAACTAGCCCGATCTTATCTAGCTTCTTAGATATATAATCTATCAAGGATTTTGTATCATCATCTTTTTTTTCCTATTATTTTCATGAATATGCTGACTGCTAGAGATCTATGTAAGATAACTTTCTTTTCTAGTTTGAGTTGTTTCTAGTGTTTGTGCATATTTCTAAATGTTTATCAATTGATAACTTAAAATAGAAGTTTCATTCAAAATAGAAGAAGACTAATTTTCTATCTTGGAAACTAAATAATCTATTCTTAATCATGGTTGATTAATAGTTGTTAATTCCTCATGACTTATATTACTAGTATTTACAAAAAATAATAATATCTACAATCATATCATCCACTGGGCCATGTAATGCCCCGTCTTAATAACCTAAGAATGTTGCAAATGTGTATAAAGGTGTAATAATTTTTTTTTTAAAGGTTTAATTATTAAGTTAATTAGTTGCATACATTCATTAGGCTAAGCGACGAAACACTACTTTGAGTTTTCCATAAGTGACTTAAGTATTTCGCATTGCACATATAAATTAATAACATAAACATAAACGTTGCATTTGATATAATACTCCATTCAAGATAACATAAAGCACAAATTTCTTTCATACATTGATTTTGATAATATATACAATACTCATCCATCTGATGAGGTAGTTCAATAATGGTTACAATTACAAGTGTTCACCTCACAACATTTGAGGGATGTTTTACAATACAAATTTATAAAATTACAATGAAGTATTCATAAGTTCTATATGCGAGCTCTCCATCCATGAAGCTCTCGATGCTATGATAATACTGGGGACCCAACGGAGTAAGGTGCACATTCCACCCAACCATGTGGTACCCGTAGGTCCACCCCCCGTGCTAGGAGATAGTAATAAGGTTACCTAGACCTAATCTACTAACCCTAGACACTAGTACATAACAATCTAATGGTTACATTGCTTCCAAATTTTGACAATTGATTATATCACAAACATAAGGTTAACTATTATTCTAGGTGGAGTGTCATCACAACATTGCAAAGGTTACCCTGGTGTTTCTTCCTAGGTTCCGGCCCCCAATCCTTGGGTTACCCTGGTAACCTCTTACGAAACCCGGCCCCTATTGCTTACTATTGTGGAATCGAATGTCTTTAAAGAAACAAGACATCGATTTTCCATTCCAGGCCTTCTCATCTTATACTCATGACTGAAGTAGCTCAAGAGTCATAAGAGAGGCATAAACATCTTGTTAAGTGTTTTATTCTAACTACTGTGTCATTTAATTATCACTGACTTACCAACTATTTGTTAGTTACCCTGACACCACTTTGTGTGTCGGCCCTTACAAATAGCCACTCCCCTAAACATAACAAGGGTTTCTAAGTTTTCATGACTAGGGTTTACTAAGTACACATAATACAACTCACGATAAGAAATAACTCATAACGGTATCAAACGCCATGTTTAACTCTTGAACAACCCAAGTCAACTAAAAGAAATATATTTGAAACAATAATACACCCTTTCTACACAATTCTTTCTGGAAGACTTATATGACTATAACTTTCCCAATTTTCCCCAAAAGATAACACGTACGAAAGCAAATTAAGAAAAGAAAATGTTTATGGTTCAGATCTACTAAATCCATATGCAACAGTTGAAAATACAACATATTTATAAATCATCTTAATAAAAGATCTATTTTGAAGACAATACATGTAATTGTTTTATTTAATCTATTCTCTCAAACTCACATAAAAAAAGAAAATAATTTCTATATTTCCTCAATCATAAAATTTCTCATGCAATTTTAAATAAAATAATCATTTTTCTAACTTCACAATTTTTTTTTTTGAAGACTAAAATCTACTCTTTCAATCTTAACATATAAAACTAATTCAATTCTAATATTCCACATGTATTTAAATAT
Organism: Sequoia sempervirens; assembly: GCA_007258455.2. NCBI lineage: Eukaryota > Viridiplantae > Streptophyta > Pinopsida > Cupressales > Cupressaceae > Sequoia > Sequoia sempervirens. The sequence goes on along the minus strand of VDFB02058242.1, from coordinate 575,613,813 downwards.
ACAATTTATTACATAAAAATTAAAATCAAATTAAAATATATTCATAAATATAATACATTATAAATATATATATATATATATATATATATATATATAATATATATATATATATATATATTTATTATAATAAATCATATTTAAGAATTATTATTTAACTCGAATTTTATTCCATTCGAAATTTCCTTTAAACCAAAAATTAAATCTTAAAAAAAAACTTTAATTATATTCTAAGGCCCGCGGCCTCCTCCATTTGGGAGGACGCAGCCCTAACCAGGGCTGCGCCCAACAGCCTTGGTGGCTGCGCCCATTGGCATAGACAATGGGGAGGGTTTCGGCCCTCCCCATTACTGCTGTAAATTTTTTTTTTTTAAAAACAAAATTCGATTCCGTCTATATAACTCGTTTCCGAAAATATTATTCACTGTGCGAATTTTGACGGAAAATGCATACGGATTTCACAGTTTTGGGAAAAGATTTAATGAATATTCATTATAAAAATTAAATAAAATATGTCTATATATATAGATATATATATATATATATATATACATGTATATATATATATACATGTATATATATATATATACAGATTTTATACCAGTAATAAAATTCTGTAAATAAATTACTGTGTGTAGGTAAATAATTTTCACAGGGTTTTCTACAATAATTTGAGAAATTTCTGTGTTTAAACAATTCTTTCCACAAAGTTTCCCATAATCAAACTGAGAAATCATTCTATTTAACAGTTTATTTCATAAAGAAATTTTCAATCAATACACAACAATTTCTCAACAAAAATATCAATTTTTCTTTTAACAGGAATCTTATCCAAAATTTATCAAGAACCCTTTGAGAATTTCTATTGTATAATTTTAAATTTCCTGAGAAGAATACAGGTAACAAGAATACTAAAATTTTCTCAAGCACTCTTTTTTTTTTTAAAAAGAAACAAATTCAAAAATAAATACAAGAAAAATACCTGCAGAATAAAAGCTTCCTGTAGGAGAAATCCTTTTGCCTGTAGCGCACAATATTCCCAAAAGCTTCTCCAACCAACACAAGAGATCCTCCCTCCAAGGGATCTTCCACAAATATACAACCCCAGAGGAAATAACAAATCCTCTTAGAAAATAATTTTTTTACACAACAAGAATTTTTTTTTGCAAAGCTTTGATAATTTCCCGTGAGGAAATTTAACAACCTTTGTGTTTTTCCCGAGATCCAAAATATCCTCCGTAACCAATTTTTCCTCAACAAGAATCATTTAACACACTGGCACACATGTCGAGAAGTGGTTATGAAAATATCTTCTCCACTTCACGGCAATTTTGCCCTTCAATATTTGCATGCAATTTATTTATTTAATTTAAATTTTACAACCACTATTCAAATCTCATGCATTTTAAATTTAAATTTACAATTTTCCACAATTTATTTAATTTTCAAATATAACTATTTACTCACTTAATATTTTAATTTAATTAATTAATTTATTTAATTAAATAAGTTTGATCTTTTAAAATCAAACCATTTAACCAAATAAGCTAATTAATTAATTAAATAATCAAGCAAGTAATTTCTTCTACATTTAAACATTAATTTAAATACCAATAATTTAAAACACAATAACTATCATTAAAAATTAACCAAATTTAACTTTCAACAATTTATTCAACATAAAATGACAATACAACCTATGACTCTGAACTAAAACAGACAAAGTACTAAGACTAGGGTTAAAGGCTAGACTAGGGTAAACCAAACTACTATCTCCCGATCAACGTATCCGTTGAGTCTTGACACGCTCAGACCTGAGTACCCAGGTGGAGTCGGTGTCATGTACCTGCAAATTCCTGAACCAAGCAAATAAAAGCATACAAATATATATATATATATATATATATATATATATATATATATATATATATATATATATATATATATATATATAAAGCATTAAACATACACACCGTGCAGAGAAAATAACGGATATCACAGGGCACTCACAAGCAAGTGATGCGATTCCGTTCTCCACACCAATACACGTCACATCAGACTGATGAAATAAATAGCTGTTAGTCCACCATAAACATGTTCATAGCAATAATCATCTGAAAGTAAACATCTACATTATCTCAAAGCATAACAGGAATCAAATATCGCAATATAATGTATCATCATGTCACAAAATAAATCCACTGTCGCTCAAAACCAGCGATCAAAATATCCAAACAAGGTATCATAGTCTACAGTGTAAAAACATAACAACAGAAAGCATAGGCATAAACGGAGGGGTACTACAGGCCATCCAATACCTAATATTAATCTATTTTTTAGCATCATCATAGTTGTAAATTGTATACTAGTACAAATATCCTAGTAAAGAAACTCCATAAGGTAAGATATCATTCGCATGCCATGATTCTTAGATAGAAAACAACATATAGACACCGGTTTAGAATTATGTAATAACTAATCGAAAATAATATTATGGAATATACAATTAGGAAGGTAGAATGTAAGTTAGGGATACTATCGAAGGGCCATTACCCATATTGTAAATATAAGTAGGTAAGAAGGTCTATTCTTCAGAGGTAAGGAATGTAAGTAGAGTAATATACTAGTTGACTATAACATGGATATAAAGGAATGTAACAAATGATTCTTGGATAATCAATATAAGGAATTAAATTTTTTGATTTATCTTGTGTGTGTATACTATTTTATTCTGATTTACAACTAGTCTTGGATCTGAAATAGCTTGTTGTATCACCTCAATAGAACCTACTCTAGGGTCGTAGACTACAAACAACAAAGATATTTTGGGAACAAAACTTATGTCTGTGTCCCTCAAATTTCGTGCTAATATTGGTTCTATTTTCAGGACCCTAGTTAGGCTTTGTTGAAGCTAATTGAAAATTTCTCAAAATCTTAAACCTTCTACCGAACCAACTAGTAGATAAAAAAATCAACACAATCAATCAAAATTTTATCTTCTTGACGTCTACCCTGTGAGAGGGGGTTAGGCACCAAGGGGATGGGAAATAGAAAGAGGGAAAAGGTCCAAAGAGATCTATGAAAATATGTGACTATTAACAAAAACTATTGGATAAGTACCATGAGATGCAATATAGGAGTAATGCAATCCCAAATCTTAAACACCCATGGTTAGATAAAATACATTATAAATACCTCATATGTTATATATATAAGATCAAGATCTAGGACATGTTAGTATTGTAAAATATATGTATATATAATATATATATACATACACATATACATATATATATATGTACATATATACACATATACATATATATGTACATATATACATATATACTTATATATGTGCTTAGATATGCATATGTATATGTATATATATGTATATTTATATATATACATGTATATTTATATACATATACATATATACACATATATACATACATATGTACACATACACACATATACATATATAAATACATACATAAATACATACACACATATACATATATACATACATATATATACATACATACATTTATAACATATATATATATATATATATATATATATAGAGAGAGAGAGAGAGAGAGAGAGAGAGAGAGAGAGAGAGAGAGAGAGAGAGAGAGAGAGAGATACATATATTTAGAGAGATAGATTAATTGTAGAAATTATTAGTAAAATAAAATTAATATTTTAAATTATAAACATATAAAAAATATATCATAAGTAAAATTACTTAATATATTATATAAATTTAAGAATATTTAATATATATTAAATAAATTATATAAAATTTTAGACACCTAAAAAATGTCTTGAATATATCACACACATTGATTTCGCTTACTAACATCAAATCTCTCATAATTCACCTATTTTTTCCATTTAATTTAATAATGTCTAATTATTTTTTAATTTCACCTTTTTCTCCTATTAATCGAATAATTAATTTTGTTTGATTAATTCATTAGCTTCATGCTAATTTCTTCTACTTTGATTAAATAATTAGCAATTATTTAATTAAAGATCCAAATTCTTCCAACTTGCACAATTAAATGATTTCTTAAATTGTCTAAATAACTAATTATTCCTCCAATCTTCCAACTTGCATAAAAATATTCTCATGAAATATTCCCTTTTCAAATTCAAATTCTTCCCTCCACATGAATAATATCTCCAACATATTTCCTAAAATTAAGGGATTTGTCAAATCCTCATGGATTATGGACCCTTGATTAAATATTTGATCCACACCTTCATGGATTATTGAACCTTGATCCATCCATTGATCCACACTCACATCCTTAATTCAATTTCATCCCTTGATTAGCATTTTGAGTCCTCGCCATTGATCAATATTTCAAAAATCTATAAATATCATCCCCTTTTACATGAAAAAGGATTCACAACCTTTATACAAACTTAATCTCTTGAATTGACTACTCACCTTTGAGAAATTTGAGAACCCCTCTTTTGTGAGTTATTCTCATTCATCAACCAAGCTTTTACAACAACATGGATTTTGAATTGTCTTAATTTTATTGTTAATTGATCACTTAAGTTTACCAGGTGTGAAATTTTGGCAACCTGGTGGGACCCACACAATAGTGTAATAAGTTTTTCTTGAGCTTTGTCAACCATTGCAGGTTATAGAGGTAGTCCATTGCCTTTTCAAGTTAAAGGGAAACACCTTTGCAAATCTCAATGCTTATGCAAATCAAAGGTTGATGCCATTGCAAATACCCCAACACTTATGTTCTAACCTTTTCTATTATGTTGTAGGTATTGTACAACACAATAGTCTGACACTTCTGTCTGATAGTCCAAAACTTCTATCCAACAATCCGATGCCTTTGTGAAAACAATGTGATGCTATTCCAAGGTATAACACTAAGCTAAAATTTTAGGGTTTAATGTGATTTTAGTTCTATTTTTGGACTAACCCTAACCATTTTCTATTTTTCTAATTGTCTTTTCCATAATTAACTGGTTTCAACATGTGATATTTGGAAATGAATGTACTAACATTTATTTTGTAATTTTTCAAATATTCTAGGATTCATATTTCAAATTTGGTGCATAAAATGAATTCATATTTACTTTAGTTCTTTAAAATTGAACAAAATCTTCACATATCAAATTTGGTACATAAATGAATTCATATTTACTTTAGTGCTCTAAAATTGGATAAAAAAACTTCACACTTTAATTTGGTGTTTAAAATTGAACAAGGAAATCTTCATTTTCCCTTGGTGCATTCAAATTGAACAAGCAATCTTCATTTTCCCTTGGTGCAATTAAAATTAACTTGTTTGCTATGTTTTCCATGATTGGTAGGATAGAGTGTAAGTATCCTCTCCCTGTGCACTTCGTGTGACCTTGGGTGATGAGAAATACCTCTAGTTTGCACTTGTTCTTGTTATTCAAAAAAGGAGTTGTCTATGTATCCATACCCCTTGCGCCTAGTGTGATATTGGGTGATGAGAAATAGCAACATGAATCCTTCCTTTATTGTTAGGAGGCCTGCCTAGGGATTTAATCACCCTAGGGTTCTACCTCAAGTACATTTCTTTTGGCAGGCTATATAAAGGGGCAAGAACGAAAGCTATAGCTCAATCCAATCATGCATTTTCAAGCGTTCCTCTATGGTCCTCAGTGATTCTAGACACAAAGAGATGATATTTCAATATCACATTTATACATGTGTTGGTGTTTATGGAGTTCCTCCACTATGAGCCTTGTTATTAGAAGCCTAAGAACCATTTGTAGACCGTCAACTTATATTGGTGCAACATGATAGCATCATCATGTGAAGCTACTTGCTATGTGTCGATACTTGTTGAGGAAAAATTAACCCCTTGTAAGGAAATTTTCCTTCAAAGGTAAGAGGTTTCAAGGTGGTACATGACCTTGAAATACTCTAGTTGTCCATTCAAGGGAAGGTATTTTATTATGCGGGTTTGATATAAGAAGATAATCACGATCTAGCACTACAAATAGGATTGTGTTCTATGACATGTTTTTATCGTGGAAACCCTTGTGATACCAATTAGTGTGATCTTGTGGAAGAAGAACACATGAAAGTCATCTAAACACAAATTTAGTCAGTTTTACATGTTGTTTATTATGTTTTATCACATCAAAAATTTCAAACACCTAGGTCAATTTTCACATCAAAGATCCTCTAATAGATTGAATCTTTTGTCTAGATAGTGCGATGCCTTTATGTAAAATAAAGCTTCTATTTTTATTAAAATACTGCTTGTTTTCGTATATCAATGCCTTTTCACTTCTCGGTGCATTTGTCAAGGAGAAAAAACATATGTAGATTAATGTCTTTGTTTTGACAGTATGATGCTTCTATTGAACATCAAAGCTTTTGTAGATACCATGATGCCTTTGTAGTAGAAAATTTGATGCCTTTGTCTAAAACTATACATAGAGAACTTTAAGAACATTTCAAAAACCTACATTTTGATCAAAAAAGCATTATATCACTTAAAGTTAATACAAAATAGAGTTTTGTTCACTTTTATCAATCACAATAGCAACAAAAAAATATTTGTTCATTATCATTTTGAGCTTTTCAAAATATTTTCTAGGTTATCATTAGGATCAACTCAACAAACAACAAACTATCAATTTCATTGTCAGAACATTTCATTCAAAACAACAACTTAACATTTTGACATAGATCATTTGGACTTATACCTTCATCCTAGCACCTAGTTTGACTTTATGCTTGAGAACAATCCCTTTTCAAGTATTTGGTTGAGTTAGTAAACATCATTATGAGAAAACCTACTTTAGATTCATGAGTCTACTTCCAAGGATTTTAAGTTCATAATCATTCCCAAACACACCTAGGGATTGCCATAATTGAAGGTTCCATATCCTCCATCCATCCAAACAATCATTCAACATTGGTCGTAAACCTATCAAAGTATCATTATTAGCAAAATTTGAAGCAACCAAAACATTCCAACAAAGTCATTCACATTCAACATCTCCTAAGTTTTCTACAACTTGTATGGTCACAACTAGGTCACAATACAAAAAGAACATGGAGTCCAATCCAAGTGGGTAAAGTTTTCCTACTACTAAAAATGTTGGAGGTCAATCATATGGAATGCCTATTATTACTCATGAAGTTCAATTACCACCCAAAATGCAATGTCAAATGTCCCAAATTGAAATGGTTTATATAGAGGACATTACTAATAAACCTAGAGAATTCACCCCCGATGAACTAGAAATGTCACAAGATCCAACTCTTGGTCAAATAATAGAAAGCATGTTAAATCTTGACCCAAATTTGTAGATGTTGAAACTTACACAAAATGTTACTAAAATTCCCTCAAACTTTGATGTGAACACACTCAAAGAATAATCCTTAGCAAAAATGTCCTTAGAAGAATGATCCTTTGCACAAATAGTGTCAAAAAATCACCCTCATGATAGTGAATCTTTGGAACAATGTATTACACAACAAATGTCAAATCCTTCTTCATTTAATGTGTCAAGTCAACCAATGGTTACTCTGCAAGGGATATATCAAACACATTTCTTAAATCAATATGTCAATCCCTTGTACAATGCTCAAAGTCTAGGGAATACCAACATAAGTCTAGGTTTTCAAAATACCAATAGAAATCTAGGTTTTCAAAACACCAACATTCCACCAACATATAATGCTGAAAATTTGAAAATGAAAAACTATGGGATGAATCCACCTTCACAAAAATTGAACTTGAATGGTTCCAACACTCAACAACATCAACAAAATCAATAATACTAATATCAACAACATCATCATCAACAAAAGCAATAACCCTAACATCAACAACATCAACCAAATCAATAACAACAACAAAATCAACAACCCCAACATCAACAACATCAACAATCCCAACATCAACAACATCAACAAAATCAACAATCTCAACAACATCAAAATTATTAAAATCATCTAAATCAACCAAATCAACAACATCAATATCAACTGACTCCCCAACAAAATCTCATGCAACAACAACATCAAAACATCATCTCTCCACAACATCAACAACAAAGTAACATTCCAAAAAATCAATTCACTTCACAAAATCCTCAACAAATAATTGCTTCACATCAACAACAAATGCCATGCCCACAACAAAGCATCACATATCAACAAATACAACAACTACAATAGTTACAAGCACAAAGACAATTACAAGCACAAAAACAAATCTTTGCACAACAACAAAAAAAATTGCAGCCAAACCCTCAACAAAATGTCATAACTCAAAACCAATATGATCCATACAATGCATTTACCCCACCACCTACAAATCCAAACAACACTCCATATAATCAATATAACACAAACATCTTGCCATATCAAGATCCATTATTCAACTCATCAACCATGCCTCAATATAATGCCTACAACCCATCACCAAGAATTTCTCATATGGAAATATAATAAAAAATACAAGCTTTAATGAAAACTTTTCAAGACATACAAGCTGGAAAGACTTAAAAAATATACACCATTCAAGATCTATGTCCCTACCTGTTTGATAGAAGCATCATGATGGTACGATTTCCTACAAACTTTGAAATTTCAAAGTTTGACAAGTATGAAGGACGTGGAAATCTTGAAGAACACATAAGAGAATTCTATGTGGCTTTCATGAAAGTATCATATAATGACACATACCTTATGAGACATTTTCCATGCAATTTGGGTGGACAAGCAATCAAATGGTTCTCTCATCTACCTCCAAGGATAAAAAAATTCCAAGAAATAATAGACCAATTTGTAGCACACTTTTCATACAATATAGATTTAAAGATCACCTTGGAAGAACTATACATTTTAAAGAAAAAAAAGGGAGAAGCCTTTTCTTATTTCTTACAAAGATGATGATACAAGGAAAGCAAATGCAAGTGGTCTATACCCAAGAAACAACAAGTCAAAATCCTCACCAGAAACCTAAACACGGATCTTGACTTTCAACTATGAATGTAATGCATATCAACTTTTGAAGAGATTATCTCTAAAGTGCTTGACATTGAGAGATACCTCATTGCTAAAGGATCCATACAAACCTACAAAGACAACCATCAACCATCTAGTTCTAGCGATAAATCCCATATATGGGCTAAAAATAAGAATGTTACTAATCAAGGTGTGGTAGATGCGAAGGTTGTCATAAATGCACCCTCCAAAACAAATACACAATAAGGAAATCAACATGTTCAAAATGTTAATATCCAGAAAAGAATCACCACCAAGGAAAAATAACTATCCCCCAAGACGAAAATGCACTCCCTTAGGGGAACCCATTGAAATGGTCTTGAATAAATTGATCCAAAAAAATCTCATAAAACTTCCAGACTTTAGACAGTATGGGGAACCACAAATCAAACCTACATGGTATAAAGACAATGACTATTATGATTATTATCGTACAAAAGGGCATAAGACATCCAATTGTATGAAACTAAAAAATTTCATCCAAGACCTCATAGATTATGGTGAGGTAAATGTTGATCAATGCACTAGAAACTCGAGAAACAATGACTTGATCATATACAAAAGTTTTATGCCCAACCATGGGAAAGGAAATGATGTCGAAAGGGAAAATTATAAAATCAGGTCAATCATACCTATGGTAATTTCATAGGTAACACAATTTTTTATGGCCATCATGTCTTTGTTATCACTATGCAAGGCCTAGTGTGGAGTCACCACACAAAGATGGAAGGTTACTATCCAAGAATCCCCTTTACAAACAAGAGGACCATCAAAAGATAATCCCACAAATTATAGTTCACTTGACCAACTCAAGAAAACTCCCACACAAATCTCCATCTAGGAACTCTTGAGGATTTCACCTGCACATAAATATTTCTTAGAAAAATCCCTTTTATCATCGTTAGTATGTACTAATACTGATATCAAGAAATTCCAAGCCATGGTAGGACACATTACATCCACCCATTGCTACTATTCACACAAGATAACCTCCTATCTCAAACATTGTATAATCAAGCACTTCATCTTGAGGTTTATGTTCATAAAAACAAAGTCAAAAGAGTATTGATAGATGGAGGTGTGGGATTAAACTTTTATACCCTCCAGTTGATAAAAAACTTGGGCTATTATGAGGATGTGACTGAAAGAACAAAAGGCATCACAATCCGGGCATATGATGACAATGAATGAGATTTCGAAGGAACAATAAAATTACCCATACAAGTAGGTTCAAAAATTGTAAAAACATGTTCGGTCTTGGATCTCAACTTACCCTATACCATTCTTCTTGGTTGCCCATGGATCCATTCCATGCAAGCCATATAATCAACTTACCATCAATGCATAAAATTTACCTACAATGACAAGGAAATTACAATTCATGGAGATCTAGAACCTTTCTACAGTACTGCAAGAGTATGGAGGAGAAGTATTATAAAGTGTTTCAAGTTCCCAAAAATGATGAAGTTCCATTATCTTCCTCTTATGTTGATCCATCAACATTAGCATCTACATCAGATTCACAACATATAATTTCAAAAATCAAGTCACAAATCAAAGACAATGGTTGTGGAGAATATAACCTAAAAGTTTCTTTCTTTGTAGGACAACTACCACTAAATCCAAAAACATATAGTCAACCACAACATATTGAAAAGGTATCCAAAAATTTCAAACACACCACATTTGAAAAATAGCGAAATCTAAACATAGAGATCATTGATGAAGGAAATATATCTTAATGGATATATCAAGACGAAAGAGAAGAACCTCCACTTTCGATGGATACACATAGCAAAGGGTTCCAACTGATGAAAAACATGGGCTACATAGGTACATGTGGCCCTAGTTTAAAACATCAAGGAATGCGTGAACCAATAATCTTGGAAAAGTGAATAAAGAATATTGCTCTTGGTTATACCTCAAACAAAAATGTGGTCCCTCTCATTGAGGATATCTATATTGAGGAAGATGAAGCTTCTTCTTGGTTAAACACATTTGAATACAAGAACATTGATGAATCACCCATGTGTATCACAGACCTATTTGAACATGCCTCGATATACATGATCAAAATCACATCCTTTTCATCCACCACCTAAGACAAAGAACTCAAACTTGTATATCCCCAACTTATCGATTAGGACCAACAACAAGCACTAGTTCTGGATTCATTCAAAAATGATGAGGCTGTCTTAGAGTTAATAGGAGTTTGAGATCAAATACCTTTTGGATACCATAAATAAAGTTTTGATATAGAGCTAGATACAAAATCCTATTTTGGGGACATGATGGAATCCTTTAGTCACAAAATAAAAAATTTAAAAATCAAAACAAGATCTCCAAGTGAAAACCACAAAGTGACACTCTCATCACAAAATAGTAAAAACAAAGGATGTATCCAATGGTGAAAACCTCTTTGAGGTGGTTGTGGATGAAGGATTCCATTCCCCTAATATAAAGCAAGAGAAATCAGTAGTCCTTGTAGAATCATTAGAATCAGTCAAAGTGGGCACAACAGAGGCACCTCAAGTCACATTCTTGCATCTTCATTGGATGATGACGAGAAAAAAAATATCGCAACTTTCCTCAGAGAAAGAAAGATTTTATTTTCTTGGTCATATCCCGATATGCTTGAGCTCAACACATCATTGGTAGTGCATCACCTAAAAGTGCACCCTAATGTGAAACCAGTAAAGAAAAAGCTATGAAAAATGCATCCCCAGATTGCATTATTGGTCAAAGTAGAGATACATAAGTTTCTTGATGTAGGTTTCATAAGATCCATTGACTATCCAAAGTGGGTTTCAAACCTAGTATCAATCTCGAAACCCACTGGGGTCATATGAATATGTACAAATTTTAGGGATCTAACCAAGGCTTGTCCTAAGGATGATTTCCCACTACCCAACATAGACATCATTATTGATCTTACAGCTGGACACAAGATGATTTCTCTTATGGATGGTTTCTCAAGTTATAATAAAATAATGATAGCCAAAGAATACCAACACAAAACAACAATTACCTATCCATGGGGAACATACTATTGGAATGTCATGCCTTTTGGTCTAAATAATGCAAGGGAAACATATCAAATGGCAATGAACTTGACCTTTCATGACATGTTCCACAAGATCCTAGAGGACTATGCAGATGATATACTAGAAAAATTAGACAAGGAAAGGACATCTGGGAGCATTGGCTAAAATATTTGACAAGCTTGAAAAATATTAGGTGAGATTGAATCCAAAAATTATGTCTTTGGAGTCACTAGCGGTAAATTTTTGGGTACATTGTATACGAATAGGAATCGAGGTGGACCTTTCAAAAGTCAAAGCTATAATGGAAATGTCTCCACCTAAAACATTGAAATGACTTAGAAGCCTTCAAGGAAAGTTACAGTCCATCAGGAGGTTTATCACATAGTTGGTAGACAAGTGTCACCTATTTATGCACCTTCTTCACAAAGGTGTGGCCTTCAAATGGGACAATCATTGTGAAGAAGCATTCCAACAACTAAAATATTATCTAGCAACATCACCAGTCTTGATTCCACCAATCGTACTTGTAAACCTCTAATATTGTACATCTCAACAACTTCAACAGTGCTAGGAGCTCTCTTGGTACAACAAAATGAAATAGGAAAGGAAAGGGCTATTTATTATATCAGTAGGACCTTAGTTGGGTTTGATATTAACTATACTCCAATTGAAAGGGCATGTCAAGTAGTGTTCTTCGCCTCTCAAAAGCTAGGACACTATATGCTTAGTCATGAAATCAAGCTTATTTATAAGGCCGATCCACTAATGTATTTGTTATCAAAGGCTATTTTCACATGTCGCATGGAAAAATTGGTGATGATCCTAAACGAGTTTGATATTGAGTACATAGATAACAAGGCAATCAAAGGGTAGGTTATCATCGATTAGTTATTTGAAGCATCATTATATGCAAACAACCCCTTAGTATCCATGTTTCTAGATGAGGTAATTTTTACCATCACATCAACAAACCAATGTAAATTATACTTTGATGGGTCACACACATAGCATGGATTCAAATTAGGTATTCTATTCATCACCCCACAAGGTGATTGTATACCAAATTCCTATAGATTGGAACTTCCATGTACAAACAATATAGCCAAGTATGAAGCCCTCATCATAGGGTTGAGGATGACTATCCAATCGAAAATTCAATAACTATAGGTTTTTGAAGATTCCCAGCTGATAGTGAGTCAGGTTAACGATGATTATGTTGAAAAAATTAGATACTAAGAGGGGGGTGAATCAATATTCGAAAAAACTTAAACCCCTCAAGAACTTAAACTATTCAACATAGATCAAACTTCAAAATAAAACTTTTAAACATACCAACAATAATGAAATATATAGTAGTTTAACAAGTTCCACAACCCTCATCAATGAAAGATACATCAATTCTATTATTAACTAGATTAGTAGCAATGAGAAAAGAAATAAGAAACACACGTCCACAAGATGACACCATATTTATGTGGAAAACCCAATGAAGGAAAAACTAGGTTAGAGTTAACTCACAATATAGAAGCTCATTGCTTACAAAATGGCTCACTTCAGACTAAGGAATAAAAACTTAGAGCAAGATAAAAGAGACTTGCACAGTTGAAGCACACACAACTTTAGGGGCAAGATACAAGAACCTGATGAAATTCACTATCTCAGAGTAGGATACGAGAAGTTTATAAAAAAATTATAATATTTGTCAACACAACACTCTACTAACTGAGGAATTATAACACATATAATATTTCTTTCAATATATTTCACACTTCCTTTTGTGAGATATTCAATTACATTCAACACACTCACACTTCTACACTTTCTCACCACTTGCATCTAAAATTTTCTTGCATTTATATCCACCATAAGACCTCAAAACATCAATTAGGTCAGCTAGAAGAAAGATAAACAATGATTTCAAAAAGTTAGCCACAAAAACATAGTGCGGTCCTATCCAAGGGAAAGAGAGGACCAAAAACAATCTTATTGCATCTTCTAGTGTGATCCCAAACAATTCACACACTGGCGCACACCAACAAAAGTTGGCAATAGGGAAACATGTAGATGAAATGTGAAGCACATAACCAGTCGGCCCAAAAATATAACTTTAATTTAATTTACTTAATGCAGTTCTAACCAAGATAGGTCAAGACCAAAATACATCTTAACAAAACTTCCATATGTTGGTGCAAACCCTCAAACACAAGATGACAAGCCCTATTGGCCATATATCCACAAATTACCCAAAAGACCAACACAAACATAATGTAGCACCAAAAGAGATCAACCACTAGCATGTGGATCACATGGGGATGTTCCTTGAACATACAAAAAAACTTCCAAACACTTCTTTCATACCGTCATGCAACCAACAACCACAACAGACTAAACAAGAACAAAATACTTCTTCCAAGAAACACAAAATGCACAACCCTAAGATATAACATTAACAGATAAGCTTGTGGACCACTTCAACACATGAAATTAGAATTGAGACACTGTACAAACAATGAGAGAACATTCACCAAGCTGCAAGAGTTGAGTCCTCAATGTAGAGGCATTTTTTGGACCAGTCTAGACAACCAAAAACATTTCCAAGCTTTTGTAATTAACATAAACCTCCTCAAAAACACTGGTGACCTAAAAAGATAGGAGTGCAACATCCACATAACAAAAAATTTGAATCACAAACTACAAGATCATATCTACAATAGTGGAGGAATGTAGAGCGTTCTCTAAAATAGTCTTCTCAACAACTTTCAAGAACAAAATATTTCAACATTAACTTGTGGAGGCCAAAAATCTCTTTCAACAACATATGCTTCATCAAGAATATCGGGAGAGAGTATACAACATGCTATAGGTAATCAAAAAAATCTTTCCATCATCAAAAAAGTTTCTAATTCTCATCTTAATATATCATTATGAAATCAACTTTGCTAACATCAATCGTACTCAATACTTCTTTCATTATCATCAGACAAGGAATGAAATCCATCCATGAAATTCAACAACACCATCATAAGAAAATGTTAGCCCAAAACTAAATGTTTTCAATAGTGACAACCATTTCCAATCAACAACCACTACCACAATCTTTCCAAGTATTGACATTGGAGACATTAAAAGCCAACAATATCCCCTACTTCTCAAGTGCAAGTGGTGACATCAATGAAAACCACTACCAACAATATCCCCCTTTGGCATTTATGGCAACACACACCTACTTACTCTTCCCATTTGACATCAAGGAAAAAGGGCCACATACACCCGCACAAAACAACACATTCTTTGAATTCAAAGATATTTAATTGAAATAACAACACATTCTCCCCTTTGACCAACAACACTTCTTCTTAAAGAAAACATACCAACTCCCCCTAAGGAGCACATTCTTTCTCCTCTTCAATTTTCTCCCCCTTTGATGTTTATACACTCCTTGAAACAACTAACAGGATCCCCCTGTTAGTAACAACCATTACTATCTCCCCTTGAGAGGCAACCACCATTAGTCCAAGTATAAAGATATATCTTGAATTACTCCCCCTAGATAGATACACCAATTATGCATCTAGTTAGAACAAGGAGGGGAAATAACCCCTAACTTCTGTCAGAGACACTCAAAATTATCCTTTGAAAGTGCCTTAGTGAAAATGTCTACAATTTGATCCTTGGTAGGCACATACTCCAATTTGACTTCATGCTTTGCAACCTTCTCTCTCAAAAAGTGATACCAGATAGAAATGCATTTAGTCATTGAATGCATTACCATATTATTGGAAATATTAATTGCACTGGTATTATCAGACAATATAGGAATGGGTTCATCATACCACCTTCACATCTTCCAGGGTCTACTTCATCCAAAGCACATGGGTGCATCAAGATGTTGGAACAATATATTCAACTTCTACTATAGATAAGGACACTGAGTCCTACTTCTTACTTAACTAAGAGACCAATATGTCTCCCAAGAAAATGCACTACCACTTGTACTTCTTCAATCATCCATACATCTTGCCTAATCAACATTGGTGTAAGCATTCAAAGAAAATTATTATCCTTCTTATACCATATACCATAATCTAGAGTTCCTTTCAAATATTTAAATATTCTTTTCACTTCTTTCTCATGAGATTGCTTAGGATTAGCTTGAAATATGGAAACAAAACATACTGCATGCATGATATCAGGTCTTAAAGCAATTAAGTACAATAATGCTCCAATCATAGACCTATATAGAGTTTGATCAACCTCCAAAGACTCATTAGATTTTCTCAAGTGACAACCAACTACCATAGGAGTACCAATTAGTTTAGAATTCTCCATGCCAAACTTATTCAACATCTCCTTTACACACTTAGCGTGCGAAATAAAGATTTCACCATTTTGTTGCACAATTTGAAGCCTAAGGAAGAAATACAACTCACCAATCATTGACAAATCTCAAATTATTTCTACATCTCTTCTGCAAAATTATTACACATATCATCATCTCCACCAATGCTGATGCCATTAACATATACAACCACAATCAACAACTTATCTTCCTGAAACTTAATGTAAAGATTGTTATTTGCAGTACCTTTCTTGATTCCTTGTTGAAGTAAGTACTTATCCAACCAAGCATACTAAGCTTTAGGATCTTTCTTGAGTCCATACAAAGCCTTCTCGAGTCTGCACACCATATTTGGATCTTCTGATAACTAGAAACCATCTAGTTGCTTAATATATACCTCTTCCTCTAGATCACCATTCAAGAATGTTGACTTGACATCCATTTGATAGAGTTTGAAATTCTTATGAGCAACAAAAGAAAGAAACATCCTTATTTCCTCCATTTTGGATACCAAAGCAAAAGTATCCTCAAAATCAATACCCTCAACTTGTGAATAACCCTTAAAAACAAATCTAGCCTTATTTCTCACAACTTCATCATCTTTATTCAACTTGTTCTAGAACACCCATTTAGTTCCAATCAAATTATTGTCAACTGGTCTGGGAACTAACTCCCATGTCTGATTCTTTTCTATCTGATCCAATTCTTCTTCCATTTCCTTTATCCAACCATCATCTTTTCTAGCATCAAAAAAGTTCTTGGGCTCTACCTTTGACAATAAACACAAATTTACTTGACCAATTTCTCTTGTAAGCCTTCTCCTAGTCAACATACCTTTATTCTTATCTCCAATGATCTAATCTGATGAATTGTTCCTCTATACATACTTTTCTATCTAGTCTTGGGAGCCTTCACTAGTTTCAATTCCTTCTCTTCTTTCTCCTCTTTTTCTTCTTCTTCTTCAATCCAAGGAGGTATATTAGATCCACAAACCTCTTGTTCTTATGAGATATGATACAAGTATTCATCTACCTTAACATTTTACTTTCAATAATCTTTCCCAATCTCTTGTTGTAGCATCTATAAGCCTTTCTCCTAGTTGAGTAACCAAGAAAGATTCCTTCATCACACCTTGAGTCAAACTTTACAAGGTCTCCTTCATCTCTTCTAATATAACATTTACTACCAAAAATTATGAAGTATTTAATAGTGGAAGGCCTTCCATACCACAACTCATAAGGGGTCTTAGTGATATTGACCCTCAACTACACTCTTTTAAACAAATAGATAGTAGTGTGAATTACTTCCTTCCAATACATATTAGGAAGATCAACATCTTTCAACATAGTCCTAGCCATTTCTTGGAAAATCCTATTCTTCCTTTCCACCACCCCATTCTATTGAGGGGTTATAAGAGCATATAGATGCCTCCTAATGCCATGATCTTCACAAAATTTTCAAATTCATTTGAAATAATTCACCTCCTCTATCTGACCTTAAACATTCAATCTTAATATCCATTTAATTCTCAACTTTTGATTTGAATATTTTAAACTTATTAAAAGCTTCTGATTTATCTCTTAAAAATGTAACCCAATTCATTCTAGTGTAATCATCAATAAGTAACATAAAATACCTTTCACCTTGTTGACTCCTTGTTCTTGTAGGTCCACAAAGGTCAGTGTGGATTAGCTCCAATGGAATTGTAATAGAGCACTCCTTTCTCTTGAACTTGTCTTTGTTTGCTTTCCCATTTGACATTCCTTGCATAAAGTGATTGTAGGCTTGGTTATATTAGGAATATCTTTTACAACATGAGAGGAACTAATTTGTTCCATGTTTTCAAAGTTGATGTGTCCCATCCTTTTGTCACACATCTAAAACTCTCTAGACTGAGCCAATAAGAAGATTCTTCCATTAGCCTCCTTTAGATGATAGACATTACCATTTTTCCTTGTTCCTTCAACAACAAGTCTTCTGAACCTTGCTTTTCTAATCTCACAACGATTAGCATGAAATGTATGATTTTATCCCTTGTTGCACATTTGATTGACACTAAGAATATTATGCTTTAGACCCTTGACATAGAGAACATCCTCAGTCCTACTTTTTCCATCAATTGTTATTACCACCTTTTCCATAAATTTGTGATGACTCATCAGACCGAACTTAACAACTCCACCACTAACCTTCTTAAAAATGATGAACCTTCTCTTTCCACCAGTCATGTGGTTAGAACAACCACTACCAATCACCTAAGTATTTTCTTCTTTCTTTTCATGAAAGTTAGTCCATACAACCATCAATATTTCTTTATTTTTATCAGCTTGTAAAGTACTAGACCTCTTACTTTCTCCAATATTTCCATTTTTATCTCTCAAGGACATGAATAGGGTTTCATCATTAGAATCATTATCCTCATCTTTTAAGGAACAACTACTTTCCTTGGAATATAAACTCTTTTTAACCTTATCTCTTTTATTACCATCGTCAAATTCTTCTAGGGATATTTAGATGCAAAATGACCAATCCTACCAAAATTGAAACACTTTAAAGGTAGCTCACTTTTGTATTTTCCTATGGATTTCTTCAATATTCTTACAAAGTTTGCTTCAACCCCATCAAAGTCATCATCCTGATCTATAGATTCATCTTTTATCGTTTTACTAGTTTTGAATGAAACTTGCTTCTTTGGAGCATCTTTGTCAAATCCACTCATTTCAAAGGTTGTGAGAGGACCAAACATTTCATCTACTAAATATATATACTAGTCCTTAGATTATTCAATAGTAGACACCTTATGACTATAGGATTTAGGGAGAGATCTCAAAAATTTCTTTACAATCTCATCTTCTTTTACTACACCTCCAAGAATTGTGATTCCAAAAACTACTCCATGCACCTAAAGCATATAACTTGCAATGTATTCATCCTTTGTCATCCTTAGGGTCTTAAATATTCTCTTAAAAATTTGCATCTTGGATTTCTTTACTTTGGTGTCCCCTTCATAGATACTGCTAAGCTTTTCCCAAACATCTTTTGCAAAACTACAATTCATCACCTTCAAGTGTTCTGAATTAGCTAACCCATACAAGATAGCATTCGTAGCCTTGGCATTGTTCTCATACAACCCGATTTCAGCTGGATCTATTGGAGGAGTAGTAGGAGAAACATAACCATCCTTGACTAATTTACAACACCATACCCAAGAGAGTTTAGATGGCCTTCCATCCTTAATTTCCAAAAAGTGTAATTAGTCCCATCAAACCTAGACCCTTTTATGATCCATCATGTACCATCCTAGATCTTTCCTCAAGTGGTTAAGCTTCTTCAGAGGAACTTGGATCTGATACCAATTGTTGAACACCAAATATTGAGTGGGTGGGTGAATCAGTATTAGAAAAAATTTAAACCCCTCTAGAACTTAAACTCTTTAGCACAAATCAAACTTCAAACCAAAACTTTTAAATAGATCCAAAGAAATGAAAGATATAGCAATTTAACAAGCTCCACAACCCTCAACAATGAATACACAAAAATCTATCCTTAACTAGGTCAATAGAAATGAGAAAAGAAATAAGAAGCAAACATCCATAAGATGAAACTAGATTTATGTGGAAAGCTCAATGACGGAAAAACCATGGTGAGAGTCAACTCACAATATAGAAGCTCACTGCTTACAAAAAGGCTCACTAATAAAAGACTTGTAGACTAAGGAAAACACCCTTAAAGAAAGATACAAGAGACTTGTAGAACTAAAGCATACACAACTTCAAGAGAAAGATATAAGGACCTGATGAGATTCACTATCTTAGAGTATGATACAATAAGTTTATAGATTTTTTTTAATATTTTTCAATACAACACTACTGACTGAGATGTTATAGCACATATGATTTCACACTCTTTCATACTTCCTTCTATGATATACTCAATTGCATTCAACACAATCACACTTCCACACTTTCTCACCACTTGCATCTAAAGTGTTCTTGCATTATATCCACTGTAAGACCTCAAAACATATATTAGGTTGACCAAAAGAAAGATAAACAATGATTTCAACAAGTTAGCCACAAAAACATAGTGTGGTCCTTGTTGTCAATAGATTTGCACCCTGCTGAATGCAAGATTCAACAATCTACTGAAACATGGAAACCTTCTTTAGATGTGGGTGATCTGAACGAAGAAGGAATCTCCAGAGTGAGTTGGTTCTTTGAATGATAAATCCTATTCTAAATACTTATGAGGAAATGGATAGAAAGATAAATTGAAAGTAAAACCTATGACTTAAAATGATCCACAAAATTTAACAATGACTTTGATAATTTCTCTCACAAAATAACCTGATATTTCTCCCACAAAGCAATCTTCAGAAAAACAACCAAGAATTCACAATCCCTCATGAACAATAGTGCAAAATTGATTTGCATGAAGGTTTAGAAGTAAACACAGCATGCAACCTGCAATAATGAACTTTTTGCATCGATGATTTGCAATAATTAGGACATAAAGAGGATCTGTAAACAAAATCACAACATCAATATCATACTAAAACTGCAAGTGAAACAAAAATTGGAGATAGGAATGTTGTTTTTTAATTAGATCAAGGAGTGAAACTGTCAAAGCTGAGTCCAAAATTTTACAAGCTCCAAAGTGTTAAGAGAAAGAACCTGAATCTGAACTGAGAAGGAGAGAAAAAGACTAAGTCTTTTCAGAATATATCTCTCAAGAAACCCTAATCCGAGCTCACAAAGAAGCTCAAGGAAAAAAGCTTCAAATTGTCTCAAAAATTGCATAAAAGTAGAAAAAATCATACTGCTTTTATGATCAAACTGTCAAGCCTCTAAAAATAGGTTGAATTTGCTTTAAAAGCCAGAAAAACACCTTATCTCTCCAAGATGAGACCCAAATTCGACCAAGAGGAAAAGTCAACAATGAATCTGCTAAAAATAGCAAGAAATTATAAAACAATTTATAAGAGATTGCTTTATGATTCTGCTTTACAGGATTGCAGATTTTATAATTTATCTATTTTTGCAATTAAAAGATTATAAAATCTTTTGCAAAAAGAATCACATCTTATCTCTCCATTACAATGCTTTGAGTTTTCTTAAAAAAAATCATAAAAATATCAAGACAACTTTACTCATTAGTATACCTAATTGATTTCTTCAAAATCAGTTCAAAAACAAAAAACCCTAAGTGTCGAATGTGTAAGGATATTGCAACTCTTATTGATTTCTCACTAAATCACTAAAAAGAGGGTATTCAAGTCTTCAATTTACTAAGGCACAAATGTGAATGTAACTCAAGCCCTAAAGACTTCAAACATAGCCGACCTAGGCATATGAATTCGGCCTTTTAAACATTGACTTCAGACTTTGAATAGAACACAATGCAAAGGTAACCCTAAATCGAAATAACCCACATGCTTATTGACAACATGAATATTCTAGACAATTATAATGTTGGGTTGAATTAGGGCATGAACAAAAGAATTCAAACCCTAATATGATTTCATTTTGCAACATCATTTTGAAAGCATGGAGCTCTACCTGAGAGAGCACGCCGCCATGATTGAGCTCAGACTGAGGTCGTGTGCTTGAGAATCTTCATCTTCTTCAGACAGTCGAATTCTTAGCTGAGTAAGCTTGATTTCTGAATGTTATTATAGTTTTTCACTTCATTGAAAGAACAAAAGAGCCATAAAGGTCACGACCTGCTCATGGTTGTCTCTGAATTTTCTTTTACATTCCTGTGCTTTGTTCTTCCTGGCCGATATGAGCTATCGCTCAAACTTTGACTGGAAACTCTATGAGAAAGCTTGCTCATGGATTTTGTCTTCTTCCCTGCACACAAGGTGAGTCTCTTGGTCTATCGCTTTTGTGGCTTCACTTCCTGATTTTCTTGGTCTATAGCCGCGGCTAAGACAATTTCTAAGGCCCTTGCTTATACTCTCTATGCTTATATTTGCTATTTTTGTGCTCTTTGTTTTCACTGGCCGCCATGAGATATCGCTCTAAAACTGAAGTCGAGAGCTCCAATGGTTGACCGCGCCATACTCATAGATAAAATGAATTTCTTTATAAGTTTCAGGGCTCGACCCAAAGGAAAAAGTGTACACTTAGCATTCTGAAATAAAACACCATATGGGTGCTCATTACTTTGAAGAAAACGTTGTATTTTGTCCTTCCTGTAGCAACACGATGTGGGTATATGGAAAAACTATACTCTAGCTCAAACCCTCTCATGGGTATTGAATGAAAACTGATATTCTCCATTTCTGAAGCTCGACCCACCAAAGGAAATTCACATTTTGTATTCTGTTATTTCTTTGCAAAATCCAGACATGGGTACTCCCCACAAGTTGCAATTTCTGTGTTTAAAACCGAACCCCAAATGTGGGTATATGAGAAATAAAATTTGAATATTCATTTGGTATGATATTCACAAGCTTGACCCATCTTTTGTTTTCTGCACTTTCAGTTGCAAAAAACCACATGAGTTCATTTGTAATATGCAGGATTCAGTACCATAAATGTGAACCCCAATGTGGGTATTTGCGAAATAAAATCTGCATGTTCATCTGTATTTAGTTTATGGGCTCGACCCATCATGGCTGGTACTTTACTTGAAATTCCTATGGCTTGCTCATTGAACTCTTCAAGGGTAAACTGGGAATTGTATTAAATCTAGACTGTATTTCAAAACTCCAATGTGGGCTTTCTTAAAATGAAGAAAACTGTTCATTTAATTTCTTGAAAACTGGGGCTTCTTAGCATCTCAAATTCTTTACTTAAAAACACTACTTCTATATTTGTGTCTTTGTGAAGAGAAGTATCTCAGAACATACTACTGAATGCATTATTATTTCCATATTGTTTTCTTCACACACAAACTTTTGGATTGAATCTGTAGACTAGCCGGCATCTCAACTCTATTTTGACTTCATGCAAAGATTTAAATTAAAGTATTGTAGTTCTGACAACTGTATTTCCTCCTTCAGCTAAATTGGAACTTTCAGAAACACTTTTGCCACTTCCTTATGCTCTGTCACCCATTTGATTATTCTGAAATGACCTTTACTTGCTGTATCTCTACACACTATATTTGATGAAGATCCACATATTTGATCTTCAGAAAGCCCTTGCTTCTGTCTTTGCACTTCACATTTGCTAATGAGAATAGTGGCATCTATATTTTCTAGGCCACTTTGATTCTTCCTCCTTATTAACTTTCCTTGAAGAACCATAGGATGATTGATTTTCTTGATTCAATTCTTGGAATTATGCAGAAATTTTAATTGAAACATTGCAGCTCTATGGACTACATCTTACTTGATTTTTTAGTGCCTGATTAACACTTCCGGGACACCTTTGTTATGGTTGTCATTTCCTTGTCATTCTGGAAAGATCATTATCACCATGCAATTCCCAATGCTGCATTTCTATTATCAGCTAGCTGCTTTTGTATTATCAGCCAAACTGGAGCTGACTATGTATTACCATTTGAATGCAACATCTGTCTTTCATACTCTTGGGCTTCAACCTGGCACTCTTCATGCATTTTTATGCTCCACTTAACAAGTTGTTCCGTAAATCTATTTGCTTCTGTGCTGAAAATTGAAACAAAACTCTTCATTAAGGCATTATGTATGCCTGTTCACTATCCTTAATCGTG
This sequence comes from Sequoia sempervirens, assembly GCA_007258455.2. Lineage (NCBI taxonomy): Eukaryota > Viridiplantae > Streptophyta > Pinopsida > Cupressales > Cupressaceae > Sequoia > Sequoia sempervirens. The sequence goes on along the minus strand of VDFB02058242.1, from coordinate 575,589,716 downwards.
AGAAGAACACTGATGAACTGAACTTTGATGACATATGATCATGATGAACAAATATACTGTAGCAAAAGAATGTGAAACATACAAGAATGTCTGATATAATTGTACTCAATTAGATGATTGAGCGGATTAAACTCACTGTTCACCTATAGCTTTCAGAAAGTGCTAACCTGATTGTTATGAATGCACAGTTGGTTTAGTAACTCGATAGATAACTATGCTTTACTCTTTCAGTTGTATATCACTCCTTTTGATGAATATGATGATGTAATCTTTAAATCAGCCGACTTGTAATGAATAGGGCAGCATGCCGAGCTCTACCCTTGTGGGAGCCCATTTTTCTCCACATACTTGGTCTTCAAATAATGATCAGCTTCATGATTTCCCCTATACCTGCACAAAGAAACAAACAATGTTAGCATAAAAAACAGGATATGATTATCATGTTGATGTTTCTTCTTCAGCTCATTTCCTCTGTACTTTTCCTGATTGTTTCAATGTATGATTGATAGTAGGCTACATTATTGTTGGTGACTCATATAGGTTTCCTCATAATCAGAGCCTCTGACATCCCCCTCTTTCTCTTACAAGTCAACGGAGTTCGAGAAGGCAAAGGTGCACTACTTCAACGACGACCATCGATAATCAAGCAATGATGATTATGTTGTTACTTATGTGATTTATTCTTTTGCATCTTCAATAGTGTAGCGTGCCATTAATTATTCACTGTGACAGTCACATCCATGGCTTGTGTGGATATTTGATTTCATCTTTATGTTTTTCATTTCGAAAAGAAAATGCATTTCAATGCAATGTTGTAATATCATTTGGATTCTTGCAATCAAATGAAGCTATGTAAATATGAATTATTCCATGAAATAAATGAAAGCATTTGAAATGCTTTGTTGCTTATATGCTCAATTCTGTACTTCATTTAATTATGGAACATTTGAATAACACCTCCGAAATTCTGATTCTTAAAGCATGACTGTCGCTTAAAGAATAATAAACAAAGTACAAAACAACACTTAAGCATAATCTATAATTTCACCTTAAGATATAACAATGTTCAACCAGCTCCACCAATTGAGCTGTAGCAAAAAATTGGTAACATTTTGGCGATTTCCGCTAAATGCTTGCCTGCTAAGCATAGATCAGTGGCCTTAAAACACTCCATTGGGTGTGGAGTCAAATCTGCCCCTTCTTGAAACTCAGAAACTTGAACAGTATCAGTCCAAACAACAGCAAAAGAAAACAAAATAGAACTGAAAGCAAACTAACAGGCCCTGATGGCCAACAGAACATGCACAACAGTGCTTAGGGAAAGCAAAACTACTGAAAGTAAATGTGCGGAACACACTTATTTGCAATACTACTCTATCCTATACTAACCAGTGGAAAAGGTACTCAGACAAAACCATTTATAGGCTTTGAAAAATAACTACCTCTCCTAATCAGCTGAGGATACTTTGCCTACTCACAAATTTGCACTAGAAGATGAAAAATGAGGATACTTCTCACCCGTTGGTGCACTACAACTTGTAAATAACAATCAAAGGCATAGATCATGTGAATATGAGCCAACATACCTCTAGTTTTCTCAGAATGAATGAGTTGGTTTTGCTGCTCCTTGACTGCCACCTCATCCTTAGGTGTGCTAGAAGTTCTTTGGCTCTTGCGTCATTCCTAGATAGATGTCTGATGGGGCAACTTCTCAAAAGGAAAAAGCCTAAACTCATACCACTGGTTCTTTGCAGGTTACCTACTCCTTCAATCTCATCTTTCTGATGAGGGTCATTTAAAAACATATCACCCAAACTTGCACAAAACTCATCAATTATATTAGCGTACAAGTCCTTGTGAGGCCCATCATTATCTTCTGTATTCATAATAGGCTTTGAAGTGTCCTCCTGACTACTTTCTTGAAAACTTGGAAAACTATCAAGACCCCTACCTTGGACAACAGTGTCAGGATTTTTCTTAGCTTGACTTTGTTTTATTTGAGCTATTGCACCAGGTTCATCAGGGTTCTGACATTCGATAGCCACGCTCTCCCCACCTCGAGTTTGGACAGCCATTTTCGTCCCCTCAAGTTGCTGCTCCATGCTTTCTCCCTCAAAAGATGAATGTTTGGTATCTAAGCTTGAAACAAAAGCTTCGAGGTCATCCCAAAACATGTTGTCTTCCCTCTCACTTTCAGTTCCTTGCAGAGGAAGACTATTGGCTACCTTGTTACTGCTCCTCTGAGGTATCAAAACATTCGAGATTTGAACCTCTTCTTGTTGTATTGAAGCTAGTATGGATGTAACCCCTTGATCTAGAATCTGTTGCTCTTCAAACACAACCTCCTTTATCTCTTGCAACAATTGCTCCTGATGTTCTGTATCTTCTTCTTCATTGTACCAACTAGATACCTCAAAATAACCATCTATATTCTTCTGCTCCAATGAACCGATCTTCTCCACACCTACCACATTCTCAAATTTAGTTGAGAAAATGGTGCAATCAACAACAACTTCCTGCTTAGTATTTTGCAACAATTATTCTTTTGAACACTTTTCATCATCTTCCATAAAAAAGGGCGGCCCATTAGTGAAAACATGAAAGGACTCAATAAGAGAAGACTCTTCTTGTTCAATCTTCTGTTGCTGCAAATGATATTCCTCCATAACTATATGCAATAAATTCAATCTTCCAGCTTCTTCCATGGCGAATGATGAGTCATTTCCCAAGACAATAGATCTATTTTCATAAGGACAAGTAGTGACAAGGAAATTAGATTTATCTAATTGGGAAAATTGGGAAATCTCTGGAGTTTTCTGGAGGAAAAAAGGTTACTCTCTATTGGACTGGTCTTGAATGCTCACAGGCTCCTCAAAAGAATAAGAAATTCAGAAACTTGAGATTTTGATTTTCTGAGGAGTCTGTTTGCATTCAAAATCAATTTCTTGGAGAGGAAAAGGTTCTTTAATTTGTTGGTTTTGAAGCATAACGAGTCCGAAATGTTCCAACTTGGGTTCTTGCAAGGGTAAAGGGTCTCTAAAACCAGGAATTTTGATCTTAGGAGGGCTAGGAGGCTCATTTTTCATAAAACTTGGAAATTTAAACCTACAAACCTCTTCTTGATTAAGATGTTCTGAAATGGCAGGAGTTGTTTGGGCTTCATGCCTTTGAAACCGAACAAGTAGAAGCTGTGTTTGTGCGGCTACCTCCCTCTCCAAATCCTCCTCAAACTGAATTCTTTGGGTCTCTAGCTCATGTTCATGTAAACAGGTTTGATAAGCCAGCTCCTCCTACTGCTGATTATACTCATGCTGCTTCTTGATCTCCTCCAGCTGACTCATGTAATCAAGCAGTGTGCTCTTTATACTTGCAATCCCCTCTTGCTGATCTATTCCATACATCTACTTTTCATAGCTCAGCCTTATATCTCTGAAGCTCAAATCTTGAATCTCTTGGGATTGATTTTGAACATATGAAGGCTGAGATGAAAAATGGGCAGGGGTGGGTGGGTGGAAATTATACTGGGCATGCTGATATGGAGATGGACAAGTAGGGCTCTCATGATATGGCAGATGGTATGACCTATGGACGTGAAATATTGACATCTTTATTCATTCAGTTAGGCTTTCAAACAAACCAACACTTGATCTGCATGTAAAAATTGAGCACAAAGTCTCCAGGTATATTGTAATGGCCTCTAGAAGACTAGAAAATCTGCTGCATACACCAAACAACAAATTGAAATATTAAAAAATTCTATGAAAATAGCTTTCAGTGTCCCACCGGGCGTGCCAAAAACTGTTGTCAATAGATTTGCACCCTGTTGAATGCAAGATTTAGCAATCTACTGAAACATGGAAACCTTCTTCAGATGTGGGTGATCTGAATGAAGAAGGAATCTCCAAAGTGAGTTGGTTCTCCGAATGATAAATACTATTCTAAATACTTCTGAGGAAAGGGATAGAAAGATAACTTGAAAGTAAAACCTATGAATTAAAATGATCCACAAAATTTAACAATGATTTTGATAATTTCTCTCACAAAACAGCCTGATATTTCTCTCACAAAGCAATCTTTAGAAAAACAACCATGAATTCACAATCCCTCATGAACAATAGTGCAAAATTGATTTGCATGAAGGTTTAGAAGTAAACACGACATGAAACCTACACTAATGAACTTTCTGCATCGATGATTTGCAATACTTAGGACATAAAGAGGATCTATAAACAGAATCACAACATCAATATCATACTAAAACTGCAAGTGAAACATAAATTGGAGATAGGAATGTTGTTTTTTAATTAGATCAAGGAGTGAAACTCTCAAAGTTGAGTCAAAAAGTTTACAAGCTCCAAAGTGTTAAGAGCAAGAAACTGAATCTGAACTGAGAAGGAGAGCAAAAGACTAAGTCTTTTCATAATATATCTCTCAAGAAACCCTAATCTGAGCTCACAAAGAAGCTCAAGGAAAAAAGCTTCAAACTGTCTCAAAAACTGCATAAAAGTAGAAAAAAGCATACTACTTTTATGATCAAACTGTCAAGCCTCTAAAAATAGGCTGAATCTGCTTTAAAAGCCAGAAAAACACCTTATCTCTCCAAGATGAGACCCAAATTCGACCAAGAGGAAAAGTCAACAATGAATCTGCTAAAAATAGCAAGAAATTATAAAACAATTTATAAGAGATTGCTTTATGATTATGCTTTACAGGATTGCAGATTTTATAATTTATCTATTTTTGCAATTAAAAGATTATAAAATCTTTTGCAAAAAGAATCACATCTTATCTCTCCATTACAATGCTTTGATTTTTCTTTAAAAAAATCATAAAAATATCAAGACAACTCTACTCATTAGTATACCTAATTGATTTCTTCAAAATCAATTCAAAAACAAAAAACCCTAAGTGTCGAATGTGTAAGGATATTACAAATCTTATTGATTTCTCACTAAATCACTAAAAATAGGGTATTCAAGTCTTCAATTTACTAAGGCACAAATGTGAATGTAACTCAAGCCCTAAAGACTTCAAACATAGCCCACCTAGGCATATGAATTCAGCCTTTTAAACATTGACTTTAGACTTTGAATAGAACACAATGCAAAGGTAACCCTAAATCGAAATAACCCACATGCTTATTGACAACATTAATATTCTAGACAATTATAATGTTGGGTCGAATTAGGGCATGAACAAAAGAAGTCAAACCCTAATATGATTTCATTTTGCAACATCATTTTGAAAGCATGGAGCTCTGCCTGAGAGAGCATGCTGCCATGATTGAGCTCAGACTGAGGTCGTGTGCTTGAGAATCTTCATCTTCTTCTTTAGACAGTCGAATTCTTACCTGAGTAAGCTTGTTTTTTGAATGTTATTATAGTTTTTCACTTCATTGAAAGAACAAAAGAGCCATAAAGGCTGCGACCTACTCATGGTTGTCTCTAAATTTTCTTTTACATTCCTGTTCTTTGTTCTTCCTGGCCGATATGAGCTATCGCTCGAACTTTGACTGGAAACTCTATGAGAAAGCTTGCTCACGGATTTTGTCTTCTTCCCTCCACACAAGGTGAGTCTCTTGGTCTGTCGCTTTTGTGGCTTCACTTCCTGATTTTTTTGGTCTGTAGTTGCGGCTAAGAGAATTTCTAAGGCCCTTGCTTATACTTTCTATGCTTATATTTGCTATTTCTGTGCTCTTTTTTTTCACTGGCCACCATGAGATATCTCTCTAAAACTAAAGTGAAGAGATCCAATGGCTGACCGCGCCATACTCATAGATAAAATGAATTTCTTTATAAGTTGCAGGGCTCGACCCAAAGGGAAAAGTGTACACTCGACATTCTAAAATAAAACACCATATGGGTACTCATTACTTTGAAGAAAACGTTGTATTTTGTCCTTCCTGTAGCAACACGATGTGGGTATATGGAAAAACTGTACTCTAGCTCAAACCCTCTCATGGGTATTGAATGAAAATTGATATTCTCCATTTCTGAAGCTCGACCCACCAAAGGAAATTCACATTTTGTATTATGTTATTTCTTTGCAAAATCCAGACATGGGTACTCCCCGTAAGTTGCAATTTTTGTGTTTAAAACCGAACCCCAAATGTGGGTATATGAGAAATAAAATATGCATATTCATTTTGTATGATATTCACAAGCTCGACCCATCTTTTGTTTTCTGCACTTTCAGTTGCAAAAAGCCACACGAGTTTATTTGTAATATGTAGGATTCAGTACCATAAATGCGAACCCCAATGTGGGTATTTGTGAAATAAAATCTGCATGTTCATCTATATTTAGTTTATGGGCTCGACCCATCATGGCTGGTACTTTACTTGAAATTCCTGTGGCTTGCTCATTGAACTCTTCAAGGGTAAACTGGGAATTGTATTAAATCTGGACTGTATTTCAAAACTCCAATGTGGGCTTTCTTAAAATGAAGAAAACTATTAATTTAATTTCTTGAAAACTGGGCTTCTTAGCATTTCAAATTCTTTACTTTAAAACACTACTTCTGTATTTGTCTCTTTGTGAAGAGAAGTATCTCAGAACATACTGTTGAATGCATTATTATTTCCATATTGTTTTCTTCGCACACAGATCTTTTGGAGTGAATCTGTAGACTAGCCGACATCTCAACTCTATTTTGACTTCATGCAAAGATTTAAATTAAAGTATTGTAGTTCTAACAACTGTATTTCCTCCTTCAGCTAAATTGGAACTTTTAGAAACACTTTCGCCACTTCCTTATGCTCTGTCACCCATTTGATTATTCTGAAATGACCTTTACCTGCTGTATCTTTGCACACTGTATTCGACGAAGATCCATATATTTGATCTTCAAAAATCCCTTGCTTCTGTCTTTGCACTTCACATTTGCTAATGAGAATAGTGGCATCTATATTTTCCAGGCCACTTTGATTCTGCCTCCTTATTTACTTTCCTTGAAGAACCACAGGATGATTGATTTTCTTGATTCGATTCTTGGACTTATGTAAAAAATTTAATTGAAACATTGCAGCTCTATGGACTACATCTTACTTGATTTTTTAGTGCCTGATTAACACTTCCGGGACACCTTTGTTATGGTTGTCATTTCCTTGTCATTCTGGAAAGATCATTATCACCATGCAATTCCCAATGCTGCATTTCTATTATCAACCAGCTGCATTTGTATTATCATCCAAACTGGAACTGTCTATGTATTACCATTTGAATGCAATGTCTGTCTTTCATACTCTTGGGCTTCAACCTGGCACTCTTCATGCATTTTTATGCTCCACTTAACAAGCTGTTCCGTAAATCTGTTTGCTTCCGTGCTGAAAATTGAAAAAAAAATCTTCATTAAGGCATAATGTATGCCTGTTCGCTATCCTTAATCATGAGAAGAACACTGATGAACTGAAGTTTTCATGACATATAATCATGATGAACAAATATACTATAGCAAAAGAACGTGAACCATACAAAAATGTCTGATATAATTGTACTCAGTTAGATGATTGAGCGGATTAAACTCACTGTTCACCTGTAGCTTTCAGAAAGCGCTAACCTGATTGTTATGAATGCATAGTTGGTTTAGTAACTTGATAGATAACTATGCTTTACTCTCTCAGTTGTATATCACTCCTTTTGATGAATATGATGATGTAATCTTTAAATTATCCCACTTGTAATGAATAGGGCAGCATGCCGAGCTCTACCCTTGTGGGAGCCCGTTTTTATCCACATGCTTGGTCTTCAAATAATGATCAGCTTCGTGATTTCCCCTATACCTGCACAAAGAAATAAACAATGTTAGCATAAAAAATAGGATATGATGATCATGTTGATGCTTCTTCTTTAGCTCATTTCCTCTATACTTTTCCTGATTGTTTCAATGTATGATTGATAGTAGGCTGCATTATTGTTGGTGACTCATATAGGTTTCCTCATAATCAGAGCCTTTGACATCCCCCTCTTTCTCTTATAGGTCAACGGAGTTTGAGAAGGCAAAGGTGCACTACTTCAGCGTTGACCATCGATAATCAGGCAATGATGATTATGTCGTTACTTATGTGATTTATTCTTTTGCATCTTCAATAGTGTAGCGTGCCATTAATTATTCACTGTGACAGTCACATCCACGACTTGTGTGGATATTTGATTTCATCTTTATGCTTTTCATTTCGAAAAGAAAATGCATTTCAATGCAATGTTGTAATATCATTTGGATTCTTCCAATCAAATGAAGCTATGTAAATATGAATTATTCCATGAAATAAATGAAAGTATTTGAAATGCTTTGTTGCTTATATGCTCAATTCTGTACTTCGTTTAATTCTGGAACATTTGAATAACACCTCTTAAATTATGGTTCTTAAAGCATGACTGTCGCTTAAAGAATAATGAACAAAGTACAAAACAACACTTAAGCATAATCTGTAATTTCACCTTAAGATATAACAATGTTCAGCCAGCTCCACCAGTTGAGCTGTGGCAAAAAATTGGTAATAGTCCTATCCAGGGGAAAGAGAGGACCAGAAAAAATCTTATTGCATATTCCAATGTGATCCCAAACAATTCACACATTGGCACACACCAACCCAAGTTGATAACATGGAAACATGTTGATGAAACGTGAAGCACATAACTAGTTGGCCAAAAAACACAACTTCAATTAAATTTACTCAATGTGGTTCTAACCAAGATAGTTCAGGATCTAAATCCATCTTAACAAAATTTCATATTTTAGTGCAAACCCTCAAACACAAGATCACAAGCCCTGTCAACCAAATATCCACAAATTAACCAAAGACCAACTCAAACACAATACAACACCAAAAGAGATCAACCACTAACATGTGAATCACATGGGGATGTTCCTTGAACATCGAAAAACACTTAAAAACACTTCTTTCATACTATCATGCAACCAACAACCACTGTAGACCAAGCAAGAACATAATACTTCTTCTCAGAAATACAAAATGCACAACCTTGAGATATAACGCTAACAAATCATCTTGCAGACCACTTCAACACATGAAATTGGAACTGAGACACTACATAAACATTGAGAGCACATTCAGCAAGCTGCAAGAGTAGAATCATCAATGCAGAGAAATACAGAGCATTTTACAGACCAACCTAGACAACAAACAACACTACCAACCTTTTGCAATTAACAAAAACCTCCTCAACAACACTGGTAACCTAAAAAGATAGGAGTACAACATCTACATAACAAAAGATTTTAATCCAAAACCATAAGACCATATATACAACAATAGAGGAATACAAAACATTCTAGAAAACAATCTTCTCAGCAACTTCCAGGAATAAAATCTTTCAACAACTTACAGAGGCCAAAACTTTCTTTCAACAGTATATGCTTCATCAAAAATATCAAGATAGAGTATACACCATGCTATTGGTCATCAACATTGCTTCATTATCAACAACACTTCTTATCCTTATCTTAATGATTCTAATTCTCATCTTAATATATCATTATGAAATCAACTCTTTTGACAGCAAACCTACTCAATACTTCTTTCATTATCATCAGATAAAGCATGATATCCATCCATGAACTTCAGAAACACCATCGTACAACAATGTTAGCCCAAAATTGAATGTTGTCAATAGTGACAACCAATTCCAAGCAACAACCATTGCCACAATCTTACCAAGTATTGACATCAGAGACATCAAAAGCCACCAATCTACTCTACTTTTCAAGTGCAAGTGTTGACATCAATGATGACCACTACCAACATATTATAAAACTAAAGATGATAAGCTAATGCCATACAAGAAAATGGTAGATAGCTTCAAAGAGTACTTCATCAAAACCACTTTTGAAAAAATTGCAAGGATCAATAATAGGGCAGCAGATGTGATGGCCACCATTGGATCATTGTTAGACATGCCACAAAATAACTTGAAATGTGAATTCCTCATTGAAAAAATTCTCATACCAGCTTTCAAAATTCCTGAATTGAAATTTGTGTGCAAAATTGTTGGTCCTAGTTCACCTTAGTATCATGACATTTTCACATACCTTCATAATGGTAACTTTCCCTCCAACTTTACCCATAACCTACATAAAAATTTCATCTAAAGATCCTCATGCTTCTTCATTATTGGTGATACCTTATACCCAAAAAGTCTTGATGGGACATTACTAAGATTTATTAACCAATAAGAAGCTTACATCACCTTAAAAGAGGTGCACGAAGGCATCTGTGGCTCACATTCAAGTGGCATAACCTTGGCTAAAATGTTGTTGAGAGCGGGTTATTATTAGCCAACCATAGAGTATGAATATAATCAGTTTGTAAAGTGTCTACAATTTCAGCAACATGGGGAACTTATCCATTCTCCAACACAAGAGCTTCGAACAATCACAACACCATGACCTTTTTCATAGTGGGGGTTTGACCTCATAGGAAATATTACACCCACATACTCTAATAGACATAAATTCATAATTACCACCATTGAGTATTTTACAAAGTGGATTGAGGCTATACCTATGACCTATATAACTAAGAAATATATTTCAAAATTCATCCTAAATTACCTAATTTGTTACTATCATGTTCCTGAGGAAATCATCATAGATAATGGAACACCATTCAAGAATCAGGATATTCGAGAACTAAGCAACTGATTTAATATCAAGTATCATTTCTCTACCCCCTACTACCCCTAAGGAAATGGTCAAGTTGAGGCTTCTAGTAAAACCATTATCAAAATCCTGAATAAAATATTCAGTGACGTTGGTCGGGATTGGCACTTGCAATTGAACCTTTTCTTGTGGGCATATATAACTAGTATCAGAACACCCACTAGTGCTACACCCTGTTCCTTGGTTTATGGGAATGAATCCATCTTACTTGTCGAGGTCAAGCTCTTTTCATTAAGAGTTTCATTGCAACACATAATCATAAATGAAGAGTACAAGGTATCAAGGTTGAACGAACTGGAATTACTAGACGAACGTCATCTAGAAGCCCTTAATCATCTCCAAGTGTATCATAATTGACTCAGAAGAAGTTATAACAATAAAATCAAGGGCCGACACTTCCAATTATGAGATCTTGTTTTGAAGGAGAATCAAAAGAATCAGATAGATCAAGATAATAAGGGAATGTTTGAACCAAACTGGTTAGGACTGTTCATCATTACCATGAGCTATGGTTCAAGAGCCTATCAACTAGCAACACCTAAAGGAGATCCCTTACAAGAACCAATTGATTCATGTGTCTCAAAAAGTTCTATGCATAACCCAAGAAGGGTATGATATTTCAAAAATTGAAAAAAAAAACGAAAATCCAAAAAAGGATAAAATAGTAAAGTGAAAACCACTTTAGTGGCACCGTGGGAAGGTACCTTGGTGAAAAACTAGCAAATAGGCACCTTGTATAGGTAAGTACCACCTATAATCTATCAAATACTCTTACCCTTCATCCATTCCATAATAAATCAAGCATTCATCCATCCATCTTGTATTTTCCACCCCTACAATGGTTTGGTGTTCAACAAGTATCTATCTGTACTATTTGGTCCTATCCCCATGTCATCCTGTTCAACTCACATAAAGGTAAATTAACACTTTTTTGGGGGCATCTTCCTACACTTGGTTATCAAATCAACTTCTTGTATATCATCTATGTCATTTATAACCATCAAAATAAAAAAAATCCAAAACATGTCAAAATCAAAAAAACATCCAAAAAAGTTTGAAAAATCGATAAAAAGGTTAAAAACATCAAAATCTCCTAAAAAAATCATTAGCCAACATATGCTAATATCCAAGTCCAATAATCAAACTACAAAGCCTCTGCATAATTACATCGGTAAGGCCATCTTCGATGAGCCCTCGAGGAATAGGTCTATCCTTTAGGTCTTGTTCTCTTAGTATTAATAGTTTGAAAACTCAAAAACATCTAGAAAATTTGAAAAATCCAAACAACCTCAAACATTTGAAAAACCCAAAACAACCTCATACATTTCAAAATACCAAAAACAAATTCATAAAATCCCAAAATACCAAAACAACCTCAAATATCCTTGAAAACTCAAAAATATTGAAACATTTGAAAAGAAAATTCACCCATTTCATCTCACGTTCACTCATAATAAATCATCACCCATAATAAATGCATCATCACCTTCAACCTTTGGTAACATAAATAGAAGAAAATACAACAAATTGGTGAAGCACACAAAATATAAACACAAAAGTCCTAAGTCTTGGTTATTGTCATACATATCAGTTAACATTCATATCAATGGCCTATCAAACATTTAAAACCAATTAACATCCAATACATGTCTTACATATATATCTTTCCTACAATAGACACCGTCATTAGATGTCGCTTTCAAACAATGTTCTTTGGCAAGAGATATGATAATATTGATAGTTTTTTCACTTTGATCTTTTCTTATGATTTATCTTGTTCTTATTCTAAGGATCCCTTGCTGATGTCTAAAATGATTTGGAGGATAAGGAATTGGGAATTGATCAATTCTTTCATTTTCTATGCTTTTTGGATATTCTTGTGATATGACCTTGGTGAATACTTTCCTTGCATGTGCGAGAGTAGTATCAAGTAAAAAAATGGTTAAGATATATCAGATTCTTCATACCTTTGGTGTAGTAGTCTCCTTACTTAAATGGCTTTATTCCTTCACATGGTTAAACAAGGTTTCCATATGTCAGGTATGAACAAGGATACTCTTGTTTTTTTGCATAGTCAAATTCCATGCATTAGATACATCACCTTGGCTCTTCATACCTTGGTGCATCGTGTCTATTTTTTATATCAAAAATAAGGATTGATATGATGAAACTAAGCCTAATCTAAAAGAAAAAGAAATATAAATTGTCCTATCTCATCACGTATCTAATAAAATCTCAAATAATCATAGGTCAAATTGGTATCTTGGTCAATCTCAAATAACAATGCTAATCTATTCTATTCATATCTTCTTCTACTTTTATCCATGCTAACATTTCTATCCAAGTATCATGACATACAACAAAAATATTATATAAATTCATCCATCCCGCATCCACAAATCGTCAACATTTATCTCATAGCATACATCCTACATAAGCATCTCATATCATATGAAAATACAAAAAAAAAGAAATCATCCATATCATCCATAACATTGCATTTCATCCATCCCACATCCACAAATCGTTAGAAAAAAATATTTACACATGCATACGTCATAAGCATAATAAGAGAAATGGCCATCATCTATCATAGAAACATATAATAACATCTCATGATACATCTGCATTCTTCCATACATCACATAAGATCATGAAACATGCAATAATACAATATCATATATAAATTCCACATCATCGATAATCTCATATTTGTATATCACAAAATGAATGTCATGATACATATCAAAGTGTGTGATATACATCAACAATATACATGAGGCTATCCATAGCCAATGAATGAATATACATCATAACCACATCGACATCGGTATATGGTGTTGCAAGGTGTGTTCCCTTGCTCTCCTTGTATTGTGTAGCGCAGTGCTTGGGTTCGTGACATGGCTTAACCACCTCCCATGGATTCATCATCTCTGGTGGTTATATCAGACATTAATAGGTCAATCTTTTTGTGCAATGAAAACCGTCTGTGCAACAATTGGTATCAGAGCTTAGGTCATGGGTTCAAATCCATCACTTACGCTAGGGGGGATTGTTGCAAGGTGTGCACCCTTGTTCTCCTTATGTTGTGCAGCAAAACACTTGGGTTTGTGGCATGGATTAACCGCCTCTCATGGATTCATTATCTCTAGTGGTTGTATCGGGCATTAATAGGTTGATATTTTGGTGTAACATCAACTGTTTGTGTAACATGTGGATGCAAAAAATGTCTATGTATAAATAAAAGTCTATCTTGAGCTCCCTTGGTCATCTCGATCGGGAGCAGGCTAGCGAGGTGGTAGCCTCTGATGTTGTGAATCACTTAGAGATTGCTTACCAATTGATGGACCCTTTGACCTACTCGAGCCCCCTGTGTATATCCATAGAAGTGGAACCAAGTGATCAAAATTGGTTGTGGCTATCTATGTAATCATCTGTGGTCCCCACTCTGGAATCTCTCAAAAGGTGTGAGCATATATGTCCATGTAATTGTCGATCGAAGTATCTTGTTGCTCCCTAAACTGTCTAGCTACCCTGCTTGGTAAATACAACTCAATGATATGAGGAGTGTGACCCACGAGCCATTTGGTTTTTCTGCAATATGTAAAGTGTCAGTCATCATCATCCCAAGGCTCAATTTGTAACCAAGGTTACCAAGTGAACTTGATCATATCATCAATGACCCTCTTCTAATAACCCAACTCACTTGTATGGTGATGAGTGTTCATGGCATCATATCAGTACACCATAGGGTCTTTGAAATCTTGATATTTTTAGGCAATCACTGGCATAAGCATGGAAATGTGCTCCCATGCCCATATGTGAAGAAGTGTCATCCCTATAGATAGGCTAGCTCCTCCTTTATTTACAACCTGGTGCATATCATGATATAGATGAGCCAATATGCAAGGTCTCCAAGAATAAACACAAGCATCCTCCATGATCCTCTCAAGCATAATACCCCATCCTAGGCTGAATAGATGAGATTGTATGTTAGGAACTAGAACTCCCATAATGAGTCCCACAATCACCAGGGAAATATCACTAGAAATGATGATGTAATGTTGAAGGTCTAGATGTCCACCCTCGAGCTCCATCTCCTTTACCTCCAAAACTCAAAAAGTAGCCTCTAGGTCAAGATCAACATTGTAAACAACACACTCGCCATGAAAAAGTACCTTGAGGATCATCTAAACATCCTCGAGAGTCATAGTGGTCTCACCTATCAGAAGGTTAAAAGAGGAAGTCTCCAAATGCCAATGCTCCACCAAATCAGTCACTAGAGATGAGTGAGTTTGAATCTTTGGCATGTAAGAAATAGGGTGCAAACTAGTCACTGCTAGGAAGAGAATGCTAAGAAATTTGAGGGTAGTAATCTGCTCCAATATTTGTATTCTCCACTCTTAGGATAGGAGAGGACCGAAGGGAGCTTGCATGCATAGCGTGCACATCAATTTTCTAAAAAAATGCAAAAAAATCTAAGTCAAACTGGCTAGAAAAGAAAAAGTGAGCTTGTTTTGTAAAAGCGGCTCGCTATCAAAAGAAACAGTGTCATTATTGTGCAATATCATCATTGCCTTGCAAATGCGTCCCTATTATATGCAATAGTGTCACTTTATTGCAAAAGCAAGCCTTTTTTATTAAGAAAAAAAGCATCACTGTATCCTAAAAAAGCATCATTATATCTTGCAGAAGCATCACAAAAATTACAAAGGCATTGCCCTAATTTAAAATCCATGTGAAAATGCAGAGCTATGACACCCATTGCAAGGCTTCACTATACATTACAAAGGTGCACCATCGGGTTGTAAAGTGATGCCTTTATATGTCCTAATTCTAGCCTACATTTAGCTATTTAGAAATACATACAATAAAAGTTTATCGGAGTATGTACTGGGGGTGCTGCATCGGCTAGCCACTGGAACTCGCAGACCTGATCTGCGTGATGTACTACATGAACTATGTGGGCTATAGCTTCTAGTGCTCTGTAGGATCTGAACTCATGAAATCTCAAAATCTCTTTGATGTCTCAAAGAAAAGTGTGCAAATGAGCATATATGACTAGCATGACCTAGGGTTCTCCTTGCCACTCAATATTTTCACTTCGTATCCAGCCATGGTCACTTCATTAGCTTCTAGGGACTTGTTTTTCATGCTCTATTCAGTGGAACCACTCCTATGTCTTTGTCGTGATCTCAATATGAAAATCAATTTTTCTACTTGATGTCTTAAGGGGGTAGCATACCAACATTGTTTCATTCGCTAGGGCACAATGGAGAATAAAAAAGGAAAAATAAATAAATTTTGATCTGAGTAGTATCAATTCTTTGAAGCAACGCAACAGGTACCTCCCTTCAAAGAGGGAAAAAATGTAGACACTTGAAAATGTCCTAAGTATATCACAAACATTGATTTTTCTTACTAACATCATTTTTGTCATAATTCACCTATTTCGTTCATTTAATTAAATAATGTCTAATTATTTAGTTAAATTCACCTTTTTCTCCTATTAATCAAATAATTAATTTTATTTGATTAATTCATCATCTTCATGTTAATTTATCCTCTTTTGATTAAGTATATCACACAAAATGATTTTGCTTACTAACATCATTTCTCTCATAATTCACCTATTTCATTCATTTAATTAAATAATGTCCAATTATTTGGTTAAATTCACCTTTTTTCCTATTAATCGAATAATTAATTTTATTTGATTAATTCATCACCTTCATGCTAATTTCTCTTCTTTTGATTAAATAATTCACAATTATTTAATTAAAGATCCTAATTCTTCCAACTTGCACAATCAAATGATTTCTTAAATTGTTTAATTAACTAATTATTCCTCCAATCTTCCAATTGGCATAAAGAATATTTTAATGGAATATTCCCTTTTCAAATTCAAATTCTTCCCTCTACATGAAAAATATCTCCAACATATTACCTAAAATTAAGGGATTTGTTGAATCCTCATGGATTATGGATCCTTGATTAAATCTTTGATCCACATCTTCATGGATTATTGACCCTTGATCCATCCATTGATCCACACTCACATCCTTAATTTAATTTCATCCCTTGATTAGTATTTTGAATCCTCATCATTGATCAATATTTCAAAAATCTATAAATATCAGCCATGTTTACATGAAAAATGATTCAAAACCTTTATGCAAACTTACTCTCTTGAATTGACTACTCACCTTTGAGAAATTTGAGAACCCCTCTTTTGTGAATCATTCTCATTCATCAACCAAGC
The DNA here is from genome assembly GCA_007258455.2 of Sequoia sempervirens. Classification (NCBI taxonomy): domain Eukaryota; kingdom Viridiplantae; phylum Streptophyta; class Pinopsida; order Cupressales; family Cupressaceae; genus Sequoia; species Sequoia sempervirens. The sequence continues at coordinate 575,572,774 of VDFB02058242.1, read as the reverse complement.
TTTTGCAACATGGATTAGGAAAATTTGAGTAATCCACTCCAAATTTAGATTCAAATTCATAATGGGATTGGAGGTTTGCTTGCTAGCGTATTTAGTTGTTTAGAATTTAGCTTTCTTTCATGTTAATTTAATCATTTTAATAATTTTTACTAAATTTCATCGAATATGGCTCTAAGTGATCAATTTATTACTTGAATTGTTTGGATTGTCTAAATTTTATAGTTAATTGATCACTTAATTTTACCATATGACAAAAATAAAATAAAGTTTTCTTTAAAAAATATACATATAATTATTGGGGAGCTTCTACCCTAGGTTGACCCCCATGGCGCAACTCATGCGAGTCACAATCATGGCTTCACTATCATAGAGGTTGCGACCATGGTAGGGGGTGGGGGCAGAGGGGGGGCTTGGCCCAAAAGGGAGCAACCCACCCCTAAACAAAAATAGATTTATTAATTTAAAATAAAATATCAACTTCCATTTTCATGGCATGTGCAATAGTTAAATAACATTTCCTTCTAGACTATGATAAAATTGCAATATATATAGGTGAATATATATATATATATATAAAATCAATCTAAAATGATTTAGAAATCCTGTGAAACCTACAATAAACAATTAAACCTATTGTAGCATCATAAATTGTCACCCCTAACAATTTCACACTAGGTTTAGCTCCCCCTATGTGTTGGGACCTTCATGCTCTTAATTTTCCCATTTTATGGTTTTTTTGAGAGATCAAAATAAAATTAGGAATTATTATTTAATACTCATTTAACAACACAAAAAGCCCCAAAATAGGCTTGGACTAGGTGCCACTACCCTTGTCCAACCTATTTTGGCCCAATTTAAAATGTTATTATCGATATTTTAACATTTACAAATTTAATTTCATTTGTTAGCTTTTGATAATTAATTTTATGGAAAAATGAATAATTTCATATAAATACAAGTCTTTTTCACCATTTGAAATCCTAGTGAATTGATTGAGAAATTGAGCATCCTAGAAAGCAATCAAGAGTAGAATAAGAAAAAATTACAACACTTATTATTAGTCAATATTCATGTTAGCAATGTATCGAGTTTATATGTGAGTTTTTTCATGTTTTATTCTCATTTTTTTTTAAGTACTAACACTTGCAATACCTTCAATCAAGCAACCAATTATCCTTGTATGAAATGAGTATAATGACTTCAGTCCATCAAGGAAAGCATATCTAAGTGGTAAGTTGGAACACTTGTCATTTATTACTTATTTTTATCTATTTTACTCTGCCTGATTGAGGGTAAGTATTTTTTATATCATCATAGTAATTGTGGAGGTGGAAACACCAAAATAGGGTTTAACTTAGGAAAGACACTATACAACGCAGTCCTTTTATTGAACACTCAGAATACTGAGAGGGGGGGTCAATCAATATTTTATTAAGCCATTTAAACATTAGCCATCCAATCACCAAAACATATTTAATTGTTATAAGGAAAGAAAGAATGAAAACAATATCCACAACATTACATAACACATGAACACCAAGATTTTTATTTGGAATACCCAAAAAGGGAAAAACCACAGTAAGGGTTTGCTCACAATATATTATAACTGGTTATAGTATATTACAGAAATGCTCACTGTCCAAGTGGACTCACTACCCATAGAGAAAAATATAGAAGAGAGAGGGGTGGCTCACAACCTATTTTCAACTGTTACAAAGGCATATACAATATGCAGGAATATAGTTCCAATGAAGCACAAATACAAACTTCACATTGATCTGGATCAATGCTTTGCTCTGCTCTACATTTGCACAATTCTAATCTCAACATTCACAACTTATCTTTTCTCTGATCAAATTTACATGATATATCTCACATCTACACACACTCTTTTCTCAAAACACTAAAATCAATCCATCATATATATTAGCATCAAGTGTAACATCAATTAGGTTAGCCTAATTAGATGTAACACAACAAAATTCAACTTGTCAGCTCCAAATATTATCATCCATAACACACGCCTCAATTCAAATCTCAAAATACCTTAAGATAGGTCGGCATGAACTTATAATAGATCCCACATAAAGGATCAACACATACCAATCCTTCACATACTCCTAAAACATGTTAGGTCTGCACAACAAAGGATCTAAATAAAAAATTCTTCAACTATTCATTCAATTCGCAACATGCGGATCTCAATTGTCAATCCTACCTAGAATTCACAATCATTTGACATCTAGAAACTTATCTTCAACATTGAAACACAAAATATTCATTCATAGAGAAGTGAGAAATCTCCCACACCAACACATTGTATAGGAAATGATTGTGAAACGCTAGAACAGATTTTGTCATTCATATCTCCCAAAATACTTTGCAAAACAATATGAAATATTGGATTTAGAATCTTATAACAACTACAGAAATTAGTTTAGAAGAATGGAGCAAAATATTCCTTTGTAGAGTGGTGCAGACCCAAAAATGGATACATTGTGACCCTAAATAGGTAGTTTTGACACTTAGATTTTCACACTACTAAACTTTCTAGACCAAATATTCTTACACAAGTAACTTCTTAAAACACCTTAGAAATATGTTAGAATTAATCAAAATGATCCACAATAATTTTGACATCAATGAAAAGACTGTATTACTTCATTGTGTACATTCTCCATGCTCATGTTGCTAACCAACATCGTCAATGACAATCTCCTCAAACTTCCAACAATCTCCCCCTTTGTCATTGATAGCAACATGATAAAAAATGCTCTCCAAAAATCTCCCCCTTTGAAATCAAGGGAAAAGGGTGCCTATCCAAAATTGTTAAAGTCTTAAATTCTTTCACCTTGCACAAGTAAATAGTTTCCTAATTATTTAATTGAATAATTTCCCACTCCTCAAAGAATATTCTTAGGGAATATTCCTCTCATTCAAATTAAAATGTTTCCTGCCAAATAGAAATATCTTCCAACATTCTTCCTAAAATTAAGGGACTTGCACATTCTAATTCAATTAGAGCCCTTGATTAAATTCATTGATCCATGTCACTATTCAATCTCATCCATATATTTGATCCTTGATCCATGCCATTTCTCATCTTTGAATTTTGTCCCTTGATTAGCTAATTCAATCCTAGCCATTGATTCAACCAAAAATCCTATAAATAGTCCTCATTTCTATGAGTAAATCATCCATAAAGCATTTGAGTAATCATACTATAGCCAATTTCATATTCATTTTGAGAGATTTTGTCCATTTCAATCAATTTCAACAATGGGATTAGGAAAGGGCTGAGCATTTCACATCAATGGGATGAGGTTTTCTTGTGTTAGATTAGGTTTTCTATATCAATTAAATTTTATTTTATGTTTAATGGCTTCCTAGTTAGAATTTGCAAAAATTTCATTGGGTATATGGTGCAGGAGCACCTTGGGCATCAAATGCTTTTTAAATTTGTAAAAGGTTAAATGTTGAAAATTGCATTGTAAAGGTTATGAGGTCATAAGTCAAGTACAAATATAATGGAAAAATGATTTAAAGGTCTTATTTGTATATAATTAAGTCATAAAAGAAGTCACTAGGAGGTAAAAATTGAAATAATGCAATATTGTTGTCAAAATGTGATTATGTAAACAAAAAGGCATAAATCAAGCATATTAAGAGTTAAAAGGTAGTTGAACCAATGGAGGAAGTTTGTAAGTCAGTTGCAAGGAGGGAAAAGTTATAAAAAGCATGTAAAGGTCGAGCAAAAGAGATATATTGTATTCTTGAAGAGTTAGAAATAATAAAAGTTCCCTGTTTTAGTATTTTTCTAGTTTTTTCCAGTGTTTTTAACTATTCCCATGCTTGGTAAAGTCTGATACTTCATTGTACAGACTCAAAATTTACATGGTTGGAAAGAGGGCATAGTCTACTTTCTTTTGGTGGTGATTTGACTCATTTTCGTTAAGTATTAAGAAAGTTACATTGATTTTAATGAAAGAGGGTCTGAAATTTTGTACCTAGGTTTTGAGAGTCTAAAGAAGCATTTCATCACTACTCCACCAATGTAGGTCAAGTAGATTGGTGGAGTAGGTTAGCGATAGGTTTTTTTTTGTGTTTATATGCTTAAATGTGCAGGGAGAGGAAGGACTAACATGGTGGATTTGCTGCTCCAAGTTAAAATCTGAGTTTTCCCTCTTGACAATGGTGGTTTCTAGCATGAGTTTGAAGGAATAACGTGTGCAGGGGTGTGGAGATGATTTAAAAAGAATTTTCAGATGTATTTAGACATGATTCAACTAATGGTTGGAATATTGGAGGACTTTAAGTGAGTTAATCAAGAAACCCTCCCTGTTTCTTGTGTTTTCACCCTATAAACAAGGGTTCACTATTTATTCATGTTGCTAGGAGTTTCCCACTTTGAAACCTGATTATTTGTAAGTTTCTACACCTTTACTAAGACTTTTTTGGGTTATTGAGTCTTTCGAGGAAGTTTTAAGACCACTTGCTTTGTTAAAATGGGCTAATTGAGGGCTTTTACCAGTGGACAGCATACTGGTTTTTCTATATTTTGTGAAACAAGAGAAATTCCAATTTGGATATGTTAATGTTGATTGAAATGGGTCTCCAAAGGTGTGTTGAGATTGTAATCAAACTTTGTAATAGGAATGTATCCACCCGATTTAATGGTTGACAGACCTAGTCGAGGAATATGGTATTGTCTGATCCAAAATAGAGATCTTGTTAAAACAGTAAAAGAAATGGTATTAAGTGCTTGGTAACAGTAAATATTATGATATCATTGATGTATCTATGTTTGGATAAGGTTTTCTAAAGCAGGTTGGTGATTTTGATGTCTGAAGCAAGGTTATTCAATAAAGAATTGTGAAGTCTTGTGACTGCAGGTGAAAGGTTTGATAGCACAAGGATTTGGATGAAATCTTGATTTATTTCAGTGGTAATAATGATGCTTTTAAGATGCTTCCATGTTTTGGAAGAGATTAATAAGTTTGTTGTTTTGGGTGACTTGATCAAAGACTTCTTAATGAGCAAGTTTAGTGTTTGATTGTAATCTAAGTGGACAGAGGTGTAGTTACTTGTTCTAGTTTGTATCTATCATTAGAGATGCATGGAGATTTGATGATTGGTAAGCATAATGTGTTTCCTTGGTGAATGAGTGAGTTGGTGTTTGTTTGATGTCCTATGATGTGGGTTGTTGAGTTGAAGCTAATGAGCATGGTGAATGAATTCTGATTTTGATTGTAAAGACAAAAAAAATGAGTTTGATTATGATGTAAGTTGTTGTTTTCTTCTTTGATTGAGGATGGGATTGAGATCCCTAGTAAAATGTGTTGTTGAGAATGGTTTGTTATGTTGCTCTGCATCAGAATATGATCTAGTTAGGTTAATTGCTTGGTTTCTTAGACGATTCTTAGGATAATCAATCTATTTATTTTTCATGTTCAAATTTTCTAATTAATCTGGGACCCTTACCGTAGAGTGAAGATGAGCTATTCGCATTCACAAGCGGAAGAAGGCAAGGATGTGGCAGGGGTGTTGGCAGGGGACAGGGTCCCTACTACTGAGGTGTCACATGACCATGGTAGGAACAATGTTTACAAGCTGGTGATAGGGAATGTGAATGTGCAGGTTGTGTAGGAGATTCCTTGCATTTGTATCCTAGATCATTTCCTAAATATGGAAGTTGAGAAGCTTAAAAAACAAGTGGTGATTGTGAAGTTTGTTGGGATTTGGCTCTCATTGGATAGGGTAAAATATTGGTTTGGGTATCGGTGGAAGGGATGTAATCTTGAAATCAATTTCCTAGTGCTAGGGTTTCTACACATTATTTTCTCTTCGGAGGCTGAGCAGAAATTTTTTTTGAAGGGGGGACCGTGGTTGATGGGGAATGCAGGGTTATTCATGTGTTTGTGGTCCACTGATTTTGACGTGCTCAATGAGGTGATCAAAGATGTCCCAGTTTGGATTAGGCTAAACAAATTGCCTGTTGAGCCTTGGTCCGAAGACATCCTGCATATAGTAGGTGATTCATTGGGGAAATTTTTGTTTAGTGGCTATGCTTCCAATGGTGGTCAGATGACCCATTTTGCTTGCATCTATGTTAATTTGAATTTTGGCAAGCCCCGGTCACATTCAATCAAACTGAATTTAGTCCTTGGTGATTCTATTTTGGAGGTAGAATATGAAGGCTTCCCTCTCATATGTTTTAAATGTGGTAATATTGGGCATACTGCTAGAAGGTGTGTGGCACGAGCCTCTTCCAAGGTGGCTTTTGTTGACTCTATCTCAACCTATGCCCCTTTGAGTGAGGATCTCCCTGTAGAGGTTGGTTTGCTAAATAAGGAGTTGGACTCTAAGGCTAAACAGGTAGAGGAAGGTGAATTTGGCATCCTCAACCAGAGTATGGCCCTTCAAGAGATAGAAAATGTAGAAGTAGGTAATTTGGGTGAGCGAGGTATCTCTCCTACTCTTGATCCCCACTGCGATGTTGACAAGGAAGATAGTGGAGTTGAGTCTATAGAGAAGGAGTATTCTTGGAGCATGGTTACCAGAAGGGAAAAGATATTAAGCCATAAGCCTAATGTGTGCATGGATGCGGGTGGTCCAAACGCTAGAGGCAGAAAATATGAGGTGACAAAGGCAAAGATGCAAGCGCTTGAGAATCTGTAGAACGGGTCTCAAAAATTAATGAAGAGATTTGTTAAATATGGAGGTGAGCACCTCCCTCTAGGAAGACAATAATTTAATATTGTGAGTTGGAACTTTAGGGGTATTAATTCCCCTGAAAAGTGTCACCTGTTGAAGTAGTTGATTGCTATGTTGACTCCTAATGTGGTCTTTGTCCAGGAAACTAAAGTTGATGCTTTAAAATTTAAAAATCTCTTGGTTAGAATTTGGAAGCAGGGTGATGGTGTGGCTGTGGATGCTAATGGGATGGCTGGTGGTCTTGCTATTTTGTGGGATAGTAGGGCTCTGGCTGGGAAGTTGATTGATGAGTACTCATGCTATTTATCAGTGGAATTAAAAAACCTCAAAGATGGTGGGGAATTTTTAGTCTCAAATGTGTATGGGCCTAATCTCGACCAGGATCGTGCCAGGGCTTGGGATTACATTAGGAACTTGCGTAGGGTACATGATAAGAAGGAATAGGTCATAGGTGGTGATTTTAACATTGTTCTTTGTCCCAGTGAAAAGAAAGATGACAGAGTTTTTTGTAGCTTTGGCTTGGCTAACTTTAGGAAGTTTAGTGAAGATTTGGCCCTTGCTGACATTAAACCTAAGATTAGGTGATACAACTAGAATAATAGGAGGCTTGATGAGGCTAATATTTTATGTCGACTGGATAGATTCTTTGTCAATTTAGAATGTTTGTTGAATTTGGATAGCTTCTTGTCTTTGGTGGTCCAGTTTGGGGGCTCAAATCACTGACCTATGGCTCTTGAATTTGGTGGTAATGTTAAGCCTTCGGGGATCCCCTTCAAGATGGAGTCTTTCTAGTATGTTCACCCATAGTTTGGTAAGGCTCTCCATGCCTGGTGGAAAAATGAATTTAAAGGAAATATGAGGTATATCCTTCTCCAAAAGCTTGCTAAAGTTTGAAGGAAGGAAAAGATTTGGAACAAGTCAGTCATAGGGAACCTATTCGAGGAAAAAAAAAAATTGGCAAGGAGCTTAAGGCGATTGAGAAGTGTATTGCAGATGTTGGCATTGGGTATGAATTGAAGGAGAAGGAGTAGGCCCTATTGTGTGAGAAAGAAAGAATCCTTAGGATGGAGGAGATTCTTTGGCAACAAAAGTTCCATGTCAAGTGGTTGTTCGAAGGGGATCGTAACATCATGTTTTTTTAGTTATCTACGAAAATCAGAAGGCAACAAAAAAAAATTGTGTCTATTCAGAATGTTGTTGGCATTGTTATTGATGATGTTGCTGCCATTTACGATGAAGGTAGGTCATTCTTTGCCTCTATCTTGGGGATGGTAGATCAAGAAGATGTGGATTCTCATAATGTTCTATTGAATAATATTCCTAATTTGGTCACACACGAGCAAAATGAGATATTGATGGCCCCCTTTTCTATGGAGGAAATTAGAGCTACTACCTTTCCTCTGGGTGCTAGGAAATCTCTTGGGCCTGATGGCTTCCAAGTTGAGTTCTTTCATAAGTTCTGGGAGGTCATTGGGGAGGATGTGTGGAGGGCTGCTAAAGAGTGTAGGGGCATGAGGGTGATGATGAAAGCATGGAACCACAACTTTATTGCTTTGGTGCTTAAGAAGAGAGACCCTAGTTGTTTCAATGAGTACATGCCTACTACATTGTGTAACATAATCTACAATATTGTTTCTAAGGAAATGGCTAAACACTTAAAGGGATGCTTGGAGCAAGTTGTTGCAGAGGAACAAAGTGGGTTTCTTAAAGGTAGGAAAATATTAGATGGGATTATCAGAGCACATGAAACTATTCATTTGATAAGATCTCAGAAAAAGGAAGACATGGTTATCAAACTAGATATGAATAAGGCATATGATAGGGTGCCATGGAGTTTTTTGATTAATGTCATGTATAGGTTTGGTTTTTAAGAGGCTTGGTGCAATTGGGTGTACAACTACATTTCTTCTGTCTCCTTCTCAGTTCTTGTTAATGGTGTTCCTTCATAGTTCTTTGATGCTAAGTGTGGATTGAGGCAAGGTGACCCCCTCTCCCCATTTTTATTTCTCATTCTTGCTAAGGCTCTGAGTAGGTTGATTAAACAAGTTCAGAATGGTTCCATTAGGAGGTTGCAAGTGTTAGGGGGCATCAATAATGTTACTCATCTATAATTTGTGGATGATACTTTGATTTTTGGTGAGGCTACTACCAGGGAAGCTAGGGGTTTCAAGAAGATTCTATCTCTATATGAGAAGGTGGTTGGGAAGGTGGTTAATTTCACAAATTCTAGAATCTTTTTTCTGAAACAAAACTGTATGGAGTGATTGAGTATACATGATATTCTTGGGTTTGAGACAACATGTCTTCTAAGTAGGTATTTAGGTATGCCGCTTATTGATCACCAAGTGAAGGTTGCAGATAGGAGTCAGGTGGTTGATATAATGCAAAATAAGTTGGCCTCCTAGAAAAGGTGTTGGCTCTCTTTAGCTGGGAGAATTACCCTCATCAACTCCTTGTTGGTTGTTGCTCCTATTTTCACTATGGCTATGTTCAAGATCCCTAGTAAGGTGGAAAAAAATTTGGATGTGTCTCATAGGTCTTTTCTGTGGTAGTGAGGACTCTTTTAAGTATAATTTGGTTAAGTGGGCAGATATTTGCAAGCCTAAGTGGGTTGAGGGGCTTGGCTTCAGAAGGTGTGCTAATATGAATTTGGCCCTGGGTTCTAAGCTTGTTTGGCGCATCTATGCTAAACAAGATAGGGTGAGTAGAATCTTGCAAGCTAAGTATCTTGAGAATAATAAGGACAACTTATTTATGGTTGAGCTCCCCTTCGATTCTAACATACAAATTTTTTTAAGGTTGTTTGTTGGTATCATCTCTCCAGACATTAAGTGGAGACTTGGTGATGGTCACAAGATCAACTTTTTGTGGGATTGTTGGCTGGAAGATTATGCTCTTTGGTCCTTTCCTGGCATGTGTCCTCTTGCCAAGTTCTTTGAAGATGCTATTGGTGTCAAGGTGAGTAGCTGTATCTCTAATTAATGTTGTTGGAAGCCTCTTATGTCTCCTTCCCTAGAGGGTATGGCTGCTTGTTCTGCTCTTCAACATAAGTTGGATAGGTGGCCATTAATGGATAATGGTAAAGAAGATAGAATGGTCTAGAGGTTTAATGGCTACAAAGAGGTGACACTTAGTGGTGCCTACTCTACATATTTCAGCAATGGTACACTTTCAAGCTTTGCTAAGAAAATATGGAATGACCCTGGTCTTCCTAAGGCTAATTCCTTTGGATTGCATGGAAGCTCAAAGCTCTCACTTGGAATAGATTGTCGAATTTGGGGCGTGTTGGGCCCTCTAGGTGTGTTCTTTCCGTAGATAATTGTGAATGTAATGATCACTTGTTTATTAGCTACACCTTTTCATCTCAACTTTGGTCTACTTTTATACAACGTTGGGGTATTGCTTGGGTTACTCCAATGGATGTGCCGATGTTACTTGATAGTTGGATTTTGAAGATTCGCAACCTTGGTCTATTGTTTATCTGGAAGATTGTTGACTTGCAATTATCATTTGGAATATTTGTCTTGAGCGGAACATAAGAGTGTTCCAAGATAAAGCGAAGGTGGTGGAGAGGATTTGGCATATCATTGAAAGCTCAATTGCAGATTTGGGGGAGATGCATAGGGACAAGTTTAAGATCTTGCATAATTTTGAGCTCCCTTGGGCTAATTCTTGGCCTATGTTTAGATGGTTGGGAATTCACAGTGATGTTAGGTCATAGAAAGAGGCATGTCCTAATTGGGTGGCTCTAGAGGCTGGATGGGTTAAGCTCAATTTCAATGGGGATGCTAAAGGTAACCCTAGGGTGGCTGGTGGTGGTGGGGTATTCAGAGATTCAAGAGGTCAACTGGTTGGCCTCTTTGCTATTGATAGTGGTGTCGCTTCCAACAATATGGTTGAGGCTCTGGCCTTGTTAATGGGGGTGACTCTGGCCAAGTGTAAAGGGTGGAGGAGGTTGTGGGTCGAAGGTGATTCTAAAGTGTTGATTAATTCTATTCAAGGTACTAAAGTGAAATATTGGAGATTTGGCATCATTTTTGAGGCTATTCTCTCTGCTAAGCATGAGTTTGAAGAGATAAGGTTCTCTCACATTAAGCATTCTAGCAACCAGGTGGCTGACTGGGCTACAAATTATGGTGTCAACCTCATCCAAAAATTGGGAGTGCCTAATATGGTTTGGTGGTTTGCTTTCCCTTATATGAGATCTTTAAAATGTTGTAGGATGACATCAAGTCTCACCCACCTAATTGAATGTCTGGCCCTGGGCGGCTTGGTGGATACTGTTTTGCTTCTGGTTGTGGTTTATAGTGATGCTTGGTTTGTTGTTCACCGTTTCAACATGGTTTCATGATGTTTTTTATTTGGTTTAGCTTTAGTTATTTCTGTTGAGCTTGGCTCTCTTTGGCTATGACTAGTTTTTGGTTCTTGGATCATATAACCAGGTCTTTATAAACAAAAAAATCTGGGACCCTTACCTTTAATTTTCTAATTTTCTTGTGAGCTTTCTGGAATTTGTAGGACCTTAAATAGAGTGACACATCTATAGTCAACCAAACCCATGCATATGCAAATGGTGACACCTTTTCATTTCAAAGGCTTGGGCCTTCGCAAATAGCAAAACTTCTATTAAATTTAATTTTCTTTTTGCATGCAGCTATAAAGCTGCGCTTCTGCAAATGGTGATGCATCTATAGTCACCCAGTCTAGCACTTCTGCAAATGGCGGTGCACTTGCATTGATACAGTCTAGCTCGCTTTTGCATGACATTCTGACACTTCTATTCTAATAGTCCAATGCTTCTTCAAGTAAACCAGAGATATAAAATTTAGGGTTTAGTTTGAATTTTCAAATCAATTTGTTTGCTAACCCTAACTATTTCTTGATTTGTGGCTTGTTGGTTTAGACTAATCTTTTGTAGAATTATATTGAGTATTCAAAGCATGTAGTAAAGTAAGTGTTCATCAACACTCATCATGGAGTAATTTTTTCAAAATTCCAAAGTGTTTTTAAACACTTATATGAATGATGACCTAAGAGCTTTTATTTTCATGTTTTAGCTTAGTCACACTCTTAGTTTGGTGCTAAATAAATGAGCCCTATAACTATCTCACATTTCAATTTGGGCTTAATCAATGAACACACATTTGTCTTTGGCTTATAAAGAACACATATCATTTGGGTATAAAATGAACACACAACTTGAACAATGCATGCTTAAAATTTATCACATATATTTTGATGCAATTAAAAATAATTGTTTGCTTTGTTCAACATGCTTGGAAAGTCAGATGCGTATCCTCTCCCCTCATGTGTAGTGCGATCTTGGGTGAAGAGAAACATCTTGGACTCATGTTTATTTTCATTTGTTACCCAAGGTTTTTCTACGTATCCTCTCCCCTCGTGCCTAGTGAAATCTTGGGTGAAGATAAATAGTATGTCCTTTTTATTTTGAGTAGGGTCTACCTTAAGACACATCCTAATGGAGGACTCAAGGATTCAACCTCAAATATTGTTTAGGGGTGCACTATACAAATTGGCTGAGAGAATTTTTTTTGGGTCAAACTGTGCATGTAGCACTTCAGACTTGCATTATGAGACTACAGTTTTCTGGTTCTTAGAGGCAATGTTTGAGAGGTTGGAGTTGTTCACCTAATACCAACTAAAAACCTATGTTGTAGAGGCCTAATAATTTTGAACATTTTCTCAAAGTGGTGCAATGGAATAGCATCATTCCATGAAGATAATCATCATGTACTAAACATAGTTGAGGTGTAAAACACCTTGTAAGGAACTTGTCCTTTCAAGGTAAGAGGTGTATCATGTATGCATGAATACTTTAGTTTCTCAATATATGGGAAGTATTCTATCATGTGCACCTACTTTGAGTTAAAAAACATAATCTACCCACTAAATAGGTTGTGAAATTTGATGTGTTTTCATGTTGATACCAAGTAACACCATTTAGGAAGTTCTTGTGGAAGAAGAACACACACAAATCACTTGATTACCCTATTGAGTCAGTTTGTATGATGTTTATTGTGTTTTAAAAATTAAAAATCAAAAAAATTAGGTAAAATGGACATTTTAAAGATCCCCTTAGCAGACCGACACACTTGCTTAACAATGTGGCACTTTTGCACAAACCAATGATTTTGCTTTTTTCAAAACAACACTTATGTTTGAAAATTAGTGATTATTCATGTAAAGGTGCATTTTCTAGGGAAAAAAGAGATTTAAATAGTGATGCCTTTGTTTGAACAGTCAGATGCTTTTTTTGAATATCAACGCTTCTACCAGATATCGATATTTTTGTAGAACAATAGAGTAATGCTTTTGTATGACAGTCCAATGCTTTTTCTTAATTTGACCAAACAACAAACAAAAAAAAATTGATTTTATTTTGGTTGTAAAAACATCAAGTGCATATGTAACTAATTCAAACTGGGACAAAACCAATTGTGGCTCACTTATAACACTCATAAAACAACACAAAAAGTTCATGTTTCTCAAAATTCCGATCTTATCAAAAATAACTTGTGTCACTTGATTCAAAACAAACAAGAGAGGAAATTTATGCTTATTATTGTTTTTATTCAAACAATTTTTGCCTATCATATAATTTTTTAATCAAATCACTTGGTCTTGTCAAAAACATCTTCTAGGTTTTCAAAAATAGATCAATATCAGAACATTCCACTTAACACAACAACTTAGAATTTTTGACAAACAAACCCCTTAGACTAAGTTTTCAAAACACCAACTAGTTTAGCTCTATGTTTAGAAACAATCTATTTCTAGACATTTAGTTGAATTAGTACACATATTTTTGGATAATTTTATCTTGAAGTCACAAGTCTACTCTCAAGGATTACAAGTTCATAAACATCATCATCAAAAACAAATCAAACAAACTTGAGTCCAGGTTATGGTCAAAAACTTGAAAATTTCATAACATTCACCTATTAGAGGGTCTTTGTTAGAGAAATTTGAATCAACCAAGGAATTTAAACATCATTCACAACATACAACTCCTACGGTTGATATACATGTTATGGTTACAAAAAGATCACAACACAAGAAAAACATGGAACTATACCCTAGTGGTTCAAACATACCCGTTACAACTAGTGCTAGTAACCTATCTTTGGCATCCCAGATTTCAATCTTAGAGGATTTTCCACTCCACCACATAATCCACCACCATCTCAAAAATCACAAGAAATAAGGGTTCAAATAGATGATATTATGGAAAAACCCCATGAATTTACCACCGAAGAGTTACTTGAAATGCAACAAGATCCTAGGGTCCATCAAATTATAAACACAATGTTGAGCCTAAACCCAACTCAATACATGCTCACACTTGCAAAACAAGGAACAAAACTTCCTTGTAATTTTTTTTTGGAGACACTTAGGGAAAAACCCTTGTCAAATGTTGCATCCATGGGTCAACCTTCTCGAAATGCACCTTTGGCACATAACTTCATTCAATCTATTCTAGAAAAAAAATTATCACATGTACCAAGCCAACCTATAATCATTAGGGTGGATTCAACTAATCTTACAAGTCAACATCGAAATCCTCAAAGTCTAGGGAATTATACAAATATGGGCATTCAAAATGCTAATACCAATGTTCCACCCACATTTCATACTATTCCTAGTATACAAGGTTCACAACCCCAAGATTCACAACTCATATCACAACAACCCCAAGGGTCACAACTCATATCACAACAACCTCAAGGGTACCAAACATCACAAGGCCTTGAAAGTCAAATTCAACCACCTCAAGGTTCTCAAAACATACCTCAACAACCATAAGGTCCTGAAGTATCACAACATGTTGTTGCAAGTATGAAGATGTTGTCATTGATGTCAATTGGTTAATTGGTTGTCAATTGGTTGTTGTTGTCATTGATGTCATGAATGTTGGTTATTGGTTGTATATGTTGAGAATATTGAGAAAATTGTAATAAAGAAAGGTTGAAAGTATTTAGTGTTTGCTCTGGTTTTTTCTCCGAGATTTATTTCTATGCTAGTAAGGATCTGAGGTATTGATCATAGCTGTTGGAAGTTTCTATATCCAAAATTTGGGTTTCTGAATCATTGTATAGTGTGAGATATGTTCACTATTTGTGAACTAAGATTTTCTGTGTATCTGGCCGAGGTTGGAGAGAAATACAGTTGCTCCAGATTTCTTCTTTTTCAGGTTTTATGACTTGTAGTTCTCAGGATGAGTTGATGAGGTTTTGTTCAAGTGAAATTTGTTGACTGGAAAGATTGGATTGTGTTAAGGTTGTGTGTGCTTATTTTTTTTATGTGTTTTACACTAGTATTGGCTGACCTTGTGTTAAACACTACTTGAAAAATTATAGAAGCATGATGAGGCATGTTGGGACTTATTTGGATCCTCATTAAGTTTTTTCTTGGGTCACCCTCATTCTAATTCCACCGTAGAATGTTTTGGCACTAACCTAATTTGAATTTGTAAATACATATGGTGTGTGGCCAACTTTGGATGTGTTTTAAGGTTGAAGATGATATAAATATAGGTTAGATGTTTATGAAAGAGGATCACAAGCACAAGAGAAAAATAGATGCAAAATAAAGTGTGTGGTTGAGCAGATCAGTGTGAAATTCAAAGTGGCGAATTTTCAAAGGCAATGAGTTGAAGGTGTACTCTATCATTCAAGCATGGCTGCAAGTGTGTGAGTGAATTGTGGTGGAAATATTTGTTGCATTGAGATATTTTTCTCTTTGTAACAAATCTCTTCTATCTTCTTTATATTTGTGTGGCAATGAGCCTTTCAGGTGGTTAACCTTTATTGGACAGTGAGTCCTGTTCTAGACAATAAGTCTTGTTTTGGTAGTGAACCTTTTCTGGTAGTGAGCCTCTATATTTGGTTTTGATATTCTTTATATTGTGAGATAATCCTCACCATGGTTTTTCCCTTATTGGGTTTTCCACATAAATCTTGTGTTGTGTGTATGGTTTTTGCTTCCTTCAGTTTCCTCTTTTACACTTAATGATTAATCACATTAGTAGAGTAAAGGATTTGTGAATGGTAATTGATCTAACTTTTGGTGAAAGTTTTAAAGGATAAAACTACTACAACTGATTCACCCCCCTCTCAGTTTTCTTGTTCAACACATGTAGCATCTCAAAACCAAGGTATTCAATATACATCACAACATCAACCAATGTCCTACTATCAATTGTCACAAAATCAAGGAAATATTTAACCAATGTCCCAACATGATTTGGTACCAAATCAAGGATCACAACAACTATCTCAAAATAAAATGGGTTCTGTTGTCAATTAGATTTACACCCTGCTGAATGCAATATTCAACAATCTACTGAAACATGAAAACCTTCTTCAGATGTGGGTGATCTGAACGAAGAAGGAATCTCCAGAGTGAGCTAGTTCTCCGAATGATTAATTTTACTCTAAGATATTCTGAGGGAAAAGGGATAGAAGCATGACTAATTAAAACTTAAATCTAACTGGTATTTCATTTGAAGTTATGAAATTCAAACATTGAAACTCACAAAAACTTTCCTATCACAATGAATCTCACAATCCCACTGGCACATACTTCCATCAGTATTTTGCATGAAGATTCTTAAATGAAATACAACAGGCAACCTAAAACTATGCAATTCTGAAACAAAACTTACAATAACAAGACATAAAAGGATTTTGATTTGAACCACAAAGACATCAAATTGCTATTATAAAACTGAGATAGAAATGAGAAGGAGAATTCCGCTGCTTTATTAAAACTGAAAGAGTGAATAAGTCTGAACTGAGTACAAAAGGGTTCACAAGCTCAAAAATGTGTATGTGCAGGAACTAAAATCTGAACTGAGAAGAAGAAGAAAAAAATCTAAGTCTTTTCAGAATATATCTCTCAAGAAACCCTAATCCGAGCTCACAAAGAAGCTCAAGGAAAAAAGCTTCAAACTCTCTCAAAAAATGCATAAAAGCAGAAAAAATCATACTGCTTTTATGATGAAATTGTCAAGCCTCTAAAAAATAGGCTGAATCTGCTTTAAAAGCCAGAAAAACACCTTATCTCTCCAAGATGAGACTCAAATCTGACCAAGAGGAAAAGTCAACAATAATCTGCTAAAAATAGCAAGAAATCATAAAACAATTTATAAGAGATTGCTTTACGATTCTGCTTTATAGGATTGCAGATTTTATAATTTATCTATTTTTTGCAATTAAAGATTATAAAATCTTTTGCAAAAAGAATTACATTCTTATCTCCTCATTACAATGCATTGATTTTTCTCTTAAAAAATCATAAAAATATCAATACATATCATCCTTACATCAACATCTCCAATTGATTTCTCTAAAATCAATTAAAACAAAAACCCCGAGTAGACAATTGATTTTCTTTGAGAATAGAAAAACCTAAGTGATCAAAAATCACCCCTAGGTCATAAGATATTCAACATTTATATTCTCATTGTTTTTCACTAAAACACCCAAAATAGGGTTTTCAAGTCTTCAATTCACTAAGGCACAAAAAATAAGTCCTAAAGACTTAATATGTCGACCTAGCATATAAATTTTTGGCCTCCCTCAAATATTAGCTTTAGACTTCGAACTAGAACATAATGCAAAGGTAAACCTAAATCTAATTTCCCCATGTGCTATTGATAAACATGAATATTCTAGATGATTATGATGTTGGCTCGAATTAGGGCATGAACAAAACAAGTCAAAGCCTAAAATGATTTCATTTGCACTTCATCATTTTGAAAATATTGAGCTCTGCCTGAGAGAGCACGCCGCCATGATGGTTGAGCTCAGTCTGAGAATCTACATGCTTGAAAATCTTCACTTTCGCCTTCAGATAGCTGAACTCTTCAATGGGTAAGCTTGGTTTTTGTAGTATTGTAGTTCTTTTACTTTATTAAAAAATAGGAAAGGCCATTAAGGTCGTGGCTTGCTCATGCTTTGTTATTGATTCTTCCACTACATTTCCATTGCTACTCCTCTCGGCCGCCATACACAAGCTCGGGCTTCGCCTGAAAGCTTCATGCGAGAGCTTGTAGCCGTGGACTTCACTCCTCCACTACACACATGGTGAGCTACTGAGCATAGTATCTTTACGACTTTAATTTTTGAGCCATTTTGGCCTCATGGCCGTGGATGTAACACAACTTCTGATGCTTCTTTTTAAAGATTTTTGTGTCTATTTTGCTATCTGGGTTTTCTTGTATCCACTGGCCACCTACTTGAGCTTGTGTTAGGAATTGAAGCTCTATGAGAGTCGCGTACCTAGTGAGTTTCATGCTCTCATTTGTTCTCTTCGACAAAACAAAAACTTCACAGCTTGTCCTTGTAAAGCATGACCGTTCTTTTGTGTTATCTACAACAAAACTTAATGTGGGTTTTCGAGAAAAGATAAAGAATTACCTATCTCTGTATTTATAATCACAACCCATCATGGGTCTATTGGAATATGATGAAATTTTCATTTTGAATACAAACTATCATGTGAGTAAGCTGGAAATATAAGCAAAAATTGTACATTTTGTCATGTATTTATAATTCAGGCTTTTAATCCAGCACGACCCTCATTTGTACTCTGAACTCCTGGAACAAAGACCCATACGAATATTGAGCCAAAATCTCGAAATCGTGGACTTCATTTAATGTTAATTTAACAAAACTCCATTATGGGTTTTCAGAAAAAATGAAGAAGAAACAAAATCTTGCACTCTTTCTGTAGAAAACTTAGTTGAGTATCAGACAATCTAAAGAAATCTGTGTCATAATTCAAACCCCAATGTGGGCGTATGAAAAATAAACAAAAACCTACCCATTTTGATCACATTTTGTAGAGTCATTTCCTTATATCTGTATTTGTTTCTTTGTGAAGAAAACATACCTCTGAATGTACTACTGTTAAAACCCTCATACAGGATCATGAGATTCTAGAAAATTTTCAATTGTCATCTCCATGTTGTTTCTTCCTTGCACACAAAATGCTTTTATTTAATCTATAAATGACTTGTTTACCTTGGTCTCCTATGCATTCATAGTTATGTTCCTCATGGATTCACTTCGAACTCTCATTATACTTTTTACTTTGTAAACTCTGCTCAGCCCAAAATGATTTTTTACTTGTTGTATCACCATTTGAAACACATGATAAATGAAGAAACATAACCTTAAAATAGTGTACTCTTGGGCTATTTCATCTACCACCAGCCAAAATATTGTATCAAACACACCGGATCACTACATTTTGTACTTACAAACAAGTTGATTGCTCCACCATCTAATAGATGACTGAACTGTTTATGCTTTGATTAGATGTTGTCACTATTTCTTATCTGGCACTCTTCATGCATTTTTATGCTCCATTTAACAAAGCTGTTTTGAAAATCTAAAACAATTCTCTTCATTGAGGCATTATGTATGATTGTTCACTATCCTCGACTATGGGAAAGAACACTGTTGTTCTTCGCATGATATTATGAACATGATGAACAAAAACTATTATGGTAGCAATGTTGAGATTTGCAATTAGTTAAGTCAAATGAGCTGAATTAAATTAACTGTCCCCCTGTAGCCTTGAAGCAGTACCCAATTGATTGCTATGAGTGGACCATTGGTTTGATGGCTTTGACAGATAACTCTACTTTACTCCTTCAGTTGTATATCATCTCCTTTTTGATGAATATGATGATACGATGTCTTTATCAGCCCACTTGTAATGAATAAGGGAAACATGCCGAGCTCTACCCTCGTGGGAGCCCATTTTTCTCCACATGCTTGGTCTTGAAATAATGATCAGCTTCGTGATTTCCCCTATACTTGCACAAAGAAACAAACAATGTTACCATAAAAAATAGGGTATGATGATCATATTGATGTTTCTCCTTCAGCTCATTTCTTCTATACTTCTTTGATTGTTTCAGTGTATGATTGATAGTAGGTTGCACTATTTTTGGTGATTCATGTAGGTATCTTCATAACCGGAGCCTTTGACATCTCCCTCCTTCTCCTGCAGGTTGACGGAGCTCGAGAAGAAAAAGGTACACCATTCATCATCGACCATCAGCCAAAATAGGAAATGATGATTATGCCATTACTTATGTGATTTTTTCTTTCGCATCTTCCATAGTGTAGTGTACTATTAATGGTGCATTGTGACAGTCACGTCCACGACTTGTGTGGATATTTCATTTCATCTTTATGCTTTTCATTTGAAAAGAAAATTCATTTCAATGCAATGTTGTAATATCATTATGATTCTTGCAATCAAATGAAGCTATTTAAATATAAATTATTTCATGAAATAAATGAAAGCATTTAAAAAAAAATGCTCTATTGTTTATATGCTCAATTTTGTACTTCATTTAATTCTGGAACATTTGAATAGCACCCTGAAATTCTGATTCTTCTTTTAAATGCACCACTGTTACTTAATGAATAATGATAAAAATGCAAACAACACCTAAACATAATCTGCAATTTCACCTTAAGTTATAATAATGTTCAACCAGCTCCACCAATCGAGCTGAGGTGAAAAATTGGTAACAGGTTCACAAAATCATGTGGTTCCCCCACAACATCAAATATTGCAAGGTATCATATCACAACAACATCAAACATCCCAACATCAAGGACAAGTTTCCCCTCATCAAAATCAAAATATCTCAAATCAAAATCTACAACATCATGTATCACAAAATCAAATTTTGGTTTGATAACAAAATCAATACCAAGCTTTTGAAGGTCAAAATGAAAACATCCCTCCACCACAACACACTCATCAACACATTCCACAAAATCAATAAATCACATCAAATCAATACATTCTACCAAATCAAAAAATCATGTTTCCTACACAACATATCATCACATCTGCTCAAGGACAAGCTATGGTACAACAACAAACCTTGCAAGCTCAACAAGCACAACACACCTTGAAAGCACAACAATCCTTGCAATCACAACAAGACTTGCAAGCACAACAAAAAGCCTTGCAAGCTCAATAAGCACAACAAGACTTGCAATCTCAACAAGCACAACAAGCCTTACAAGCTTGACAAGCTTTGCAAGCTCAACAACAATATTCTCAATAATAACAAGGCTTGCAATATAACACACAACAACAACAATATGCTAGTTCTCTACAAAATGTCACAAATCAACATTCATATGGAGCATATAGCACTCCACCACCCTCATCACCTCTAATTCCACAATATCACACCAATTCACAATACACACCACATAACTCATATACCAATAACACACCATCATATCAAAATCCGGCTCATAACTCATCCACCATTCCACAATACACAACATATGCTCCACCATTGAATAATCCTATAGATGACATATCTTCACAAATCAAGACACTCACATAGAAAAACCAAGATATTCAAACAGGGGAAACTTAGAAGTCATATACAGTGCAAGATCTATGTCCCTACCCATTTGACCACAATATTGCTATGATACCATTCCCTTGATGTTTTGAGATCCCTATATTTGACAAGTACAAGGGGTGGGATAATCTAGAGGAGAACATTAGGGAATTCTATGTGGCATGCATGGAAGTAGCATATAATGATTCATACTTGATGTGTCTCTTCCCAAGAAGTTTGGGAGGCCAAGCTATAGAGTGGTTCTCACACCTACCTCCAAGAATCAAGACATTCCAAGAGATAATAGATCAATTTGTAGCACATTTCTCATACAATCTTGATATAAACATAAGTTTGGAGGAGCTCTATACCCTTAAACAAAACAATGGAGAACCATTTGCATCTTTCTTACAATGATGGAGACATAGAGCAAGCCAATATAAATGGCCAATACCAAAGAAGAAACAAGTGAAGATCATTTCTAGAAATGTAGAAACTGATCTAGCCTTCCAATTAAGAATGCAATGTGTGTCAACATATGAAGAACTCATACCTAAAGGTTGTTGGAAGTATGGAAGTATATCACTATTGATGCAACTTGGCAACATGATCATGAAGTGTATATACATTGGCTAATTCAGCTGATCCAGTGTTGTCATTGATGTCAACATTGTAGGGAAGAAATTTTTGTGTCATTTGTATAGTACTAACTATACTGGAAAGTTGATCTATTAGGAATTTGGCTAAGTGTTCTCTATTGATGATGTTGTAGTTTAGTGTGTCAGTTTTTGGGTCCGCACTTTGCCGCAAGAAGAGGCATAACTCTATGATTTTAACCATACCATTATGACTGGCTTATACAACTATATTCGATATCTCATGAAGTTTTGGGAAGCGTACTTGAAGATATCAATGACAGAGTTCAACTTTGTATATCACTATCATCTCTTTGTTTAGTGTATCAGTGTGGGAGATTCCACATTTCCTTAAGAAGAATGCTTTGGTACTAGGTTCTAAAGTTATTCTCACTAATGTCGGTGAAAGGTGAATTTGAATAAAGATGAAATCTAGAAGTTGTGCATATTGGGAAGCATATGTATGATTGGAAGTTTTATGATTAGGTCCAATTCCTAGATGACCTAATACATGATATGTGTTGAGAATATTAAATATACATTGTGGATGTTAATTGGATCTATTTTATATCCATGCCAACCTAAACTAAGTATTTTAGAATTTTTCTTGGGCATGAAGATGATTTTGAATCATGTATGGTGTCAAAAAAAGCTATTTTGGATTGTTTTTGTTTATGTCTAATTAGGCCAACCTAATTGATGTGTGTGAATGTAATTGGGTATATATATGAGATATTTTTGGAGTTGAAGAGATAACAAATTTGTGAGAAAAAATGACATATCAAGTGTGAGTGGTCTCATATGATGAAAAAATGTGAATTCAATGGTAAGAGTTCAGAATTAGAGTAGAGTTGTTAAGCAATTGCTAAGCAAAGCAATATTATATTTTCAGAGCTTCAAAGGAACTAAAATACAACACAAGGAAGGTGCACTTTATATCAATTCATACTTTGGTAGTGAGCCATTTTGTATTGTATTTAACTCTAGTTGTGACCCTTATAAGGACAATGTGTCCTAATAGTGAGCCCTTGTAATATACTATATTTGGATATAATATATTGTGAGCTAATCCTCACCGTGGTTTTTCCCATTTTGGGTTTTCCACATAAAAATCCTAGTGTTCATGTGTTTTGTAAATTTTTGGATGGTTCATGCCTTCATTCTTTATTTTAGTTAATATGTTTTGGTGATTGGATAAGTTGTGTTCAAAATTTTAATAGAATACTAATTCACCCCCCCCCCCTCCCAGTATTCTAAATTTTCAACAATTGGTATCAGAGATTGGTTTCTTCAAAAAATCCTAACTTGAGGAAGACCTTGGAAGTTTTAACACATGGAAAACAAGAAGTGCCTTGTTCCTCCAAAAGAAATTTTTGCAATTGAATATGTTGAAGATGACTGCATGTTTCTCAAAGAAGAACTTAAGGCTTCTCTTGAAGATATTGATCGAGTTGAAACTGATAAAAAAATCTTGAAGGAAATCCTAGGAGAAGCAAATGAATGCATCAAAAAACTGAGAGAATAAATCAAGAATTTCAGAGAAAGAATAGGGAAGTCAATATATAGTTGAAGCAAGCAAATGAAGAGATCTCTAGATTGAAATTTCAAATAGAAGAAAAATGAAGGATTGAGGAATGTCTGAATGCATTAGTACAAAGCAAGACTAAAGAAATGCTCTAGACTTGAACAAGAAGTGGTAAATCTCAAATATGATCTCAAAAATGCAAGAATACATGAGGAGAAATTCAAAATAAGTACTACAATGCTTGATCAGTTGAGTGCAATACAAAAACCCTCTTAGGAAAAAGGTGGTTTGGGACTTGAAGGAAAATTTCTAAAAGAAAATCAGACACCTACCAATGTTGACAATCAAAAGAACATTCAAGGCAATAGGAGACAATTTAGAAATAAAAAAAGGCAATGCTGGAGACCTTCTATTAGAAAACCAAATGTTCAAAGGTACCCATCTTTCAATGGTATTTGTTTTTCATGCAATAAATATGGACATAAAGCCATAGAATGTAGGAGTAGAATGAATCAAAGTGTTGGATCCTTCACTGGACAATGTTTTGAATGCATGAAATTTGGACATAGAAGTACTGAGTGTAGAAGTTAGATAATAAATAGATATAATATTGGAACAATGTTTCAATATTTCAATAGCTACTGCTATACATGCAATGTATTTGGACATAAGGCTAACCAGTACAGATCAAGGATGAATAGAAGTAAGAGAAGCGTTATGTGGTACTTTTGCAACAAACCCAATCATATTTCAAGAGTTTACAAAAGCAAAAATACAAGATAGTCTAATCTAGTAAAGAGGAATGAATCTATGAAGAAAGTTGATCCTACTAAGGTTAAGAAGGAAATGGAAAAGATATGGAGAAATAAAGAATATTCTAAGAATAGAGATGACTCGGGAACTTCAAATGCATCTATTCATACCTCTGGTACAAATACTTCTTTTGAAAACTAATCCCATGCTAAGGAATAGGGGGAGCAATAACAAAAAATTCTAATAGCCCCTTGGAAATATGAGGTGCCAAGACTTGTCATGAAGATATATCTTGGAAGAGGAATTTATGAAGCTATAGAAGAAAGGTACAAAAGTTTACAAAGCTTCTGTAAATTAACTATGAATACAAGGTTTTGAAGCTTAACATCTTTTTTTGAAGCATTTATTATTGATACGTTTATTGATACAGGTCAAATCAAGGAGTTAAAAATATATTTGAGAAGACGGATTCAGTTGATATGAAAGAGAGGTGAATTGAAGAAGAGGAAGTGGATTGGAGGCAGACTCCCGAAAGCAAAACATCAAAACCCTAATCTTCGTCAAAGAAAATTCAAGAGGTATTATACTTAATTCTTCTCTGAAATTTTTATGTTAAATTTAATAAAAGGGTTGAAGGTAGTAAATTTCTTAGAGAGACTGCAAGTTAAATTGAAGAGGCATTCTTGGAAAGTTTTGTCAGAAGACTTGGTGGTTGCATTTTTTGGCACTCACTTTGGAGTTTCACCTATTGAGGATATTTGTGCATACATACATGGGAAAATAGAAGAAATTTACTCTATTAAATTAAGTGTTCTAAGGACAAAAAAATTGGAAGAAAATTATGATGCATACAAAACCCTAGTTGAAAAGAAATTGGATATGTGGTGAAAGTTTCCACTATTTGAAGGAAAAAAGAGGTACATTAGAGTTGTATTGAGTAGGATTCATGATTAATCTATTTGGATTGATGGTGCATACTCAATAACTAGGGAAGCAATAAGGGATGTAAGTAGTTTGTGGTCCTTCAAAATAGTTCCAAGGCGAAAGTTTGTCAATGTCAAAGAATTAACTAAAAAGACTAGTGCAACTCTCCAAGGAAAGGAACTCACCTTGAGTACATTTGGGAATCCATCTATCTGATATTGCTGCAATGCTTGTTGGACATAAAATATGCCTACCTAACGATGGCTATATAGTCTTTGCTACTACTGCTCACATTGCATTCAACATGATTGAGAATGGTGTTGATTATGATCTTTGTGAGTTACTTTGACAACACTTGATGAAAATTTTGAAGGAAATCAAGAAGAATAAAAAGAATACATTCAGGTATGGTACTTTGATAGTCTGTTTACTTTTCTACTTCATGAAGGAAATACTAGTATGGTCAAATACAAAACTGGTAGCACATTAGATAAGAAATATTATGATGAATCATGGTGGATCAGATGCTCAAGAGGACATTCTTCCAATATTCTTTAGAAGGTTTCATATGAGAATGAATGCGAGAATAAGAATACCCAAGAGTGTGGTGGGAAGGTACTCTGGAGACATCAATTTTCTTGTCTCTACAAATTTTTTCTACATGGAAGCAATTGAGCCTAGACTTATTTGTATTTTTGAGTTGGATTATGAAGTGACTGAGGAGGAATCTAATTATTATGCAAAAGTGCTTATGGGAAGCCCAAAGGACCCTAGTAGATTAGGATTAGAGGATAGGTCTATAATTGAAGCTTCCAGAAGTTCAAGGAGAATAAGAAAAGGAAAAGTATTGTTATTCCTCTGGTTGAGATCAAGCAAGAGGTTATAGAACAAGAAGGAAGATTATAAACTGATGTGACCCAACATGAGCATGAAAGTGGAAGTACAAAAGACTTGGATGAAGAATTTTTTTTTGCAAGAGGCAATCCCTGGTACAAGAATGAATACATCAGTGCCTATTATAGAAAATATTAGAAGTATGGTTGATTTGTTGAATGCATACATCTTCAGACTAAAAGAAAAAATTGAAAATGAGTTAGAAGCAAGGACTGTAGAGGATAATTTAGAAGATATCAAAAGGAAATGTGTACATGCAGATCACAAAATCTTGAAGGGATTGAAGGATGTTCAAACTTGTGAAGAAGAAGCACATAAATTAATATCATATTGTTTGAAGTGGTCTAACTAGACATGAAGCAAAAAGGATGAAATGATTCAGACTAAAATTTGAATAGGCACTCAAGTAGATGTTTATGATTTGGCAAGTGGAAGGAACAATCAAAAGTGGTATTACATCATACAACTGCAGGATAATTTATTTTCCTTACAGAATAAGAGGACAAAGACAATCAAGAAATATGTGGAACTAAGGGACTTAGTAAAGATAAGACACACTCCTATATCCAGTTCCCTTTCCAGTGCTAATAAACTATTAGAAATAAACCTTTGCCCCAACACTGTGGAAGAAGGAATAGAGTCTCTAACGAAGCTTGAACTACTATACAAGACTCTTATAGATGCAAAAACTTCTTGGGAAGAAGGAAAATCTACCTAGGAGGATACTTTAAAGAAACTCAAAGGATCTGCATCTTCAGGTTGATATGTTTTACCTTTAAGACCAATTATATCTTTTTTTTGAAGATGCATACATACATATCCAAGGGAAGCTTATTGGGCCCCTACATGACCTTTACCATTTATTTCAAAGGGAGAGAGATAATGGGAGAGATAATGGAGAGATAGTTGGAAGAAAAACATTTTTGTTAATACATTTTGGATGATTGGAAAACCTTTTTTGGAAAGTCAAGGTTAATTATGAAAGGGGGAGTTAAGGTTAGGAAGGAATAAGTTTTGATTCATGACATGGAAAAATGTTTTTGATATACATGTTGCCATTAGTGACAAAGGGGGAGATTGTTGGAAGTCTAGAAGTCTATAATTGTTGATGTAGCTTGGAAACATGAGCATGATGTGTACATACATTGGTTGATTTGGATGACCCTATGTTGTCTTGATGTCAACATTGTGGGGAAGTATTTTTGGTGTCATTTGTATAGTACTAACTATACCAGAAAGTTGATCTATCAAGAATTTGGCTAAGTGTTCTTTGTTGACGATGTTGTGGTTTAGCGTGTGAATTTTTGGGTCCGCACTTCACTGCAAGAAGAGGTATAACTCTACGTTTTTAACCATATAATTTTGAATGGCTTATACATCTATATTCAAGATCTCATGAATTTTTGTGAAGCATATTAGAAGATATCAATGACAGATTTCAACTCTGTATATCACTATCATCTCTTTGTTCAGTGTATCAGTGTGGGAGATTCCGCATTTCCTTAAGAAGAATGTTTTGGTATTGTGGTTCTAAAGTTAGTCTTACTGATGTCGATGAAATGTGAATTTGAAGAAATATCAAATTTGGAAGTTGCGTGTATTGGGAAGCATATGTATGATTGAAATTTTTGTGATTAGGTCCAATTCTTGGTTGACCTAATACATGATATGTGTTGAGAAGATTAAATATACATTGTAGATGTTAATTGGATCTATTTTAGATCCATGCTAACCTAAATAAAGTATTGCACATTTTTCTTAGGCGTAAAGATGATTTTGAATCATGTATGGTGCTGACAAAAGCTATTTTGGATCATTTTTGTTTACATCTAATTAGGCTGACCTAATTAATGTGTTTGAATGTATTTGGGTATATATATGAGATATTTGGAGTTGAAGAGATAGAGAGGAGCGAGAAAAAATGACATATCAAGTGTGAGTGGTCTCATATGAGGCGAACATGCAAATTTAGTGACAAGAGTTCAAAGTCAAAGCAAAGTTGTTAAGTGACTGCTAAGTAATGCAGTATTATATTTTCAATGCTTCAAAGGAACTAAAATACAAAACAAAGAAGGTGCACTTTATATTAGTTCAAACTTTTCTAGTGAGCCATTTTTGTATTATATTTAACTTTGGTTGTGAGCCTTATAAGGACAATGTGTCCTAGTAGTGAGCCCCTATAATATATTATATCCGAATATAATATATTGTGAGCTAATCCTCACCTTGGTTTTTCCCATTTTGGGTTTTCCACATAAAAATCCTAGTGTTCATGTGTTTTGTGACTTTGTGGATGATTCATGCCTTTATTCTTTATTTTAGTTAATATGTTTTGGTGATTGGATAAGTTGTGTTAAAAAGTTTAATAGAATATTGATTCACCCCCCTCTCAGTATTTTGAATGTTCAACAAAAGACTTAACATTGAAAGGTCCCTCATTGCAAAAGGAGCAACACAAAACAAAGATAATCGTCCATCATCTAGTTCTAGTGGAAAACCCCTTATATGGGCCAAAAATAAGAACATTACTAACGATGGTGTCATTGACGCAAAGGTAGTGATATGTGATCCACCACAAGTAAATGCTCAACAATAGAACACACAACTACAAAACAATCAACATAAAATCAACAATGCAAACTCCCCAAGAGGACCACCATCTAGACAAAACAATTACCCACAAAAACATAAATATACACTCTTGGGGGTGCCTATCGAAACAATGCTACAAAATTTGATTCAGTTGAATCTCATCACACTCCCAAATGATAAGAACTATCAATGGCCTCAAGTCAAACCTCCTTGGTATAACTTGATGAAGATCATTGTGAATTTCACAAAAACAAGGGACATAAAACATCAAATTGCATGAAACTAAAGAACATTATCTAAGACCTTATTGAAAATGGAGAGGTAATCATTGACCAATAACTTGGGAATCAAGACCTTGGGATATACAAAACCTTGATGCCTGATCATAACAAGGGAAATGATAACAAAAAGGGAAAATATTACCATCAAGTCAGTCAAGTGTACAATAATGTTGTAGGAGCATGTGATCGCCACATATCTATCATCATGATAAAAGTTCTTGATGTTTATTGTGGAATCACCACACCAAGAGGGAAGGTAACTATTCAAGGAGCCTCATCACAACCTAGAACCCCATCAAAGGAAAATCCTACAGATTATAGTCTCTTGGATCAATTAAAGTAAACCTCCACTTAGATTTGCATCTTGGGACTCTTAAAAATATCCCTAGCACATAAGGGCATCTTAGAAAAAGCTCCTTCATTGTCATCTATACCTAATGAAATTGATATAGATCAATTCCAAGATATGGTCAGACATATCATGTCATCCCATTTACTTACATTTTCTAAGAGTGACCTCCCACTGCAACCATCTCATAACCATGATTTACATCTTAAGGTCTACATCCATAAGAACAAAGTCAAAAGAGTCTTGGTAGATGGAGGTGCTCGCCTAAATATCTATACCCTTCAGTTGATAAAAAATATAGGCTACTCCGAAGATGTAATTGAGAAAGAAAAATGTGTCACTATCAGAGCCTATGATGACAATGAGAAGAGTGCAAATGGAAATATCAAGATACCCATCCAAGTAGGACCAACTTTTGCAAAACAACTTTCCAATGCTTGGATCTTGATTTACCCTACAACATACTTCTTTTTTGACAATGGATTCATGCCATGCAAGCTATAGCCTTGACCTATCACCAATGCATCAAGTTTTCATATGAGAATAGAGAAATAACCATGCATGGTGATCTTGAGCCTTTTTTCTATTGCAAAAACATAGAGAAGTATTATAAGGTGCCACGAGTTCCTAAGAATGATGCAGTTCTGATACCCTCATCCTATGTTGACCCATCTACCCTACCATTCACATTTGAGTATAAGGCATCAACATTGAATAACATCCTAGAGATCAAGGCAGTTATCAAATACAATGATTGTGGAGATTATAACCTCAAGGACTCTTTTGTTGTGGGAGAGCTTCCTCTTTCTCCTAGATCCTATGGAAAACCTCAACATATTGAAAAAGTGACAAAGACAATCAAGATAGCACCTACCACTTTCATAAAGTGGGGAGATTTAAATAATGAAGTCATTTGCGAGGATAATACATCAAAGTGGTTATATCAAGATGAGAAATAAATGCCTCTACTTCACATGGATTACAACAACAAAGGGATTTAGTTGATGAAAGGTATGGGATATAACAAGAATGAAAAGCTTGGTCTAAAAAATCATGGATTGAGAGAACCTCTAGCTCTTGAGAAACATCCTAAAAATATTGGTCTTGGATTCACCACAACTAAAGTGACTAGGTTCTTGGCAAGGGTGTTTTTATTAAGGAAATTAACTCTTCCTCTTGGTTAAACACGTCGCATAATGATGACATCAATGAATTCTCCCTTGATGTTACATACCTTTTTGAGGATAATTTCATTTTCATGACTAGCTCCACATCCTTTGATTCTTCTAGCCAAATTACTGAATTGAGACTTGTTTACCCTCAACTCATAAACTGGGACCAACGAGGACCACCTATTCTTAATTCTTTTGAAAATGATGACGTTATTTTTAAATTTATGGGACTCGAAGATCACATACCATATGGAGATCATAAAGAATGATTTGGCATTGAGTTGGATACCCAAGCATACTATGGTGAAACGATTGAATCCCTTAGTCACAAAATTGCAAATATAAAAATCATAACTTGATCCCTAAGTAAAAACCACACTGCAACACTTTTTTATTGCAAAATAGTCAAATAAAGGACGTATTTGAGGGTGAAAACCTCTCTGAGGCACCCAAGGATGAGGGATTCAATCTTCCAAGTATTGTAATAGAACAGGAAAGTCAACAGTATTGGTGGAGTCATCTAATCTAGTCAATGTAGGAATAGAGGAAGCACCATAGGTCACATTCTATGCTTCTTCCCTAGATGATGAAGAATAGAAAAACTTGGAAAAAATATTGAGAGAGTGTAAAATCAACTTTGCTTGGTCCTATATAGACATACCAGGGCTTGACACATCATTGGTAGTTCATCATCTCACTATTCATCCTCAAGAAAATCCATTAAAGCAAAAGTTGAGAAAAATGCATGGGTTGATCCCACAATAGTGGTTTATAATTTTTGGCCAAACTGGACACTGAAATAATTTTTTTTAACTAAATCTTCACTTTCGGGCACATATAGCAGCTAAACCGTGAGGAATTTGAAGATGATGCAAACTAGAGTTTCATGAAATTTTGTCTATAGATTCTAAATATATTTTTTTCAAAATTTTTGGAATCAGATTGCACTTCTCTTTCCATCTCCCTCGAAAAATAGTTTTTTTCATAAAACAACATTTTTAAAAAGTGACACTCACCGTATAACGCATAATTTTTTTCCATGAAGGATAGAATTCTGTTCTTTTGAATTTAGATTTGTAACTCTGATATCGTGCTTCCGCGGTTAGATAGTTTTATTGAATTTTTTTTTAATCAAGTTTCAAATTCAACCCAATTATAATTTAGACATAGCGCGACCATATAATGCGTAAATTTTTTTGTATGTATTGAAATTCAATTTTTTTTCTTTGTTGGATCAAAGACTTCAATATTTGGTGCAATAATTTTATTTTATTTTTTGTTTTTATAATCTACTATTTTTCCACATGTGCAAAACAAAAAGGAAAGCGATTTTCGATTGAAAACACATTCACGAGAAATAAAAATAAATATAATAATAAAATTAAATTTATTTAAAATTATATACTTTTTTGAGCTTATAATAAGGATTTACATACTTCCAAAAATAGAGGCTTTTAAATAATAATTCATTTGATCCCCAAAAAGGTAAATCAAAAGTGGTTTTTTATCAACATTTTGATAGGTGTAAAGGAGACTCCGTTATAGGTATGGTTTAAAACTAGTGGGGTTCTATCCAAGGGGCTTTGATTTAAGGTAGTTTGATCAAACCCTCTTCAATTAAAATTATTTAAATGAAACTTTTTAAGGCTTAAATCATTATATTTTCTAAAAATGTGTGATTTCAGCAAAAATCATATCCTCCCAGAAATTGTAAACCAGCTTTATGGGATCACCCGCATCCACATATAGCATTAGGTTTCATTAGACCGATAGACTATCCTGAGTGGGTTTCCAACTTGGTTCTAGTCTCCAAACCCACTGGGGGCATCAAGATATGCACATACTTTAGAGACTTGAATAAGGCATGTCCCAAGGATGATTTTCCTCTACCAAACATAGATATCATTGTGGACTTGATAGTGGGGCATGAAATTCTTTCACTTATGGATAGATTCTCAAGATATAATCAAATAATTATAGCTAAAGAAGATCAACATAAAACAACATTCACGTGCCCGTGGGGAACATATTGTTGGAACGTAATGCCTTATGGTCTTAATAATGCTAGAGCAACATATCTGAGGGCCATGACCTTGATTTTTCATGACATGATCCATAAGACTTTAGAAGACAATGTGGATGATATCTTGGCTGTCTAAAATGAGGAAATACCATCTAGATGTGCTAGCACCAATCATTTCAATAGACCTGAGAAGTATCAGGTATGATTAAACCCTAAGAAGTGTGTCTTTGGTGTCACTACATGAAAACTCATGGGATGCATTGTATCATGAAGGAGAATTGAAGTGGACCCAACAAAAGTCAAGGAAATCATGGATATGCAACCACTGTAGACACTTAAGCAATTTCGAGGCCTATAAGGAAGATTGCAATCCATCAGAAGGTTCATAATGTAGCTAGTAGACAAATGTCATTTGTTTACTCATCTTCTTCATAAGAGTGTGGCCTACAAGTGGGATCAAAATTGTGAGCAGACATTTCAATAACTCAAGGATTAACTAGGGACACTGTGAAGTATTTTTTCCTTGATCATTTTAATTTTTGGCTTGTATAATGTTTTCAGTTTTAGATGTGCCCGTGCTCAAGTAGAGTTATCGAAAAGGTGCACAATATGCCACGTGGTGGCTACACAACTTTCATTTTTCACCTTCCTTTTGGGAGAGAGTCGGGACACGTGTCAACTCGTCAAAATTTTCTCAAGGAGCCATATTCATGAGCTCGAGAGTTTCCGCCTGTTCAACATGTCATCTCTTTGTTGTGAGCAGATTGCGCTTCTTATGAAGCGATATCTTTTGGGAGTTTGTCAGAGCTTGCTGGCCTTTTTCATTTCTTGGTTTTCAAGATGGAAGCTTTGAGTTGGTACCATTGGATGATGTGATTGGTCAACTGGACCTTTTTCCAAGCTATTTTTTAGGATTTGATCATTTACAGACCACTATCTTTGCTAAATATCTGAAAAGCATTAATGTAGCAGTTGAGAATTGATGAGAAAATATTGATGTGACCTAACTAAAGATCTACAATCAGATCATGTACTACCAAGTGCCAACATCTGGTAGTAATTACTTTTGTGTTGTGGCGGTAGTTTCCTCTTTCTACAACTATAAAAGAGAGGTAGCGATAGATGAAAGGGTTGGACTCCAAGTTTCAATTTCCTTTGTTGAGGAAAAGTTTCTTTAGTTTTCTTAGGATATAGAACTATTTTTCAAGAGTAAAATTTGTAGAACTGCTTTTCTTTGGCATGTTATATATTTTAAAGCTCAAACTATTGTTGGATTGGCATCTGACCTTTGTTTTAAAGTTTATTTGATATTTAAAGCACAAATTATTTAGATGAAATCTTTGAGACTACGCATGTATGGCCTTTATCAAGCTTTCTTTCTTTATGCTTTTTTTTCTGAATGAAACACTATGTCAAGTTGAATTTGTATAGTTTAAGTGGCTGATTTCCATGCTTTATGCTCGTATGGTAGAAAAATAGCTTGTGAAAACTGGATTATGTCAGTGGACTTCTCTATTTTTTTGAAAGGTTGTTGTTTTGTTATATTATGTTGTATTAGGAGAGAGAGTTTATGCAATTCTTGAATGATTTTATATCACCGTTAGAAATCTTTATGTTTGATCAGACCTTAATGAACA
This sequence comes from Sequoia sempervirens, assembly GCA_007258455.2. Classification (NCBI taxonomy): domain Eukaryota; kingdom Viridiplantae; phylum Streptophyta; class Pinopsida; order Cupressales; family Cupressaceae; genus Sequoia; species Sequoia sempervirens. The sequence goes on along the minus strand of VDFB02058242.1, from coordinate 575,538,862 downwards.
CTACTTGCGAAAATATTTGAAACTCTGCACTATGCTAGTTGTTAGCCTTTGTTGTTCATTCTCTTTCCAACAATGAAGGGTTGTGGCATTCTGTGTCTAATTATATCAATCATAGGAATGATTGGGTTTGAAATGTTGTAAAATCATTGGCTCATCGCCATTTTTATGTTTTATGTTTACATTTCCTTCTACCATTTTCTCCAAAGCCCAAAGAAGAGTCAACTTTCTATAAAAATCCTAGAGGTATTTGGTGAGGCACAAATTAGTCCCCCACTCACTGAATTTCCCATAAGACTATCAAAGAGGTGCAAGCTTTGATGATCAACTTTTATTTTTCTAGCATGCCTAGTGGGTTCCAAAATTTAATGAACGATTGATTAGAAGTCATAAATATTTCATAAATTAGGCTAAGGAAGGAAAATAGAAGTTTCATGCCCATAGTCCAAACAAGAGCATCTTCAAGAGGCCATTTCCAGTACTCTCAGTTACCTACCTTGTTACCTAGGAGAAGAAGACTTACAGGCTCTATATCACCTATAAGGAGCAATAAAGCAAGAAGCAAGAGCCCAACATCCAAAGCCTTATCTACTCCACCTGGAGGTTCAACCTTCCAAATCAAAATACCTGTATACTTGATTCATAGGAATATTTTCTCTATGGCTCATGTACCTCCCCCTGCTCTTAGAAATTTCATAACCTAGAATAGTGGTAGTCCGCTATGACCACCCACACCCCTAGATGTATGGCCTGCCATACCCACTAACACCCTCAAGGCTACCCCAAAATTCTCTGCAGAGGACTTCAAAACCCCTTCCGAACACCTTCAAGACATAGCAGATGTATGTAGGCTACATAATATAGCGAAGGAGAACATCACCTTGAGGCTGTTAGCTACCTCTTTCAAAGGAAAGGCCCAAGATTGGTATCGATCTTTGGCCTCAGGCTCTATCATCTCCTGGGATCAATGCGAAGAAAGGTTGTTTGAATGCTTCTCAAAGAAGGGATACCATTCTTCATTGCTACAACAACTAATCACCATCAAGAGAGCTCCGCAAGAGTCCATGAGTGATTTCAACACCAAGTTCCACAAGACCTGGCAAAGGATCCACATGACTGCTTGACCCCAAGCCATGATTGTGTTCATGTTCTATCTAAAGGCTCTCAATTCATACATCACAATAATGATAACATCCATGGGAGGGGATATCTTTCCCGACACATATGAGTTGGTTGTGTGTGCGAAAAATATTCTAATTGATGTCGAGAAGCTTCCGCCACGACATTCGATGCCTATATTTGTAGAAATCTTTGGTGGTCTTTGGGAAGAAGCTACTCCAAAAACTTCTGCTACACAATTAATGTCGACTATGCCACAATCTATGTATGTGTATCTGGTCACCTAGACAAGCACGTCTGGCTCTTCCTCAATCATAGCAGACATCAACGATATAAAGAGTCTCATGTAGACTTTTGCTAATGAGTTGGTCATTATCAAATGATAGCAAGAAACGTCTTCAAAGCAGACCACACAAGCCTATGATGGAGGAAAGCCATCATATAAACATAATCCATACCAGGGATCCTCCAGAGGAGGAGGTCAACAGACGATGTCTACAAACTAGATAGTTTCAATCACCATGCCACTATAGACAGTAAAAGACAACCTGAGTAAAGAGTTAATTCCAGACTAGAACAATTTGGCAGAAGACAAGAATGTGTGGTGCTTCCCATGCAATGATAGTCATATGCCCCAAAATTTCCCAGGGGGAATATGCAGCAGAAGATAGCAGAACAAAGAAGCAAGGGTGTGCTCCTGAATGCAGATGAATATGAGTCCTTTGAAATGGAAAATGTTCATTTTAGAGTGCAAATACAAGGAATGTCCTTGGACCAAGAACTGGATATTGCGCCCAACCAAGTGCTATTTTCATGGATGGAAGAAGATGTAGTGTTCATCAATGAAGCTCTGACTCAACTAGTACCCCACAAGTACAATTAGATTACAACACAAGATCCAAAAGAAGGCTCATGAGAGAATCAGTGCAACAAGCTCTGCCACATCCTCAGCCACGTCAACCACTGTTGTAAGAAAGTAGGCTCCATTGCCTAGCATCCAACCTATTCCGCAACCGCATAATTCGTTGTTTCCAAAAAAGGAGACGAACAGGGCACCAAGCCCAGTCACGATGAAATGTTTTCTTTTGAAAATTAGAGAAATACCATTGTTCAAGCCCAAGACCCAACCAGTTGAAACGCTTAATGTGGTGGAAAAATTGAAGAAGGTGTTTGCTTTATGTATCTCTGTGGGATGTCATATCTATTCCCTAAAAAAAGATATTGCTTCGAGAAGCATTAAAGAAAGAAGAAAAAATGTCATAGACAGACGTGACTCCATTGTGTGGCCAAAGTGGAGACAAAGGATCCGCGTCAACCCCTCAAGCTTTGAAAGTAGAAACTTATGCGAATGATGTGGGAAATACAAAAGAGAAAGAGGTAAGCAAGCCAAAGCCCACACCTTTCTTTTTAACACTTATTGTGGGAGATAAGCTTTTGCATAATACTATGATTGATTTGGGGGCTAGCACAACTATCATACCAAAACAAGTGGTTGATGCCCTGAAACTTAAGTATGAGCCCCTTGAGAAAGGAATCATGCAACTAGATGGGAAGAAAGTTTTGACTGTTGGTCAAATAAAAGATCTGTATTTGACCCTCTTCTCATGTCCAAGAAAAATAGTCACACAAGAAATAATAGTGATAGACATTCCCCCAGTCTTTAGAATGTGTCTTTCAAGAGATTTCATTGTGAAGCTTGGTGGATACTTAGCTCTTGACTGGTCCCACCTAATATTGAGAACCAAGCACAGAGCAAAGATGAAGATTCTATCAAAATCTTTGCATCTCAAAAATATTGCAGACAATGCAGTCCTGTGTTTTGAAGTGGCACATACCTCCATCTCTCAACCAGAGAGATATTGTGTAGAAATGTTGGAAGATGAAGAAGATACAAGTGATTTGACTCCCGAAGAAGAAGTGCTACTCAACCAATTCATTGAATCCGATCCATTTGGAAACTTTCATGCAACAGGGCTAGGCACCTATGTGATTTTCGATGATGACCAGGTCTTTCCAAAATTAATGAAGGATCAGGAGGAATATGATGATCTGGGTGATAATCATCTATGGATCTTGTATTTTGATGGCGCCAAGTGTAAAGCTGGCTTTAGAGCTGGTGTCTGACTAGTATCTCCGACAAGATCAAAGACCCTCAAAGCTTACCATTTTTAGTTCTCATGCTCAAAAAATGACACTGAATATGAGGCCTTGGTCAATGGTTTGATCCTTTTAGAATGAATGGGTGTAAAGAGAGTACAAGATTTTGGAG